>JAJJWW010017440.1:0-39804 GCA_023531295.1 Papaver armeniacum
GAAGACCTAGCGAAGTTTAGGAGAGCTGCGAGAATGAATACTTGTACACTTGCGATATTTCGCAAGTCATTCCCGAAAATAAAGGACAGCTGTCTGTCATCCATTGTGTACTACCCTAAATAAAGAGTTGAATAAGCCTGTTGTGGGAGAGATCTTTTTCGGAGTGTTAGACAAGTCATTAGGAGAGAGAAAGTTTGTGGTGATTGTAATTTCTTTAGCTCTTTTCTATTTTATCTTGTAAACATTCAAGGAATTAATCAATAAAATCATTGTTATTCATCTTCAAATGTCTTAGTTGTGTGGATTATTGTGAGGGGTGTAGTGTAGGATTTCCTGCAACTACACAATGAGCATTTGTTTCAACCACAATAGTTGGGTACAACATGTACCAGCAGTAATATATTCTACTTCACAAGTTGACAAGGATTGTGAATTCTGTTTCTTGCTATGCCAAGCTACAAGATTTTGACCAACATAGAAGCAACCACCAGAGGTGCTTTTTCGATCTTCTACACATCCTGCCCAATCAACATCTGAATAGGAAACAAGACCGTTGTTCGTATCCATAGAATATGATAAACCATAATCTAGTGTACCATTAACGTATCTAATGATTCGTTTTACAGCTTTGAGATGTGATTCTTTAGGATCGTCTTGAAATATAGCACAACATCCCACACTAAAGGCAATGTATGGTCTTTTTGCAGTTAGGCATTACAAGCTTCCTATCATAGATCTGTATAATTTCTGATCAACTGATTTTTCTCCTGGATTCGATTGAAGTTTTCCAGTAGTTGGCATCGGAGTTGCCATAGGTGTTGCTCCTTTTAGTTCGAAGTTTTCAACTAAATTCCTTGCATATTTTTCTTGAGAAAGAAGAATATTGTCTTTTTGTTGCTATATTTGCAAGCCAAGAAAATATGATAATTCTCCAACATTGCTCATTTCGAATTCTCCACTCATAAGATTCAGAAATTCATCTGTTAGAGATTTTGAGGTGGATTCGTAGATGATGTCATCTACATATATTTGTGCTACAAGAACATTTTTTTCCACTCCATTTGGTGAAGAGTGTCTTATCAGCACCACCTCTAGAGAATCCCTTTGGAAGTAAGAAGTATGTCAACTTATCATACCAAGCTCTTGGAGCTTGTTTTAGACCATACAAGGCCTTTTTGAGTTTAAAAACATGATCTAGGAATAATGGATCTTCGAAACCTTTGGGTTGAGCAACAAATACTTCTTCTTTTAAATCCCCATTCAGAAATGCTGATTTAATATCCATTTTAAAAAGTTTTATCTTAAGATAGCAAGCATAAGCAAGTAACAGTCTTATTGATTCTAAACGAGCAACATGAGCAAAAGTTTCATTGAAATCAATACCTTCAATTTGAGAATATCCTTGAGCAACGAGCCTGGCTTTGTTTCTGACAATTGTTTCGAATTCGTCTGATTTGTTCTTGTAGATCCGCTTTGTTCCAACGATGTTTTTTCTTGTCGTCTTAGGAACAAGTTCCCATACTTCTTGTCTTTTGAACTGGTTAAGTTCTTCATGCATTGAGTTTACCCAAGCAGGTTCACTGAGTGCTTCCTCAATATTTTTTGGTTCTATTGAAGAAAGAAAACATGAGTAGTGAAGGACATTCTGAAGTTCTCTTCGAGTCATAACTCTAGCATTGGCATCTCCAATGATGTCTTCAGTAGAGTTTCTTTGATGTACCCACTTAGCGGGTTTTTGGACAATATTTTCAGTATCATTGGGTTGTTCAACAATACTTTCATTATCATCGTTATCATCTGTGTCACTAATTAAAGGAACAACTGATGGTTCTTCTTCAGTCCGTTTTTCTTTAATAACAGTTTCAAAAGGAGGAAGCTCTGCTGCAATGTGATTGTCTTGACAAAAGTCGCTAATGTCATCAATA
Organism: Papaver armeniacum; assembly: GCA_023531295.1. Taxonomy (NCBI): domain Eukaryota; kingdom Viridiplantae; phylum Streptophyta; class Magnoliopsida; order Ranunculales; family Papaveraceae; genus Papaver; species Papaver armeniacum. Next base: position 1,926 of record JAJJWW010017440.1, read on the forward strand.
CCTACGTTAATTTATTCCATCATGACTTTGGTTCTGAGATTGTATACCCATAAGGCACGACTGTCAGAAGCATAGCCAAGAAAAATTCATTCATCACTTTTGGAATCAAATTTTCCTCTATGTTCTCTGTCTTTGAGAATATAGCATTTGCTTCCTAAAACCCTTAAATAGCTCAGATTAGGTTTTCTTCCATACCACAATTCATATGGGGTATTTAGAGTTTTGGATCTTAAATAAACTTTGTTTATAAGATAACAAGCTGTAAATACGGCTTCCCCCCAGAAAGTTAATGGTAGGTTTTTATTGTGAAGCATTACTCTTGCCATTTCTTGAATATTTCTATTCTTTCTCTCAGCTACACCATTTGCCTGGGGTGTAAAAGGAGCAGAGAATTGATGAATAATTCCATGATCATTGCAGTATTCATATACTTTTGTATCATTGAATTTTGTACCATGATCGCTTCTTATCTTCTTAAGCTTGCGACCTTGTTCATTTTGAATTCCATTCACAATAATTTTGAACTCCTCAAGAGTGTCATTCTTGTGCTTCAGAAAAGAAACCCATGTGAAACGTGTGTAGTCATCTACCATTACTAAAGCATACTTATTTCCTCTAACAGATGCTTGTTGGATTGGACCAAATAGATCAATATGAATAAGATCGAGAGGAGCACGAGTGGCTATGTCTCGAGAAAGTTTGTGTGGAATTTTTCCTTGCTTACCTTTTTTGGCATGCACCACAAACACCTTCTACTTTAGTGTTTATTTTTGGAACGCCTTTGACAAGTTCACGACTAATGAACTTTCCTAGCATTCGGTAGTTGAAATGACCAAAGCGTACATGCCACAAATGAGTTGACTCAACCTTAGTCAAGTTACAGTATAAATTAAATTGTATATCAAGGAGATAACAATTATTCATACTTCTTCGTCCTCGAAAAATTACTTTTCCGGACTTATCTTCAATATCACAACCTCTCATATTAAAGATAACTTTGTAACCTTTATCACAAATTTGACTAACAGACAGAAGATTAGCTTTCATTCCTTTAACATAAACAACATCATGGATTTCGGGAATACCTGGAAGTTTGATAGTACCCTTTTTGCTAATAAGACAACTGCTTCCATATCCGAAGGTTACTAATCCTCCTTTGTAGTCTTTTGTTTTTGTAAACCAAGAAAGATCAACTGTCATATGTCTACTACACCCACTATCTAGAAACCATTGGAATGGTGAAGTTGTTTTAAGTGCAAATGCTCTAAGACATTGTTCACTAGATTTAAGATGGTTTGTTAAGTTCTTAAAAAGTTTCTTAACACGGTTAATAAGACATTTTGTAAAAAAAATCTTCTGAATTAAACAATTCCATCTCTTTTGAAAACGGTTCCTGGTCTGACTCTTATTAGACTGTTCAAGATGTCTGGATGAAAGAATTGAACATCTTTGAGAATCTCTTGTTTTAGAATCTTCAATGTTTTTCACCAGTTCTCTATCAATCATGATATTACTGATCTCATCAGTATGTGAATGGTTCTGTTCAATCTCTTTATCTAACATTTTAACAACAACAGAGAAATATTCTTCAGAGTCTTATTTCAAACCATCTAAAATCTTTAAAACGTTAATCGAATCGTTCATCTGATTCAATTTATTATAGGTTGGATCGCACCAAACACAGATTGTTAGATATTTTCGTGTTTGCCTGCTCTGATACCAATTAAACAGACGAGGGTACCCAAATATACCTCAATCTAAAACTTTTCCACCTATAAGTCCTTTCTCCGAAAGTGATTGTCTATGGACCGAGTCGAGACAATACAACTAATCGGTTCACACTTCGTGTGATCGTCTATGGATACGAGATCGAGACAATACAACAACGAAGTATGTTTACTTGATAAATGGTTCGGACTTAACCAAACACAATAGGATTACTATCAAGTAAATAGGAATTAACGTTTGTGTATTTTACTTCTAATTATAATAAAAACAATTATAATTGCGGAAATAGAAAAGTAAAAGACACAACAAGATTTTGTTAACAAGGAAACCGCAAATGCAGAAAAACCCCGGGACCTTGTACAGAATTGAAACTCTCAGGATTAAGCCGCTATACAAAATCAAACCAACTTCGTATAGTTGAGACCAAGCAACTAAACCTATAGTTCAACTAGTTCCGTCTGTATTCCCACGCCTCCAACTTGTAACAAGTCACGTACTTGGAATAATTCCTTTGGTTCGTATTCCAAACAGTAAAGGAACAACAAATCTGTTTGGTAGCAACTCTTTTCAACCAAGTGATGTGAATTCGACAAAAGGCTCTTTCGTTTATCCCAATAAACTCCTTTGTCAAGTCCTTAGATCTATCTAATAACAACTACCAAAGTAATTTTCAAGATTTTGCAATCAATACTTTGAATCACAAAGAAACGTATTGATGCCGATCTACTCAACTAATCAATCCAATCTACCACAAGGATAAACCGATTATAGTTGGATATTCTTTAACCGAAACAAGTATTGTGCACACCAAAGATTATGAACCCAAATCAGAAATCTTCTTCGTCTTCAAATCTTCTTAGATCTTCAATAAACACCTGCACACAATCAACTTGAATCTCTTGTGATCAATCAGACACATAACGGAGTCTGTTAACAATGGATTATCACAAGACGTCTTTAGATCTACAAACAGTCTAAAGATCCCCGTCGAAACTTCAATCTAGTTTGAGTGAATCTTATATCAGAAGAGAAGATTCTCAAGTATAAACAAACTAGGTGCAATCAAAGTTCAACAACCGTTAGTCAATCAAATCAATCGAAAACTAATAATAAACCGCAATTATCTAGTTTCCCACCAACGGTACTAATAGAGCTTCTCAATCCCAAAGAAGTCTTTAAACCGAGCGGCAGTAAGAGATTTCGCCTAATTAGGTTACTTTCCTCTCCGAATAGGCGGCTCCACCAAGAACAACACAACTAGGTAGTTTTGTTTGGCTCGAGGATTAGTTTGCTCGAAATGCAAACTTTGATATTTATAGACCAAGGAAGTTTGGACACCAAGGAATTTCCAAAACCGAAAATATTCTCAAGATATGCAATGTATTTCCAAATCCGGTTTCCATAATTCCTGGAAATACTTTGTCCAAATAATGACCGAAAATCTCTTAGAAAATCTCCAACTAGTAAATGCACATTACTAATTTTCATTTTCCAAAAATAAAATTAAAAACCTTAATTAAAAGATTCTGAATTTATTTTTCGATCCGGGATTTTCCTTTAGCTATTAAGGAATATCTTTGAACAATAAAAGATAAGCGTTATTGCACATGTTCAAAGTATGTCGACATCTTAACTTAGTAAATCATCTTTCATATTTACTATCTTGGAATCGATTTGCCACACTTCCAAACAAGTTTAGAATTGGTTCATCTGACTTCCAAGAACTATGTGATTGATCAAGAACACTCAATCACCAAACATGGGTTTCACGGTTCTACCAAAACAAGTTTCGGTTCTACCTCCATGTGGGTACTGGAATTAGCCACACTAGCTTTCCAAAATTTGGTTGACTAGGTACTAGGATCGGTTCCCACATATATATGGTATCTAACTTGTATTTGTTACACATGTCCATAGGCGGTTCCCAATATCTAAAAACGTATTGCACATGTTCATAGGATTGGTTCCCAATATCTAGAAACTTGTTGCACCTCTTACAAGGATCGATTACCCTCTTGTGGTCGGTTGCACCTCTTACTAGGATCGGTTCCCCTTTGCCTAGAGTTGGTCATACCAATAACACTAAATCGATCATACCATCTCAGGTGATTACTTAAGATCGGTTTCACTAATAAAAGTCATACCAATACAAAAGTCAGGCCTTGTGAATAGTTTTACCAAGAACATAAACAAGTCATGAGCAGTTATACTAATCACACATATTGGTAGTTCAAAAGATATGCAATGAATAACAATACCAATAAGCCTAGCGATTTCCCTTTCGATTCACAAAACAAGTTCATGATTTACTTCCTTTAAACGAATGTAAAACATTGTTTCCTAGGATGAAATCTTCACCTCATACCCATACATAATCACAATAGCATTCAAACGATTATGTCGATGTCTCATATACGAAGTTCAAAAGATTAGCGTTATACTTCGTATTGTATTCCTTAATACTACGTCTAACTATAGTATAATCATTCATGCTTCGCAGTTTTGTTTTCAATATGCACGACTTGAAAGATACGTTAGGGAATGAAACAGTTCAAGTCAAATATTACTAACCTCAAGTGGAAGGATGATGTCGTTGTTGTAGCTCCTTACTTCTTCACTTCTTCAAGTCTTCACGTAATACTTGTAATGTCTCATATCCTAATACTTTCAAGCTAACCTATACGAAGTTGACTCTAGTACATAATCAAGCGACTCTTTAAATGAGTTTTGGTTCATTAAAATATGACAACCAAACTTGACATAACAACGCTTGGTGGGTTCAACCGAGCTATGCTCTAACACCTCTAACTTTGGATTCGTGAAAAGATCAAGGTAGAAAGGAAAGGGTAGGATAATCAATTGAAACAGGGATTTTGAGATACAAAAAATGAGAAATGAAACAAGGATTTTAACCAAGAAGTTGAGATGTAAAAGCTTGAATAAAATTTCTCTTATTAAGAATTGTCCTTTGAGTTTGCCTATATACTTTTTTTTTTTTAAATTTCCAGGGAGTCATTGGAAAAGAAAAAAAATGAACAGGATTACACAAAACTTTGCACGGTGTTCCGTGGATGAGAATTTATAGTTGTGTTTTGTTTTGTGGAACAAAATTTGTAATCCAAAGAAACTTGGTGTTTTTTTGTAAAGAAGTTCATCCTGAACACTGCATACTTCTTCTGAGACGTTTGAAAATGAAAAAAACGGATTTGGAAGAGAAATATTTGAATACCCCGTTCTTTTTTAACAAAAGGAAAACTAACTCGGTGTCCTTTTCGTATTTGGTAGACAATATAAGATTAAGACTAACCAGGTGGAAAGGAAAATTCATCTGTTAGAGCACTGCTCGGTTGAACCCACCAAGCGTTGGTATTTCAAGGTTGGTGGTCATATTTTAGTATCAAAACTCATAAGTCAATTGATTAGATTACTAGAGTCAACTTTGTTAGGTTAGACTAGGAAGTCTAGAAATGTTGAGACATACAAGTATTACTCTGAAGACCTGAAGATTCCGAAAACATATTAACAACAACGATAACATCATACTTCCACTTGAGTTTAGTAATACATGATTTGACTTGTTTCCATTTCTATATCGCTTGCTTCAAGTCTTTTTCTGATTGAAAAAATAACATGCCAAGTTATATATGTGAAATTCTAGTATAATATACTCGATCATCATATTTTGATCATAGTGTCAAGGAACAATATATCAATAAGTAATAAACGCTTTATATTGGTATATTTATTTACGAACTATAATGATTATCTTTTGAACTTCGTAATTGCGACATCGATATCATCTTTGTAACTTGTTACTAGATTGTGTAGTGAACATAGGTTTGGTTTTATACCTAGAAAACTATGTTTAATTACATAAGTTTAAGGGAGTAGACGTATGAACTTGTTTCATAGTCGAAAGCAAATCAAAAAGATTATGGTCTCGGTTTTCATTGAAGATCTTAAGTATGGAATGATCCTAACCTATATAGGGAATCAAGGTAGTTACGATCCTAGCTTATGTTGGGAGTCAAGGTAGAACTGATCCCTACCTATATTGGGAGTCAAGTTAGAACCGACCCTAACTTGTTTTAGATATCATGGTTGAATCCAAATAGGCAAAACCGATTTCTATAAGTCACGTATACTTTAGGGTTTATGTGATTTCGAAATTGGTTTTGCAAAATGGAAAGTTCGGGATGTCGACATAATGAGTAATTTGAACATGTGCTAAAATCTTATTTCTTGATTGTTCAAAGATATTCCTTCATACTCAATGTGAGATCCCAAACCAAAACTAGTAGAGAATATTTTTGAGATTTTCGAAGTTGATATGTTTTGTTTTAATAGCAATCAAATCATATCTCTGGAAATATATATTACTTAATTGTTATCTAATATTGAGTTGTCAATTGAGATTTCGGTTACACAGTTGGATATTGGTTAGAATTCATAAAACTGAATTTAGGTCCTTTATTGCATATCTTCTGAATATCTCCGGTTATGGAAATTCCATGTTGTCCAAACTACCTTGGTCTATATATAGTGAAGTTTGTTCTTCTTACAAACTTATCCTGAGCCAGGCAAACTTCATCTTTAATGTTTCTGGTGTAGCTGACTAATAGTATTCTCGTAGTACTATCTTGGAGAGGAGAGTAACCTAATTGGGAGAAATATCTTACGCCCTCTAGTTTAAAGACTTCTTTGGGATCAAGAAGCGTCTACTGGTACCGTTGGTGGGAAACTAGAATGGTATTATTATTTTAGTTTTCAATTATTGATTTGATTGACTAACGGTAGTTATCTCTTGATTGTTACCTAGTTTGATTAATTTTGAGAGCATTCTCTTCTGACATAAGGTCACTCAAACTAGATCAGGAGTATAACATTAACTTGTGATCATCCATTGTTAACATAGTTCGCTCCGTGGGTTATTGACCATACGTCAGGAATCAAGTTTGCTATTATGCAGGTACATAAAACAATTGAAGATTGAAGACAAGAAGATTTTTCTTATCGGTTTTGTATCTACGTGATTTGCTTCATGCACAAACTTGATCGGCTAGGATCTGACTAGATCTGGTTTATCTTTTGGTAGTCTTATTATTGACTCGTCGTATTTAGATCGACAAGCTATCATTTGGTGGTACTCTTTAGTATCCGAAAATTGGTGGTTTAGTTTGACTTGATCTGGTTAACTTGCTTAATCCAGATCTTGGAAGATCTAAAACCCGACAAAGGAGTTTAATCTATTTTAAATAGAAAAGCCTTTGTCACACTCAACATATATATCTCTGATTAACTTCTTGAGACAGAAGAGTTATTACCAAACAGATTAGTCATTTACTGTTTGGAAGACGATCTAAAGGGTTGAGTGATTAAAGTCATCAGATAGACTGGAGCTACTTAAGATAGTGGATTCTATCTTAGGATTCACTTGCGTTGGCCATATTGGTTGTAAGCGCAGGGATACTGAGGAAACTAGGTAACTAGGGGTATTTTACTTGGTTTCAATTATACAAAGTTGGTAGTGTCTTTGAATAGCAGTTTAATTTTGAGAGTATCCAAAACTGGACTAGGTCCTGGGTTTTTTTTTGCATTTGCGGTTTCCTCCTTAATAAAATCTTGCTGTATCATTTACTTTAATTTCGTATTATAATTATTTAGTTATTAATAAAGTAAATTACATTGTACGTTAATCCAAAGCATTTGATATTGATCATATAATATATTGTCTTATACCGTAACTATTATCAAGTGATTACCTTGTTGTGGTGTTGTCTCGACTTTGTCCTTAGATGATTACACAAGGTATAAGACTTATAGGTTGATATCGAAAATATTTTAGTGTACTTGGTACCCTCGTCATTTCATCATCAATCAAGCGGGGAGAAATGTGCTAGTCAAATTTGTCTTAATTCCATGCCATCTCATCATATGAGAATATTTAAGACATCAGATTCTACGATTAAAAAAATGGACAATGTACAAAGAAAATTCTGGTGGAATAAATTTGACATTAAAGGATTATATTTGACAACTTCTCCGAGTATGTGTAAACAAGCATGAAGGTGGAATGAGGTTCAGGGATCTGAAATGCTCTAACCAAGAAATACTTGCTAAAGCAACATGTCGTCTTCTGCATAATGAGAAACAACTTTGGGATTATTTTTTAAAGGAGAGATATTTTCCTAACACTTCTGGTTTTCATGAGAAGAAGAAGAAAAACACCACATGTGCATGGAAAAGTATATAGGGAAGTATGCAATTTGTGTTCAAATTTATCTTTTGGATTGTAGAAAACGACAATAGTATATCTACCTAGTGTGATAACTGGAAACAAGGGAGGCAGATACGTCCAATACCATCTGTTGGTTTGTATGAAACAAAACAATATACTGATCAGGTGAGTGATTTAATTAATAAATATACTAGAGCATGAAAAGTGGGAGTTGTGCAGAGTTTACTTGAGCTAGCAAATATTTTTTGGATGAGAATACCATATAATACAAAAGATAAATTGATCTAGACTCTAACGCGTAATGGATTACTATCAAGTCTGCTTATAACAAGCTTATTGAGATGAAAAATAACAATGCAACAACTGACACAGACTCGGTCAAGTTCTGGGAAAACTTTGGGATGTTCCTACATTACCTAGAGTACAAAATTTCATATGGAAATGCATTACAGATATCGTCCCATCAAACGAGAAAATGACTAGAGGAATGAACTAATTTGGTGAACAATGCAAGGTGTGTAATCAAGGAATTGAAACTACAAGACATGTATTGTGGGAGTGTACTTTCTTCAGAGCGGTATGAACATCTCAACCGGGGAGCAAGAAGAAGTATGTAGAATCCAGACACAAATGTGTAAGAATTGATCAAAAGCTGATTTAGTAATGCTTTTACGAAATCGAAGATGACTGGATTATCAAGATGGCAAATACAACCTGAGAATTTTGGAATACACGCTGTAGATGTGTTTTTGATGATATTAAACCGAATCCGATTGAATTTATAAGGCTAATTGAATACTTAACAACTTCACAGGGAAGAAAATGGTGAAGAAATACGAACCCGATGCTGCTATTACTAGTAGTATTTCATCTATTATCAAATGAACATCACCAACTGGTCCCTATTACTCAATCTGCTGTGATGCTTCTTTTAAAATTATTGGTTCTACTTCTCGTACATGATGATGAATAATTTGTCTTTCTTTTGCAGGATAATTCATTCAAGCAAACTGTACATATGCCGATGGACTCTTGAAACCGGAAACTGCAGGGTGTAGAGGTCTATTACAAGCTATGCAGTACGCGGATAAACGAGGATTACAAAGTGTTTGTTTCGAGATGGATACGAAATTGGTGTTCAATGCCGTCAATGGAGATTTCCAAATAGCAGCGTGGGAGAACCAAGTTTTAATCTTAGAGATAAAGTCTATCCAAGACAAACATCCTTTTTGGTTTTGCAAGTTTATAAGTAATAAGATAAACAAGTCAGCTGATAGAGTGGCTAGGCATGCCAGAACTCATAGAATTTTGCAGGTTTGATATGCACACTCTCCGCCTTCCATTTCATTGCATCTACAATATTCGAGGATGAAGTAAACATTGTTATCAATTCTCGGTTTAATATAAAAAAAAAAAAAAGAATAGTTCAAGAGGATGCATCCCTTCATACTTTTATTGTCATACTATCTCACACGTTAGATGTAATTTTTGTGAATAAAAACCAAACCATAACAGATTTGAAGTTAATATTTTGAGGATATGTTCCTCTTACCAAGTTCTACATGCCTACCAAAAATGAGCTCATTCCAAAATATAAAACCTCACAATCTACCGGTCTTAGTTTCATCGGCCAGAATCCGCAGATTTTCAACGGCTCATTTTCAAAGTAGTAGATGATGGTGTTATACGTCTCGGAATACGTTCATTTTTGATGGGATAGTAGAGCTATGTAATAATAATATATGCCCAAAGTATTAACTTCAAATCTGTTACGGTTTGGTTTTAATTCGCAACAATGACGTCCAACATGTGAGATACTGTGATAATAAAAGTGTGAAGAAATCCCTCCTCATATTTCAAACAACTGCGGAGCTCGAAGCCAATTTAAATTTGCCACATATGTTTCGGTATATAAGGTGGTATGCAATTTCGGTAGTTAGTGATTTCGATAATTGAATCGTCACTGGTCAGTCGTCCATATATTTTAGTGTACCCCAGATAAAACCTTAACCATAGTAGGCGGTTCCATTCTAGGAGGCCCTACTTAAACTCATCTCTACCCTTCCCTATCTCCTCCTCATCCCGTCATCCTCATCAGTCCTTTAAATCCTCAGTCTCACACCACTCTCTATTTATATTCAGCTAAAGTTACATCACTCTGTAAAACCCAACTCTCTTTCTCTCACAAAAAAATCTCTCCTCTAGGCTCTAACCATCTGATCATCAGCAGTAGTAGCTCTAGTAGAGCAGTACCTGAACCAGAAATCTTCAGAAAAAGACATACAAAAATCTAGTTATCAAACGGTAAATTTCATTCCCATTTTACCCTCGTCGTCATCTTCACTACTGCTCCCACGAATTCTGCCTGCATTTCATACAAAAAGGAAAGATGATTTCATGGAAAGATCTGTACACGGTCTTAACAGCCGTGGTTCCATTATACGTAGCTATGATATTAGCTTATGGTTCAGTGCGGTGGTGGAAGATTTTTACACCAGATCAATGTTCAGGGATAAATCGTTTCGTTGCAGTATTTGCAGTTCCTCTTCTTTCATTCCATTTCATTTCATCAAACAATCCTTACGAAATGAACTTCCGATTTGTTGCTGCTGATACTTTACAGAAGATTATTATGCTTGTGGTTCTTGGAATTTGGACAAAATTCACAAAGAATGGTAGTCTTGAATGGATGATTACAATATTTTCTTTGAGTACACTGCCAAATACTCTAGTTATGGGAATTCCATTGTTAATCGCTATGTACGGTGATTTCTCTGGTAGTTTAATGGTTCAAGTTGTTGTTCTACAGTGTATAATTTGGTATACGCTTCTACTCTTCTTATTCGAATACCGTGGTGCCAAAATGTTGATTATGGAACAATTCCCTGAAACTGCAGCTTCAATTGTTTCGTTTAAAATCGATTCCGATGTTGTTTCGCTTGACGGCCGTGGATTCTTAGAAACTGATGCCGAAATTGGCGATGATGGAAAACTTCATGTTACTGTAAGAAAATCAAATGCTTCAAGAAGATCATTGATGACACCAAGACCTTCAAATTTAACTGGTGCTGAAATTTATAGTCTAAGTTCTTCGAGAAATCAAACACCGCGAGGATCCAATTTTAACAATTCTGATTTTTATTCTATGATGGGTTGTCAAGGATTTCCTGCTAGACAATCAAATTTTAATCAGAATGATTTATTTGCTGCTCAATCTTCATCAAGAGGTCCAACTCCAAGACCATCAAATTTTGAAGAACAGTATGCTAACGGTGTTAGTTCATCAAGGTACGGTGGTCATTATCCAGCACCTGTTCCTGTCGCGCCAGCATCTAATTCTTATCCTACACCTAATCCAGAGATTTCTTGTATTACTACCACTGCCGCTAAAAATCACGTTACGAATAAGAACCAAAATCAAGAAAAACAAAATCAAATGCAGCAAATTACTCCTGCTACTGCTCCTGCTGCAGTGCCAGCAGCAGCAACAGAGGCGCAAAAATCTCAGACACATCAGAGTAGTAATAATGTTGCGAGTAAAACAGGAAATCATCATGATGCGAAAGAACTTCACATGTTTGTATGGAGTTCAAGTGCTTCACCGGTATCTGAAGTCGGCGGGTTACATGTGTTCGGCGGTACTGATTTCGGTGCATCTGATCAGTCTGGACGGTCTGATAATGGCGCCAAAGAAATCCGGATGTTAGTTCCAGATCATCCTCAAAATGGGCCGAAAAAAGGTATTTTAATTTTATTTTATTACCTTAATTTTAAGAAAAAGAAGAACAAAATCAATTAAAAAATTATTAATTTTATTGACTAATTGTTTTTATTGTGAAGGGCATACGGGAAATGAGGAATTTGGAGGGGACGAGTACACTTTTGTAGGGGATGAAGAAGACAGAGAAAAAGAAGGATTAGGAGGTCATTTAACAAAATTAGGCTCAAGTTCAACGGCAGAATTACATCCTAAAGCCGGTGGGGGAGGAATGTCAGAATCAGGCGGGGTAAAGCAGATGCCTCCGGCAAGCGTAATGTCTCGTCTCATCTTAATCATGGTTTGGCGTAAACTTATCCGCAATCCTAACACTTATTCTAGCCTTATCGGTCTCATCTGGTCCCTCGTCGCCTACAGGTAAATTACATTTCGTTCATCATAAGATCAGCATGTTATTTTGAAACAAGAGGAGTAATGAATAGTCATTCAAGAAGCACAACATTTTAATCGAATTTTTATGGAAATTTTGCAGATGGCACGTGGCAATGCCGAAATTAATTGAGAAATCTATATCAATATTATCTGATGCTGGTTTAGGAATGGCTATGTTCAGTTTAGGTGAGTGTAGTTAACGCTTAAACAGTATCGTTCATTCATATTGTTTTCTCCGGCAAGTTTTAGTCATTTTCATTGGACCACCAGACTAATAAAGGAATTTGGTTTTTTCCCATTTTTTCCCGTTTCAAGCAGACATTTTTTTCTTAATAAGTCAAAAATCCAAACTTCTTAAGGCTATTTTCGGAATCTAATTTTTCTTTCCTCTGACTGGAAATAAATTTGAGCTCGACCACCACCCGACATAATGGACCATTTCGAATAGTTAGATGGTGGTCCAATTGGAAATAAAACAACCCAGTCGGTGATTAAAGCACACCGAACTTTTTTGTGGGCATCCCCTAACACAAGTCTTCTGAATTTTCCTTCTTTTTCTTCTTTGTAGGTCTTTTTATGGCTTTGCAACCAAAGATTATTGCTTGTGGGAACTCAGTAGCGACGTTCGCAATGGCTGTTAGATTCTTAACTGGTCCAGCAGTAATGGCTGCAGCTTCTATTGCCGTCGGATTACGCGGTGTTCTTCTTCACGTGGCAATCGTACAGGTAACCGATCTTTTTTCCAATTATATAGTGTAATAAAACGCTACCATGTGAATGGTGGGGACTTTAACTGTCAATAACGTACAAACAACCCATCTTCATCGTCTAAGACTCTGATCCCAAACCCATTCACGTGGTGGGGTTTGTTTGACGCATGTTGCATGCTGGTCAACTGAATTGGACTTCTGATAGATTTTTTGTCAAAAGCATTAAAATTGTCTTCGCTAACCAACTTATCTTGTTTTGTTTTTCATATATGCACAGGCTGCACTTCCTCAAGGGATTGTTCCATTTGTGTTTGCAAAAGAATACAACGTTCATCCACAAATTCTTAGTACTGGGTGAGTGAATATTGATGGCTCTTGCAGATTTTGTTCAGCTGAAATTATAAGTTAAATTAGTTCTGATTTTTTTTTCTTTTGGGGATTGCAGGGTGATTTTTGGAATGCTAATAGCATTACCCATTACATTGGTGTACTACATAATTCTTGGATTATGAATTCAATAAATATATTAGAGAAAGAAACAACACTAAACACAAGTGTGACATATAGTTGCAATGGAGGACTCAATTTTGCGTCCGTTGCGGCCGGCTTAGCTTTTCGATTTCATAGAAGAATTCAATGCTTTTTGGAAGCATCGAATTTCGAAGATTTGGTGTAATACGCAAAATGATCAAAAAAGAAGCCCATGAATTTTGTTGAACATAATCAAAGTGGGAATATAGAGAAACTCTCTCTTTTTCCCTTTATCAAGAAGCAAAGTAGAGTAGAAAATGGGAAGAAAAAGAAGAGGTCACGGTGTAAAGTTTTTGAGCAGCTAGTTTATCTAGAATCTAGCTGCACCACCACTCACAAATGTGGAGATTTCGGGTTTTCCCATTTCAAATATTCCGGAGGAAGAAAGGAAAGCTGAAAACGTGACTTCTCTTTTTCCCATTGGATTTTTTTCTTGTATCTTTTGTTGTATTTGATTTTTCGGTTTTTCCTTTATGCCTGGCTGAAGGAGGAAATTTAGCTAATTCATTATCAACAAAAGATTACCACCAGCTTACTTTGTTATTAATACATAAATTTATTTATCATTAGAGAGAATACTTGTTTTAGTTTCTACACTAGGATATGACCCGTGCCGTAACGGCACGGGGCTATGACTTGTTTTTGTGTTGGTTAGATATTTTTTTCTTGTGAGACTACAAAGAGCTTAGCGTGGGAACCCTGGGGGAACTGTAATCTTTCTCAAACTGAATTCGAAGCTTTGATCGATACTATTAACATCAACCGGATCGGTTTCTTGTTAAATGGCGATTAGGATGTCCACATGGATGTACACTGACATATATACATCAGAAAGTATTTTTTTTATTTTTTGGTGATTAAGATATCCAATATAAGTGTGTACACTGGGATCTACACCCGTTTTCATTTATGGTAATTGAGATAACCATCCATTCATTGTTGTTGCAAATAATACCAACAAACTCGAAAACCTAATGTCCCAAGAGGGAACACGTAGAAATTCCAGGTTTGAATAAAAGTAACTTGTCGATTGCATTCCAAATTACAAATGCAGTTCGGTCATCATTTAAATAGATTGTCATTTTGTGCTAAAAAAAGTTTAGTATTTTTTTTTCGAAATTCAAAAAGTTGAATCGAGTTGGGAATCCTTCTTTCATATCCTTAAAAAGTGTTATATCTACATTAATTTTTGGAACCGCTAACAGTTTTAAAATACAAATATTGACTTTGTGCTTGTATCAATGTATAATTGGAATGGTTACACATTAGTAATACTTGAACTCATGGTAAAAAAATTAATCGGTTAGGATAATATAATTTACGACCGATCATTTTACGGCCATTAAACGTCATTATTCCCTACAATATTCTAGGTTTGAGAGACGTTATACTGTAATATGAAACCTCTTGATAAAGAATGATAACGATACATTTATGGTTTAAACTAACATATGAAAAACGCCCAGCTTACAGCGTCACAAAAAAATAAAAATAAATAAAAAAATAAAATGTAAAACATTAAATCCTACAGCATTCCCTCGGATATTAATGATACGAAGCATCCTTGAATCTTTCTTAGCGGTGAAAAATGACGCGCGTGATGATATTGCATATATCATATGCCAAATATGCTTTTCCTTGCAAATTAATAATACAATCTTATTGTCTTAACTAAGTAGTGAAAGAATCGCGTTAAATAAAATTGCATATCCAAACAAAATAAATTTCCTCCTCTAATTTGATACATGTATAAGAGAGTTGCTCTTTATCATCATATGCGTTTGAGACCTAGAAGTAAATAAGAGACCCAGTCTAAATATGAATGGTATGAAAACTTGCAAATGGAACTGATATTACACCTTAACCTAAGAGTACATAAGAGACCAAAAACATCCATAATTTTATAATTTGCTAGCATAAAATGAACATGACAATACAATTGAATATTAAAATATTTTTTAAATCAACTTCTATAAAGTGTGTAAGATATTTGTACCGACTTTGGTTACTTGGTATCTTAAATGAAATAAAAGAAACTCAAGTATTAGATGATATCTACATAGTAAAAGATAGGTAATGGACCAATTATTAGTCATGGTATCTTTAGATGAAAAATGTAGATGAGTTCCTATGCACTTAGCTCTCTTAAACCAAGATAATCTTTAAAAAACTCGACAATTTAGTCATCGCAATCACATATGTGCATATGAACCACATCTTCTAGAAAAAATTATCCTCTGATTTTGGCCCGAAGAAGTCAAAGTCTAATTGGACAATTTCTTGTCCAGAGAAAAATAAAAAATTTAGTATAAAAAAATAGAAATTAAATGGTATGTTATTAAAAAAGAACCAAACATAAGAATAAAAATGAATAGATAGCAATCATATCTGATCAGTATCTTTTGACTGCAAATGAAAAGTAACAAAGAGAAATTAAACTGCATAAATGACATAAAAATTAGGCACGAGACACCCTTAATCCATTGATGTTAAACAAAAAATTAAAGAGAAAAGCTAACAAAAATTATCTCAATCAAGCAAAACAACATAGAATCATACCTTGAGAATAGAGTTGTGCAAAGGATGAAAAGCTAACAAAAATTAAAGAGAAAAGCTAACAAAAATTATCTAGAGAAATTAAACGCATAAATGACACAAATATTAGGCGCGAGGCACCATGAATCCATTGATGTTAAACAAAAAATTAAAGAGAAAAGCTAACAAAAATTATCTCAATCAAGTAAAATAACGAGAGAATCATACCTTGGAAATAGAGTTGTGCAAATGATGAAAATCTAACAAAAATTAAAAAATTAAAGAGAAAAACTATTACAAAAATTATCTCAATATAAATTCCTAGGAAAACTTGTATTAAAGAGAATCAAACCTTGAGAATAGAGTTGTGCAAAGGATGAATAGAGTTGTTGATTTAGAATAAAAGAAATGGTTTTACATTAAATGGGAGGAATAACTCCCAAATAAATGACATTAAAAATCTACATTTAACAAAAATTATCTTCAACCAAAACAAAAGTAAAATTAATATGTGCATTAAGTTGTTGATTTAGAATAAAAGGAATGGTTTTCATTTTAGGAATAACTCCCAAATAAATGACATTAAAAAAAATGTCTTGGATTGAAAATCTTAAATATTTATATTTCAATCTGGACCATTCTTTATATGCCACAAATGTAACTGAATAACTTAAATATGTGTATCTCAATCTGGGCCATCCTTTATATGTCCAAACTGTAGATCTCCGTCCATAGGAAAAAACACCATTGTCCCTTATAATATAGACACAAATGTAACTGAATAACTTAAATATGTATATCTCAATCTGGGCCATCCTTTATGTGTCCAAACTGTAGATCTCCGTCCATAAGGAAAAATACCATTGTCCCTTATAATATAGATAATTTTGATATCTCCCTTAGATATTTTCTATTTCGATTACCAAGGGGTCGAAACTTTAACGATTGAAGCTTGAGGATATGTATTCCATTACTGTCATTTTATATGTAAATGGTTATAATGTTCTATGCTCCAGTGTGCATATGTGCATCATCTTACGAGAATTGAGTATGGTGTGGATCCGCTAGAGCATGGTGTGTAAATGGTTTTTAATATCCACGCAATAAAGTTCAAAATTATGATCGAACCCGATTAAGTCAAAGAAATGTCAAGAATGCATCTTTGAAGAAAATAATTTTAAATAGAATTAAGCATCACTCCGATAGTCCAATTATCACTAGATGACTGCTACAGCAGTAGGGCCGACCATTTTCTTTATTGTTTATTATTTATTTAGTTTGTTTTTGTGGGTAAAATTTTCCCCAGAATCTTCTCTCACGGTATTTAGCCACCTCCCTTCTTTAACTTTATTGTTGATATTCGAAATGGTAAAAATTTAGGGTAAATTTATGTAGTATACCATATGGTCAATGTTTGCAAGTATCAAAGATGAGATGACATACCTATTTGGGGCTTCCACGTGTTTCTGATGCACATTGCATGATCAACAAATACAAGCAGAATTTACAAAAATGAAATAAAATAACGGAAATGCTATTCCAAGCACTCTTCACCACACTAATCACCACTCAAATGCTAGGTGTTGCACATGTAGTGGTCCAATTTATTCAGCCATGACCCACCGTTAGAAAAAAGGGCACACCATTTGAGAAATGTATGGTTTAGATGTTGTGAGTTGTGAGTAGAGTGGTGTTTTGTGTTGTGAATAGCACCACCGATAAAATAATAGGCAGGGTAATTTTGACTTCTTTGAAAGACAGAAAAACAGAAATTTAAACCTAATGCCTATAGCTTACCCCATATCCGCCACCCCTTCTTCCTTTCCACCTTCTTTTGTCTAAAATCTAAAGGTGGTTATATAGATCCCACAGATTTTGAACGGCTTTGCTAAAATTACAACATCTATTCGATTATTAGGTGCGGGTACCGTATGTATATTTCCTATGGTAATCAATCTAGTTCAGTAATTGTTGTTATGTCAAGTTTTTTTTTTTTTTTTTTTCGAGCATTGTTGTGTCTAAGTGTTGAAGCTATGGGTATGGGTTTTGTAGGTTTTGTAAAAAAAAAAAACGTAACATGAACTGAAATTGTAATTTGGGTCTGTTCTTTAGTTTTTTTTGTTCAATTTTTTCTCAAAAACATAGGTGCAATGTGGATCGAATATGGGTCGGTGTTGGACTAGTGAAGCCCATATCCGAAACTTCATCTTCTCCGCCCATTTCTGTAATACGAAAATTTATTCTCTGCTAGTGCAATTGAATTAGGTTAACTTGTGATTAGACTATATATCTGATAAAGTTAGTTAATTGGGATCCAATTAAGTTAGTTTCTATTAGTTAATTTGGTACAAATTCATTGTAATTAGCTAAATTTGTTGGATTTATTTCAAAATTCAAAATCATGATTCTTCATTTTTTTAATTCAGTCGAATTTGAAGTTGTTACAGATCGTTTTCGATCATTGAACTGAAATTGGTAACGAACACAATAGTATCGTTTGAATTAGATTGAAAGTTGAAGAAAAAAACCTCAAAATTGATCGAATTCTGATCAGATTAGAAAAAAGAAATTGATGTAAAAAAGAGGACCATGAAAGTGTGACGGACAAAATCCAATATAGTCACCATATAGAAGGCCTCCTAAAGTCGGCCAACTAGAAGATGTGAAAGACAATTAGATGCTGCAGGTGCCTTCAAAAAGTGCTTTCCCTTTCAGCTCTGCTTTTGCTACTGCAGAACTGCACACTAAGTTTTTTTTCTCTTTTCTCTCCATTTTCCTTCAATAATGCTAGGTTTACGGGTGGAGAATCCCGTGAGAAATACCGACACTCACATCCACCTGGGACCCACATGTGGGTAAACAGCACCCCTTATAAAACCTTCGGGTGGGCCCAGGGCTGCGTGACTCGGGAAATCTCACGGGATTTTTCCCGGTCAACGTAGCATCATCCGTTTTCCTTCGATCTTTTTGGCCTTGAAGTAAAGGCTCTTTTCTATGTCGTACATTTTTCCTTGGAAGGTTACGAAAGTATGGGAAATTGAGAGCTCAACAAATCAAAAGCAATAGTAAATATGGACCATGCATCATTTCATATTCGTCTATTAGTAAGTTGTTGTTTTTCTTCTTTATAATACAGTATTCTAAGTACATATGGACCATGCATTACTGTTTGTTATTCGTGTAGTCTTTTCACCGTGTAGAAGGTGTGGTATGGCTAAGTTCGTGTCACTTATAAAGTTTGTATTAGGTAAAACTCATCTTCAACGCTTTTCTCATCTTTTTAATGAGATTAGTTACGCCTTCATTGTATAGTTGGTACAAGGTATGGACGGACTCCGGGGAGGATGAAAATTACCGACATCCTAAAAGCAACAACAGCTCATTTACCTTCAATCGTCATTATATTTATCTTGCATTCGAGTGTGAAATAGCCAAAAAAGTGGTTCCGATATTGTATTTGATAGAGCTATTTGATGCTTGTTCTTGTAATATGCTGCAAGGGAGAGGTAAGGAAATATGGAACATCCTTCGTTATGCATTGTGGTGGATGTTGTGGAAGAAGAGAAATAGTCGTGTTTTGGTTGCTAGGCATAAAAGTTTTTTTTTGAAGTTATTGATTTGGTGAAGCGTCTGTCGGTTTTATGGTCGTATGACTCTGACACTTTGAAGCATGTAATTCCACCTTGGCTTCCGCCTGGGTGCTTTTTTCTTCTAATATAGCCTCTTTATTAAAATAAGTAAATAATATTACTAAGGTTTGCACGCTTGCCACTTAGATATGTTTTTCTTTCTCACTATTAAATTATGAATGACTTTCGTGTGAGATCCACATTTAATCAGTTGGATTCTTCTTCATTGGAACGTGGTATCTATCACAGGGTGACTCTAGCATGGTTGATTTGTGAAAGGAAAAGTATTGCTCCATTGTTCTACACAAAATTGGTTAAAAAGACAAAATCAACAATTCCTGGGTGAAAAATACATGTAAACTAGTATACTATGTAATATTAGTACTACATATTACTATTATACTAGTATACATATAACATATTAATATTAGTACTACATATTACTATTAGTATACTAGTAGTAACTAGTATACTACATATTAATATTAGTACTACATATTACTACTAGTATACTACTCTACATATTAATATGTAGTATTAATATAATAGTAATATTAATACTATTATATACTACTCTAGTATACTACTCGATCTACATATTACTACATATAATAGTACTAGTATACTATTCTACATATTACTACATATAATAGTACTAGTATAATAGTATACTATTATGTAGTATTAGTATACTACTCTACATATTACTACATATAATAGTAATATGTAGTACTACATATTACTACTAGTTTACTAAACTAGTACATATATTACTATAAGTATATAGTAAAGTAGTTACCTAATTTATTAGTAACATATTTTTGTTACTACTAGTACAGTACATATTAATATGTAGTATCACCGTATTGATACTACTAGTATGTAGTAACATACTACAAGTAATATTTACATGTGTTGATACTAATTAGATTTGGAAGGGTGTTTTAGCATTTAGAAAACACACTTTATAATCTTCACAAAGTTTTTGGACTAACGAGTAAATAATCTAGACTAGGGAGTAAATGTTTTTCACGGGTGGACTAGCCATTAACTGGGTCATCAAAAACTGGATTAAACAGTAATTCCTACTTTTTAATTTACATCAGGATGCATCCAGTTTCATCCTCACTCTTTTTTAAGTTTAAGCCAGGATGAATCCAGTTTCATTCTTACTATTTTCTGGTGTCTATTTCACCCATACTAATTTTTACTCGTCCATTAGAACCATGTTTTAAAAATGTTTGGACGAATGACCCATTTTCCGATTGTTCTAGCCATGGATCACCAACCTTTTACATATCTTCTTCACTATACTTCCGGTGTTCTTACATCAAGAAAAAAAGGCTTTTTCTTTAGGGTGTTCCTCTATATACCCCTTAAAAAACTAATGCTACCCCTTTATCTTGGTACCCCCAAAGTTTATCTTGCTACCCCATCAAATCTATTAAACATGTATACCCCGATTCCCAAAACGACACAAACCCAATGAAAAAAATCAGTTTGATCCCACTCTATCCTTTTCTTCATCATCTTTATCATAATAAAGATCAGTTATCCTACAACCATACACATCTTGAATATATCTATCCAAGATGAACCTAAAAATATGGATCAAACAATATCAAATCCAAAAATCCTCCTCTTACACCTCAATCCGTAATTGATCACAACCATCAACGCTTTATCTCACTCACATACTTGAATCCCCTCTACACCGCCACTATCATAATCCACTCTTTTTTTAATACCCAACAAATTCGCTTTCTTGTCCATCTCTTTAGGAATCTCAACGGATTCCATTTTTGATGAATACTCAATTGCGAAAACTAAGTTGGAAAAAGAATGTGAATTATGGAACTGTGGTCTGTGGAGAACAGGATGGTGAATTTCATAATGGAATTTGTTCAAGGGGATTAGGTTGAGAGAAATATAACTTGAATCAGGCGAGAGAGAGTTCTTTTTTTATTTTTTTTCCTGAATCAGGCGAGAGAGATGATATCATGGGAAGGCAAGAAATAGATTTAGGGTTTGTAATTTCTAAATATACTCACGATTATTATTAGGGAAGGGGAAGGGGTAGGTTTATAAAAAAAGATCAAGTTTTTATCAGATTTTCTACTAACTAATTTTAACTGTTTTTTCGACTACCTAGGGTAGGGGTGCACATACCCTACCCATACCCGCCAATCCTACCCTACCCGCCAGTGTTTTAACCGTATCCTATCCTACCCATTATTTGACGGGTAGGGTGATGGTTAGAGATTTCTTACCCGCCGTTAAATGGGTAGGATGACGGGTAAAGCATGAAATTATCCTATCCTACCCGCTTACCCGTCTAATATCGAAAAGACAAGTTAATCCTTCTATATTTTTTCCTCCCGCCGATTAAGTGTACTACTGTACTGGTCTCATACTCTTTTGTTTGACTGACGAAGCAGTTAATCGGTTGATCTAATATCATGAAACAAACCAATTTGCAATTGTCTTTCACAAGCAGCCACGTCAAATCCACTATGGGCTTAAGGTAAAAGGGAGACGTGACTAATACTCGATCCCTTTTTGCTGGTGGTATTAACATAATCAAGTTTTCCATGCTGTGCAAATGTGAAAGAGGTCGTGCATTTTTCGTCTTTTCCTAAGCAAGCAGCTGTTGATCATGTTCTTTTAACTCTCTCACGTCGCTGGAAACAAACTGAATGGGGTTGATTGTGAGATATTAAGAAGGAGAAGTTCTCAAGGAGAGTACATGAGGAGATGGTAATGCAGTTGTATGGGTGTGATGTTGCAGACGTACGAAGAGCTTGTGTTGCTGCCATGTGTCAAGGATATTATGTCGACATCCTATCTTCTCTGTCACAAAGTGTACACACTAAGATGCTTGGAGTGAAGACCTCTCAAGAGGCGTGGGAACGGCTGGAAAAGATATTTGCTTCAAAATCGCAGGCTCGTATGATGCAGCTCCAGATGCAGTTGGTAAACACCAAGAAGGGAGCCTTGAATATCCTTGATTATCTAACAAAAATGAATTTTTTTGCTGATAGTCTAGCTGCTATTGCACAACCTATTTCTGATTCACAACTTGTCTTGGATGTTCTCAATGGACTTGGTCCCGAATATGGTCCATTCGTTACTGCTATGACTACTCGATCCGAACCGATCTTGTTTGCTGATTTACAAGGATACTTACTAAGCCATGAGATTCGTTTGGCAGATCAACATATAGTTGAATTAGCATCTCCTGCTACTAACAACACTCAAAGACAACCACCTGCAGTTGCTCCTATCCAGCCACAGAACCGGAACCAGAACTTTACAAACAATCGTGGAGGTCATCACAATGGTCGTGGACGTGGACGCGGACGTGGACGTGCTGGAAACTATGGTGGTTATCGTCCTTCAACTTCATCTGCAGTTGTATGTCAGATATGCAATCGATATGGTCATACTGCTGCACAGTGCTACAACCGATACGGTGAAGGTTACCGCAATGACCAGGCTACAACCAACATAACTACTCATGCTCCTACTCCTGCCTATAACTATGCGGATCCGTCGTGGTACCCTGACTCTGGCGCGACCCACCACGTAACTCATGATTTAAGAAACATCCAGAACCGAGCCGAATACAATGGCAATGATGTTGTCACTGTTGGGAACGGAACAGGTTTGCCAATTACTCACATTGGGTCTTCCTCTTTCGATACATCATCATGTTCTTTCAAACTCAATAATATGCTTCATGTTCCAATGTTAAAGAAAAATTTATTATCGGTTCGACAATTTACTCGAGATAATGATGCTTACTTTGAGTTTCATCCTGATGTTTTCTATATAAAGGATCGTACATCGGGGAAAGTTCTACTAGCAGGCAAGAGTAAAGATGGTTTATATCACCTTCCTACATCAGTATCATCTAGTCAATCAAGGAAGGTATTCATAGGAGTTGGGGAGAAAACAACACAAGAAGTTTGGCATCACCGGTTGGGGCATACGACCTACAAAATAGTTCAACTAGTTTTAAATAAGAATAAGTTACCTGTGAGTAACAGTAGGAAATCAGAGTTTGTGAAGCTTGTCAGCTGGGTAAAAGTCATCGACAAACATTAAGAATGACTCAATCCATCTCTCAAGCTCCTCTTGATTTAATTTTTACAGATGTTTGGGGACCTTCACATACTATCTCAATGTCTGGTTCTAAGTATTATGTTATATTTATGGATGATTATTCTAAGTATTCTTGGATTTACTCGATTACTTTCAAATCAGATATTTTTCGAATTTTTGAGCAGTTCAAAGCAATGGTAGAAAACATGTTTTCGTGCACTATTAAGGCTGTTCAGTCCGATTGGGGAGGAGAATTTCAGAAACTAGAAAAATATTTTGCTCGGTTTGGGATTGAGCACACGGTATCGTGTCCTCACACACACGAACAAAACGGTGATGTTGAGAGAAAGCATCATGTTGTTGATACCGGACTTATATTAATGGCTCATTCCAAAGTACCAACTCAGTTCTGGGATCATGCATTTGAAGCTGCAGTATACTTAATTAATCGGTTACCCACTCCTACATTACAGAACTCATCACCATTTCAGGTCTTATTTGGTAAAATCTCAGATTACAAATTTCTTAAAGTTTTTGGATGCGCATGCTACCCTTATATCCGCCCTTATAACAAGCATAAGATGGATTATCGGTCGATCAAGTGTGTCTTCTTGGGCTATAGCTCTCGTCATCATGGATACAAATGCTATGAACCCACACAAAGGCGCTTGTTTATTGCTCGACATGTTACTTTTGATGAGTCTTGTCTTCCATTTGCAAGTCAAATAATTAATTCTACTCCACCCGTGACAAATGAAGCTGTACAACTTCCAACTTTTATGGTACCATTAGAAGTTCAAGGAGCCAGTAACCACACACCAAGTTTATCCCCAACCCCGTCCACATGTAGTCCACCTATAAATCAAGCTTCACCTGTCCAGGTTACTTCTCAACAACATGTACAGTAACCTGCACTTATGGAACCTGAAAGTACACATGTGCCGGTAACTGATCCAGTTGTTGTCGCACCACCTTCACTACCTACTTTTACTAGTACATCTCAAGGTATGCATACTCGTTCAAAATCTGGAATTTCGAAAAAGAAAGTATTTGCAGCAAGTCGTTATCCTTTTGTTCTCAACAGTACTCTAGTGCACCAAGATAATGAAATTATACCGACATGTGCTTCTCAAGCTCTCAAGACTCCAAAATGGAGAAATCCTATGATAGATGAAGTTAATGCTCATATTCAACATGGGACTTGGGATCTAGTTCCTCGGCTTCCGTCAATGAATGTTCTTGGAAATAAATGGGTATTTACTATAAAATACCACGCGGATGGAACAGTTGCTCGTTATAAAGCTAGATTAGTCGCAAAGGGATTTAACCAACAATATGGGGTTGATTATACAACAACTTCCAGTCCCGTAGTGAAGTTTACTACATTGCGTACAATTATTGCTCTTGTTGTATCTCAAAATTGGGTAATTCGACAACTAGACGTCAATAATGCATTCTTAAATGGCATCCTAGAGGAGGAGGTTTATATGAATCAGCCACCGGGTTTTGTTGATTCTTCTCACCCTACTCATGTCTGTAGACTAAGGAAATCTACTTATGGGCTAAAACAGTCTCCGCGCGCATGGTATAGTCGTTTAAGCCGGTATCTACTCACACTTGGATTTCGAGGATCCAAAAATGATCCATCACTGTTCTTATTTCAAAAAGGTAAGGTGGTTGTTTATCTTCTCGTGTATGTAGATGATATATTAGTGACGGGCATCGATTTATCTGTTGTATCTCAAATAATTGCATCTATCGGAGGTGAATTTGCAATCAAAGATTTGGGTGTTTTTCATTATTTTTTGGGTCTTGAAGCCACAACAAATGAAAAGGGGTTGGTTCTTTCGCAACAAAAATACATTGTTGACCTTCTTACTCGAACAAAAATGCAAGATACGAAGCCCATTTCTTCTCCAATTGCAGCAAGTACTCGTCTTACTCAGTATTGTGGAGAACCATTTCAAGATGTTTTTCTTTATCGAAGCACGGTGGGAGCGCTACAATATTTAACACTAACGCGACCAGATATTGCGTTTGTTGTTAACAAAGCATGCCAATTTATGCACAATCCAACCACAAAACATTGGAGTTTAGTCAAACGGATTTTGCGATATCTAAAGCATACAGTCTCTTATGGGCTACAGTTTTATCATAATTCTCCTCCAATGCTCTCTGTATTTACGGATGCAGATTGGGTAGGTTCTTTAGACGATCGTAAGTCTACAGGTGGTTATGCGATATACTATGGTAATAATCTTATATCTTGGAGTTCAAAGAAGCAACCAACGGTTTCGAGATCGAGTACTGAAGCTGAATATCGAGCGATTGCAAATGCATCAGTAGAGGTTGTTTGGCTTCACTCATTGTTTCGTGAACTGAGCATTCCTTTAGCTTCTCCTCCCACTATTTGGTGTGATAATATTGGTGCTACATATTTAACAGCCAACCCGGTGTTTCATACTCGCAGTCGACATGTGGAAATTGATTTTCACTTTGTTCGTGACATGGTCTCAAAGAAGGAGCTTATTGTGAGAATAATTTCTTCTCAAGATAATATTGCATATGTCCTAACCAAAGGTCTATCAACTCCACGGTTTGTCTTGTTACGAGACAAGCTCAATCTTGTTGACAAAGATATTCGCTTGAGGGGGCGTGTCAAGGATATTATGTCGACATCTACAGCTAAGGCACAAGTCAAGGATATTGTGTTGACATCTACAACTAAGAGATTCAAACCACAACAGGAAACTTAGCCGAGATATGGAAACAAGATTATGCTGATATTAAGGAAAATATTCTTGTTTCCCTTTCCATGTAATTATGTGTAAATGCATTATTTCTATACCTTTGTATCCTACTGTAATATAAATAGAGAGTCTTGTTTCTCTCCCATTTATCCAAGGGAGAACAACTAGCTGTGTCTTTACTTTGATACCATGATGGATTGACGGAGAAGAGAGCTTAGTGGTAATGATTTGCAGAGAAGAGGATGGAACCGATAGCAGTTTTGCAGACATAAAAATGAATTCTCGAAGGGTTGAGAAGTTCCATTAGCTGGCTGGGGTTGCGATCGGTGGTGCTCGATAATGAAGCGACAGAATTGGCTAGGTGGCGTTCAGATGGTCCGGTAGTGGTCTTGATGCAGAGACTGGTGCTGATGGAATTTAGGAAAAGAAGTGATGTTGATGACTGCTCGGCCATTTGAAGAAAATGATACTGGCGCTGGAGTTGAGTTTTTCCTTCTCAAAGCGGCTTGATGATCGGATGGTCTTTGTTATATTTCAGAGAGACTCAAAAGTTCTCGTGGAGATGAGCAATGGAGATGCGGTTGGTGGAATAAATTGAGACGGTTCGATATGAGTCGAGCTGGTGGTACAGCAAGAGAAGTTAAGTGAAGATGAGTGTTACTGTTGGGCCGTGCACGAGAGGGTGAAGTTGTGTCTTGGAAGTTGGCGACAGAAAGTTTAGGATGGTTGCAGTTGATGGAGTTTGTACCCCTTTGTATTGTTTGATAAGGTATTAGCATCGCAGTCTAAAATACACATGAACTCTTTTTATCAAACTATTTTTTCTGTTTTGAAGCATTTTTGTATATAGTCAAGGCAGAACCCAAAAAAAAAAAAACGAAAAAGAATATACCCGCTACCTACCAGACCCAACCCGCCATTAAATGGGTAGGGTAGGGTCTTACCCGTTTAATGGCGGGTAGGGTGGCGGGTAAACTTTTTCCTACCCGCCATTCAGCGGGTAGGGTGGCGAAATAGGCCATATCTTACCCACCCTACCCGTTGTGCAGCCCTAACCTAGGGATATCAATAGTGTTTTCGAGGGGTATATAAAAGAAGATCCTTTCTTTAATTAAAATAAATAAATACTTATAAGTGCAATTTATTATCAACTCTATTAACTAAAAAAAGGCCCCTTTGCTTGTTCTGGGGAAACATAGAAGGTCAAGTTCCATCAACTAACTAGGTTTTAGTGGATTCATACCAAATACCAAACCTTAATCATTTCAGATTCTGACCTTAATTCATCCTTCACTTTTTTAACAAAGATTGGAGACTAATGATCCACGTATAGTATTAACACAAGAACAAGACTACCCTACCATGTGATAGCATAGGGATTTAGACTGTCAGTTCAAGTTCAACCCATCCTCTTTACACATTACAACAAGTTGATCAACAAATTCCAACTCACTTTAGTCATATCAAATCAAACCACAAAGAAGCCTCATCTTCCTAATCTGGCAACATATACGCCAACTGGAATCATATCATCTTCTACGAATTTTCATAAAGATTACTAGAAGGATTTGGAATCGTACTTTGAAACCCCATAAAAGTAAAAAACAGTTAGCAAGTCCCAACAAGAGGATTTTTGCATATTTCACGTGTACTGAATTGTACCCATAAAATTATGTCAGCAAATCATGACATGCTACGTGTTGTGTTCTTGGACTGATCTGCTTGTTGTCTCCAATAAATCTTTTAACTTTTGGTCTTACCGGTTACCAATGAATTCGCGACACGTTTGTGCATGTAAATATTTCTCATTATCCAAAAACCCGGATTTTGATAAAGGTTTACCCTCAAACGGCGGTTTGTGGGGATTAGGAGACAAACGGCGGAGTGGAAGGCCTAGAAACCCGATTCATTTTGTCTGGTTCTGTTTATAAATAGTAAATCTATCATGCCAAGCACTATGGTGCTCATTTTCCCTACCCTATCCCCATATGTAGGGAAAAATCCAAAAACGCAACCACTATGGTCTTCTATATCCCTACTTGTGTAGGGATATCCCTCCCTTTCTTTACAAGGAGGATCACATCTGATCCGGGCAGTAGGGAAGGGAAATCACACGGCTACTCAGTTGCCGTATGAATTTACGCTTTACGGCTACTGAGTAGCCGTTTCCGTAAATATATTTGTTTGACCTTTTTTCGTTTACACCTCTCTCACACCCGATCTGAACTATCCTTCATTAATAACGGCTCTATCTTCTCGACCGTCGGATCCCAACGGTTATTTTTTCAAAATCCTCTATTAATACCACTCTAATTCTCTACTCAAATCACCCCAAATCCTCTCTTCCTGCAATT
Organism: Papaver armeniacum; assembly: GCA_023531295.1. Lineage (NCBI taxonomy): Eukaryota > Viridiplantae > Streptophyta > Magnoliopsida > Ranunculales > Papaveraceae > Papaver > Papaver armeniacum. Next base: position 30,655 of record JAJJWW010017440.1, read on the forward strand.
AGTTTTCTTCACTAAAATCTCTCAAATTTTTTTCTTTAAGTAAGAGTTTTAAATTTTGTTTTGGTCATCAATGTCGGAGACTCAAAAGCAAAAAAGGAAACATAGAGCGAGGTTTAGTACTTTGGAAGATTTTCACATTGTTACTCAGTACTGTGCTCTTGATTATGACAGTTATGAAGATAAGAATGAGTTTTATAAAATCCCTTTTCAAATTTTTGTGGAAGCTTGTGGTGGGAATCCACACGGGCGTACTATAAAAAGCGTTCGTAATAGGTTTAGCATAATCAAGAATGAAGTGGATAAGTTTTCCGAATGTGTTGCAAGTAATCCGTACTTGGACTCTAATAACCGGGTATGTTATCTAAATATGTTCATTATAGTTGTTGTATATGTTGTTTGTAAATAGTTTTATTTATGCGTATCTTATTTATGGTTTGTTTACATTGATGTAGATGATAATTGCGAGAAGCTATCATGTTGAAATACACAAAAAAACTTTACTCGAGATGCTGAGTATGACCTGCTTAAAGATGTTCCAAATGAACCAAATGTACAAGTAGGTGTAGTTGAAGATATGGACCAAGATTCCAATCCTATGTCATCTCAATTTCATGGAAATTTCTCAAATATGTTTAATACTCCAACCCCATCTTCTCAAAATCCACCTACAAGCCAATTCGTTGAGACTCCATTTGCAAATCAAATTCCAAACGCTTATAATGTCCCTTGTGGTATCCCTTTTCCATTAGGATATACCCCTAGTACGAACCCAAGTACAATACCTGGAACGTCGTCAGGTGGATTTACAGAAGATAAACGCAAGTCGAGAGCAGCAAAAAAAGCCCAAATTAATAAAAGGGTCGCTGGACCAAGCAGACCCGCTACACCATCCTCGCAAGACTCCCAGATGACCGACGCGGGCAGTAAACTTGTTGATTTTCTAAAAGAATCCCGAATGATAGTCGCACCTCGTCAGCAACAACAAAACCAAATTATGGAGAGGTTGCTAGAAAACACAACAACAAATTGAAGTTAATCGAGAGAGAGAAGAAAGGGAAATAATGCAAATTGATCTCCAATCGCTGGCTCCAAATGCAAAAAAAATACTTTGAATTAAAACAGAATGCCATATTGGCCAGGCCACGGATCTGTAATTAACTCATTCTCCGGCTTTGTATAGGGAAATAGACATCGGAAATATGACCAAAACCAAGGCTGCAACATTATTAGTTATTATTAACAACTAATTTCATTATACGGTCACCAATAATAAACAAGTAAGGAAAGTAAGATTACAAGTGAGTATGAATTTTCACCATCAATGGATACGAAAAGAAATGCAAATCAGGATTGTTGGCCGTTACTCCTGTACTCAAGCCCCATAACATACTACCGTACAACGCCGAACCCCAATCATAATGCCTCAGCACATTTAAATCCCTCGTTATACTTAGTCATTTAATCTCAACAACACTGTTCTTGTTTGGGAAAAGAACATTCCCAAAACACCACATCAAAAACCATCTTGCAATTTGCTCCTGAAATACAACATCGTTTTCTAGGCCGACTCTATGGTCAAGAAATAATTTAATCAAACTCTTCTTGATCCCCTTGCATCTATCCATAATTTCTTGTCTCAAGTCGACTAAGTTTTCTTGTCTAACTTCTTGTATTCCTGTTATGACTCTAAATTCTTGTCTTCTCCTTCTTCTTGTTGACGCGTCCGCGTTAATATATGGGAGCAAACAATCTATGGTTTCGGGAGCAATCTGATGCAATTGGTCCATACTAATTTCTTCCAATGATATGGGATTTCCTTGGCCAATAGGAATTCCGGTAAGTTGTGTGAAGTCTAATGGGTTAAACCCTATTTCAAAACTAGGTAAGTGAAATGTATTGGTGGTATGCCACCACCTTTCAAATATACTGGTAGTTAGGCAGTTGTCTTGTAGTTTCGGATAATGTATTTTGAAAATTGAACCAAACCCACAGTTGTCTATAAGTTCTCTAGCATGTGGAAATCTACAAACTGCGGTATACATTTCATGAAGTTGGCTTACACTACTTCGATGTTTCAGAGGTTTACCCGTATCATATGTCGAGGTTGGGACTTTTAGTTTATGATCACTATGATCTTTTGAACAAATCGGAATTCTATCATCCATAATTCGTTGAAAATCGTCGGAGTACATCTACAACACACATGTACACAAAATCATCACAAAACAATTCGTTATGCAAAAATTCTACAATGGATATATTTTAGAAGAGAAAAAAAAAAATTAGCCACATTATCTATCAAATTACAACAAAATCATCAATCAATCCAAAATTATCCATCTGAATACAATTTCTCTGCCAACAATCTGTCCTAGACATAGTACATATTCATTTAATCATCCATCAATCCAAAATTATCAATAATAATACCATATCTAAATCAAAAATCATTCATAAACAACAACCTATTTGATTCAATCAACAAAACATCATAAATTCAATCAACAATGTCTCAAACTATCAAACAACATACAAGGACACATTATATTCAACCTAATATCTCCAATTTAATCATAATCAAAATCAAATTAAATTTAAACCCTAAAATTTGAAACACTCACCTTGGATGATTTTGTTGATGAAACACGAAATTGAAAAAAGGAAATACTTCACCGGGTAGTAAGGAACAAACCCATTGAATTTTAGCTCCTAAATCTCACCCAAGACTCTTCAAATCGAAAGGGGTTGTGGAGAGGAAAAAAATAGAGAAGAAGAAGGAAGAAGAATAAATGGCCGCGAGTGCTTGCTTCTGATGACTTATACTTATAATACGGCTACTCAGTTGCCGTATTGGTCAAGTCAGTGAGTTGACTGTAGCCGTTTGGCACTATTCGTACGGCTACTGAGTAGCCGTATCGTGTAGGGAATGGAAAACCGGGCACCATAGTGAGGGTGCCTTCCTTGTGATATCCCTTCCCTTTATTTGAGGGATAGGGAAGGGATGCCCTCTCCCATAGTGCTTAGTCTCAAGAGTGCTCGAGTGTGTGTTTACTTCTATCAGCGAGCGGAGTTCTTATGGATATCATCAGTCTTGTACATTTGCACCACCAATGTAATCAATTACGACCGTAATATCGCCGATAATACCATTTTGGGCACTCACCCAAGACGAGACATGTTATATCGTCGATACGGTATTTGGTCAATAATTTCGGCAGAGATGGATCGTAATGAATTAGCCGAGATGGCCGAGATTAGGGTAGGGGGCTGAAAAAAGAAAAAAAATATTGTTTTCCTTATTTTAGAGTATCCAATTGTTGCTCATGTTTTATGAGTTTTATCTCAATTTCTTGTCTCATTTTTTCATGTTCAATGATCGATGATATGTTAGCAATTCACTTATGTTTGAGCTTTGCAATTCTGAAAATTTACATCAAAATCAACAACTCTCTTAGGTTTGAGCTTCACAATTCTGATTTTGTATGTGGGTTTTATCTGTTTCGTACAAATATCGGGTTTTTGGTGATATCCTGAGTTTGTTTGGTGGTATTTTAAAAAAATGAGTACTGGTTTTTTACCGAGATTATATGTGAAAAGGTGTTATATGTGAAAAACGTTGATATAGTAATTATATGTATAAAATTTGGAACCGAGATTTCACCGATAATCTCCCCGATACAAAGTCGTACCGGTATCTTGGTCCAAAGAAGATAAACCGAAATCCGAAATTGACTACATTATTTTGTACATGTTACTTATACATTCCACATTTGTTTCTCCTAGCAACACGACGCTTGTATTGTTGTTGTTGCACTTTCATTGGTCTATGACATCCAATATAGGATCTATCCCTTTTTAAGGTGGGTTCATCATTTTGGTTCTAGAATTTATTGATTCCACGTAGGCAGGAGTAAATGTTGGGGAAAGAATATGGGAGGGATGTAGCAGCTAAATTTTTCTATATTACTGCCTAATGCGGGATACCTAGTTCACAGAACTGACTTATCAGTATAAATTCTGTAAATCCATCTTGGGCAGGTGACCTAATGTTGTCTGAAAATTATGTGGCTGTGGATCCCAGTTCTTCACAATTTACCTAAAATAATCGTGTAAACCTTTTTAAACATGTGTTCGTTATCTTATTAGAAAATCATGAGATTGTGGATCCCAGTTATTAACTTCCAACCTTATTTATAATCAAAGTTTTCACCCAATCTTCAGTGGCATTCGATGATTAGTTTAGGACGTTTCAAAATTCCAAGACAAGTTACTAAAAGCATTGATAAAGCTAAGAGAAATTATTAGTGGAATAAAACTAAAGATAAAGGTCTAATTCTTAAACCCTGTATTATCAATGTGCAAGCCTAAAAGACTTGGGGAAATGGGATTTAAAAATGCTGAGAAGTTCAATGACGCTCTCTTAGCAAAACTTGCTTGGAGAATAATTACTGAAGCAATTGCTTTACGTTCAAGAATTCTAAATGCTAAGTATTTAACAACGAAGATCCACTTATACTATCAACTCAAATGGATTTTGGATATGGAAAAGCATTTCAAAAGGTCTGCAAATAGTTAACAGTTTCATATTTGGAATGTAGGAGATAGCTCTAAGATTAAGGTGTGAAAACACAACTGGATAGGAAATGGGATGCCCAGTGATTTGGTCAAGCATAACCAGCATGCTCAAGATAACTCAACAGATCAATCTCTCATAGTTCAGAATAATTCTCAATTGAATCAACAAATTCTTCAACACATGTTTTCTCAAGCTGAATCAAAGGAAATAAAAGACATTAAAATCCCTTACAAATGGGTTGTGGATTCCATACGTTGGGGATTAACTACAAATTTCCTATTCTAAAGGAAGCATACTTACAAAATGCTCATAAAATATAATAGGTGTACATTTAGCAAGGAGGAATAGAAATTTTGGTTAATTATTTGGCATTTAAAAGTCTCATACAAGTTAAAACTTGTTCCCGTGGAGATGTCTCAATGATATTCTGTGGACCAGAAGTAGGATTTGCAGAAATTTTTAGATTGAAGAATACAAGTGTCTTCTATAATCATTACACATAAACTGACTTTCATCTTCTTATCAACTGTGATATGGTTAGATTCATTTGGTTTGTTCTTCTCTCAGAAGCAATTCATTCTCAATTACAAGCAAGGTCCGTACAACAGTGGATTAGAACTTGGGGTCAAGAAGAACGTATTAAACTCTTTCAGAAATCCTTATAGCATCACTTTAGCCATTGTTATAATGTGGCAGATTTTGAAGCACAGGTGTAATAAATTTTTTGATCATAAAGATACTCACCTTTGTAACATTATTGATTGCATGAAGAGATTATGTGGAAAATATAATATTTTTTTATTGGAGATGACAATCCTTGCAAGAGAAGACATAGTAATCCAAAAAAGGATAAGTAAAAACCCCACCTCATAGTTCGATAAAAATTAATTTTGATGACGCTTTTAATTTTTCTAAGAAAATTGCTGGCATTAGTCTAATTATTAGAGATCATGTAGGAAAAATACGTGGAGGTGGTGGTGACTTATGCAAGCCGAAGATGATGTGTAGGTTGAAACTTCAGCTATCCTTCAAAATGATTACTAGTATCTGATGAAAGGTTATGCTCATGTAATTGTTTAAGGGGACTGCGAAACTTTCATTGAAGTTATGTCTTCAATTTTTTTTTTCAATGTCATTGAAGTTATGTCATTGAAATACAATTCTTACACAACTGACTAACTCCTACTAACTCAGCTGACTCGGTGAGTGACAGAACCTAACTCAGTTAACTGACTCGGCCTAATAGTCATAGGTATATGAAATCATCATTATGGTGTATAAAACTGCAAATTTCCATATAAACTAGCTTTTTTTAGGTAAAAAATGAATGCCATCATTTGTTTGAGAATTGATGGTAATATGTGTTTGTCCTCTTTTACTGTGTAGTATATATGCTATCGAGCCTTCTTTTGATAGGTTAGAGATTCCTATTATTTTATGTATCAACTTAGAAAATACTTTCAATAAAGAAAAGGTCAAGCAGCTAATTTTTCACCTTTTGGTTGCAACAAGAGTCCATGTCCATTGAATCTTTTAAGCATGGTTAGGAGATTATCAAATAAGACTTGATGTTGATGGTAAATGAATTTTAAGCTAACTGATCTTTGGATTCGACATTGGCCTGCACTAATATTACTCCAATTTTTAAGAGCAGTGTGTAGTTTTTCTTCAAAATTATAGGAAATTGGTTTTATTGGCAGTGCCTATAAAGTAATTTCTAAACTCCTAGTAGGGAGATTATAGCTAGCTAGTTCTTCATTTCATCATTTCAGATTATCAAGATGCCTTTGCGCAAGGAGACAAATCAATAATGATATTTGGATTGCTTCCGAACTCATTAATTTAAAACCTAGAAAGGCTGAGAGTCTAAGACTGGTCTGATATCGAAAATGAATTTCTTATCTCTCCTCTTTCTCCTTAAAAAAAAAGAATCATCATATATTTTTCTTTGCTCAGTTTTAGCCCTTTCTAGGATAGAATCCGAGCAAACATTACTTGTTTTAAATATTATTTTATAGAGTTGATCTTAATTTAGGAGTTACCGTTGGAAAAATATGTGTTTCGGTTTCTGGGAAATCATATTCATGCGACAAACAAACTACAAAGAAGAAAGTTAGAATACTTATCGGATTGGGTTGATTGAGGCGAGGTACAAAGACAATTCATCCCCGCATATGGTGCTTACTGTTTAAGGATGTCGCATCCCAAGATACAAAGATCATGGCTTGTAGAAAACAACACGAAAATTCTACTTGGCCAGCGAATGATGACAATTACTGCGCTCTTAAACATGACTCTGACTCATGACATCAAAACTTGTTTTCTTTCTTCTCGAAACTTATCAAACACTCATACAAATATGAACAAGAGACGAATATTTATAGAGTTAATAGTGACTCTACAAGGTGTCTCTTCATCCATATGTGACTCACCATGTCCAATGGTGACTCTCCATGACACCTATTCACTAGGTGTCTTATGGGTAAAGGGCATCATGACCCATAAACAAACCATTCGGAGTTTAAATTATGAAAACATTTTTCACACAAATAATAACTTTTAACTTAAAATTCAAATAGTTATTTTGGTGTTTCTAATAATTTTCTTCCCTGGCGATTCTTGTCTTTGTTATTAAGGCGATTTTTATCTGCACTTTTATAGTGTTTCTTTCTATAGATCTATTTGTGATTCGATATCCTGGATACAAGCACATCAGTGATTTGACGGGGCAAGATCAAGTTCTTCTTCACTGGAATGATATATCTAGAGTTTCCGGACTTCTCGTTACTCATGAGTTTTTGGGAAAATCACTCCTCTCTCATAGGAGTATCTCTTGTCCAAATTGAAAATCAATAAAAATGGCCGAACTACGATTTCAGGTATCATTCATTATCCAATCTCAACGTACAAAATTTGGATGTTATTGTTGTAGATCGCCCTTTCTTCGTGATTTATTTGTGTTTTCATATTTGATTGTATTTGTTTCATGTTTATGATGTACATGTTTTTCTTGAAAACCGTCATGTAAATTTTCATTAATTGGTGAGAAATACTAATGGTTTGAATCGTTTGATTATCCAGGAAAAAAAAAACATCAATTAAAGTTCCATTGATTTTTCTCATGCAAGGATTATCTTTAGAAAAATATGGAGAAATTGTTATGTCTCTAACAATAGGTTCTCCGTGGTCTTAAACGGAAAAGGTACTAAAACGTTTAGATGCCAGAAAGACATTAGGCAGAGAGATCCACACATTTTCTTTGCATTTTTTAAGCTGAATTTCTCTTTTTGATCCTTAAAAAGGAAGTTGCTAATGGATTTATATATGGTTTCACAATTGCTCATAATGGCACACCCATAACTCTCTTCAATTTCCCGATGACTTAACAATTTTTCTTGAAGATAATGAAGCTCGGGGCGCAAAATTTTAAGAATGTACTTTTGGCTATGAAGTTATTTCCGGTTTGAAGGTGAATTTCAAGAAGCTTGCATGTGAGGATTGAAATTGGGCATAATGGTGAAAGTTGTGCTGGAGTTTTTGGCTTGAGCATTACTTAACTTCATGTATAATACTTCAAATTTTCCTTTGGAAATAAGTATAATTTCAAGGGTGTTCGAGATGATATTTACAAAACTATCAACAAAAGCTTTCTACTTGGAAAAGGATTCAGTTGTCCAAATTAGATAGAATCATTATGAACAAAAGTGTTTTATCCAGTTTGCCAATTTATTCTTTCTTTATTTTAGATCCTTGCTTCTGTTGCTAAGGAGGAGGATAAAATTGTAGGTAGTTTTTCTGGGGATGTTTAATCTCTTGGTCTAAGCCATTATTCTAAAGTTTAGAGAAAGTATTGATATCAGGAAAATAAATTTTAGGAATAAGACTTTTCACTTCAAGTGGATATGAAGATATGATATTGACGAAAATGTTCTTCAAAAAAATATTATTCAACAAAAGTTTGGAGGGTCAGTTGATGTTTTTGTTTCAAATAGTTCTAAAATGTTTATGGGCTCTAGCTGCTGGTACATTGAAATCCAATGATTTTTTTTCTTATAATACTAGATTGCAAATCAGAAATGTTGCATGCATTTTGTTTTGGAAAGATAAATGGATAGGAAAATTATCCCTTACAGTTTAGTTTTCCATTTATTCTTAAGATTTATGGACTTACAAAATGGGTATATATATATATATATATATGATTTATTTAGATGGTGCCTAATATCTGGAAATCTGCATAAATAAATGGGTTATTTGTTTTTTGGTATTTACATTTTGACCAACATTAGTGTTTGGTCTAACATTTGTCCAACTTAGGGTTTAGTACCTGGAAATCACGTTGACTGTTTGTGACCGTATATGACCATATTTTAATTAAATTTATATTATAATTAATATTAGGTTTACAAGTATACCCTTGTAGGAGGACTAAAATCCAACAGCCTTGATTAAACCAGTTAGCCAACGGTTGAGATCAAATATCCACTAACCATTTAGCCTTAATTATGTATTCTTTTTCAGCCTTCGAAACATTTTAGATCATTTTTTCTTATACTTGATTTGGGGGTGAGTAT
>JAJJWW010017441.1:0-348872 GCA_023531295.1 Papaver armeniacum
CTGCAAGCTTAGCATTAAACCTGTCAGTTATTCTGTCCCACTTGTGCATGGCTTTATACTTATCACCCAAAAGAAGGCCACATAAACAGGAAGAACTGAACTGTAGCAGCCTAATAAGAAGTGAACTCATTCATGTCTCCAGTATAACCCACGGCAAACAAATGACTTTGCAAAATTAATCCTTAAACCAGTGAGTAATTCAAAGCACAGTAAGAGAATTCTAAGAAACTTAACTTGATCCACCGAAGCATCCAAAACCAGTGAGTAATTTCTCTTGCTTTTTTAGTTTTAAGATATGATGTTGAACCGCATTGAGTTCATTGGCACTTCTCCGTTTTATCCATTACTATATGAGCAATTTGGTATATATCAGTGCTTACGGGAAAGCATTTTTATTTCAACATTTGCAGGATCCTTTCGGCCCAAGAAAATCTGGCTAGCAAGATTCTAATTCAGCTCCAAACTAAATACTATTTATCATCCTGCAATTGCATTTCCAACAATACCTGGCTTAAGGAAACTACGTGCAATCGTCAATCGCCATGCAGGCACTCCAGGGCTTCAAAGTTTCTCCCGACCCCGATGGCCATCAGTTATGCAAAGTAGTAGATCAAGAGCTTTATTTAGTCAGAGTTTTTTTTTTTTTTTTGTCCGAGTTCTTTGTGTATTTTGATATTCATCAAGATTTTGGGAGGTTGACGATCTTATCGGTCTTGTCTACTGGGCCTATTTTGACTAAGAGGCCCGGATACTTGCCCGTCCCAAAAAAAAAGGAAATAAATTAGGGATATACCTACCATGAAATTGTTTTCTTTCCCCTAATAGGTAGCCTAATTTGGGTAGGAAATTTATTTTGTTTGGAATATTTCTACCTCTTACCAAGAATAGTTCTCATGCACGGTGAAGCCTATAAATATAGGATGCAAATATTGCTAGAAACCCATACCTGCAGCTTTGAAATCTGAGGATGACGATTTCTACGGTTTCTGAGTCTTCATCTTCGTCAACTGCTCAATCATCTTCTTCTGTTGTAGAGAAAGACATCTTTTGACATGCCTACCAGTGAAATCACTCCTTGTATTCAAGTCAGTATCTAAAAGATGGTTTTGTATCATCTCTGACCCAGATTTTGTTGCTCTCTATCTACGACAACGACACATTCCTAAAAATCCAAGGGTGATGGTCGTATAGCTAGGAAGGAGGTGCATGGGGTCATCTTAATGAAATGAGTGTTACCAAAATCCATACTTTGCCGGGTTTTTTTTTTATCGAGTCATGGGGTCATTTTGATCATTGTATCGAGTCACTTGCGAGTGTTTGATGCTGCTGTAATTTCTTTTTCTTTTTCTTTCTCAACTCTTACTAGTTTCTTGATACTTTTCCCGGACAATAAAATCCTTTAACAGCACAAACATGATCTCGACTTAACTAATAATCCACACAAATTGACCGTCACCTCTTGCAAACATGTGGTGTTGCATTAAAATGTCCTAATCCGCACAAATATTTTACCGGCCAGTTGCGTCAATGTACAAAAGAAGTCATCACCAAAGGCTGCTGATATTGGACGGACCCGTCGATCCAAACCAACTACTTTTTGTCGATCATATATAAACCACTCTGGTTGAAGAATTTATGAAAACGCATTTCTAGTTGGTTTTAATTTATTTCTGGGTTTTTTTATGTAGACTTCTATTGACTATTTCCTTATTGGGGGTATCATTATCATTATGTTACGTACAGCATGTGAAGCTGTTCGACAAAATAATATCTCAAAGTTAGACCCCGAAATCGATCAATATATTAGACAAATATGGTTGAGGTTGTTGGTAAAAATACCAGTGGGTAATGAAAGTCATGTACGATTTTTCCTGTCTGTTGAGGTGAATGCTTAATTAATGGAATATGAAGGTTTTCCACGCCGAGTTTTTGAACGTTTTCATTTTCAACTAAATATGGGTGTATGTAATAATGAATCTAGTCAAGCTTTTCAATTAAATATGGGTGTATGTAATAATGAAAGAGGGTTTTGCAACCACTAATTAATTAAAGCCATCTCTAGTCCAACTCCAAGTGAGTAGTGTCCAAACCTAACTAGTAACTACTCAAAATTATACTTCCAAGTGAGTCAGTTTTGTCCACAAATGATGGGATATCTAATAGGTTTGTCCACAAACAGGTTTCATCACTGTTTCGCAAGCAATCTTAAGTTGATCCAACCACCAAGTATAATTAACCAAACTAGAAAATATGACAAGCATCCAGCCCCTATATAAATCCTTTTATGGCTTACAACCAAAACACAAACTCATAAGCTTTTCAATTCATCTCAGTTCATTCCTTGAGCAAAAAAAAGTTCTTGTTTTCGAGTTCAGAGAGTAGAAACTATAATTAGAAAATGGCAGCAATGTTGAAGTTGGCATGTCTTGTTCTAGTTTGCATGGTTGCACCATATACATCTGAAGGAGCAATGTCATGTGATACGATAAAATCCACACTGACACCATGCCTTGGCTACTTGACAGGGGGTGATCTTGATCCTGATTGTTGCCCAGGAGTCAAGTCTGTCATTGCAGCTGTTCAGACCACTTCTGAACGTCAAGATGCTTGCAATTGCCTGCAGATCGCATCAGCTGCGGTTCCTATCCCCGAGATTAACTATGATGATGATGCTTCACTCCCAAGCAAGTGTGGTGTTTACATCCCTGACCAGCTGCGCCGTATCAGCTCCTCTACTGACTGCACCAAGTACGTATATGTAGCATAATCTTCATCATCACAGTTATCTGTGCTTTTAGTTGTTAATTAAGAATTTCTTAATAAAGATGATATTAAATCGTCCAAATTTTGAAGAGTAACGAACTCTAATTCTAATTTAAATATATCGATGTTGCTTAAAATGTTGTTCTACATGTTTGTTAATGTGTGTTGCTGCAGTGTGGAGTAAATTTCAAATTACACCACTGGAGACTGATATGATAAAGAATAAAATGGATGTTTAGTTGATGAAGCATTAGGTAATTAGAGGTCTACTGCACGTACTTATGCGGATCTGTAGTAGAATTTGGCTCTGTTGGGTTTTAGTATCATTTAATCAGACCAGACATTTCCTGGTAGTTTATGTAATCCTCCTACTTTGAATGAATGAAAATGAAGATTTACTTATTAGCTATCTCAAATGAGGACTTTATTACCTAAACAGTGCAAGTCTTCGATGGCATATTCTCTGTACTGCAAATGCATTGAATAAGTCTTATCCACAAAGATGTAACAATCATATCGTTATCAGTTCTCAAGTCACGAGTCAAGATCTTAGTTAGCTAGGTTTATTAAATCATGCCATGCCATCAAGTGTCTCTTGGCCAAGAAAGAAATGAGTCAAGGTCGATGATATTGTGGTTGTGCCTAGAGACAAGACCTACTCTGACCAAACTCTAAAGACATGCATGTGCACCAAGTACTAGCATGTCCTTACCAGGGTTGAAATGTATTTCCGTAGAAAATGTTTCTGTCCCCTTGAGCAAACAATTGATGCCAATTGTTGGCTACTCTTTTGTCAAAAAAATAAATAAAAAAATAACCTTTGTAAGATTAGCCGTATAAATTTTACTATATTTCTTCAGTGCGTGTATTTCAGACTAATTGTAGCGACATTCATCCTCAGAAATTTATATTTGTTGGGTGATGATATTCCATGGAAAAATATAGACGTTTACAGCAAAAATATATGGCACATTCAAATTCGATCCCAGCTGCATGCCTATAGTCAAGAACAATGTTAAAAATATGTCAGTTGTTCGTATAGAATCGAATTCTTACTTCCACTAAACTTCATCTTTTGAAAAGGGGCATGTGGAGCCATGCAAATAAAGGTACCACATTAGTGCACTGGACGTAAAGAATAAAATTGTACTTCCTTCTTTGCTAGCGAAAGACACGTTAATGGCCATGGTTCATTGCGGAGTACCTCATGCCCTTGGATTCGTATTGCACCATGAAAAAGGTTAGAATATGTTTGTGATCAGTGTGTAAACAGTTAGAACTTGATATTTGGTGAATATCTTCGACAGTTGAAGTGTGGAGATATGAGAGATATTTATATTAATGAAATACTGAATGCAGTTACAATTCTTGTTACAGACTCAATCAAATAAAGACTTTAACAAACTCAAAACTGAACGTAAAGATAGCCTAATATCTCTTCCTTGTTACTCGTTCCTCTGACTCTCTCTTTGAGACTCAGTTTCAGAGTCAATGCTGTTATGGTTAACATCCCCCCTCAAGTTGTACTGGAGCTTGCGGATGTGCAACTTGGAACGTAATATGTGAAATCTAGGCGCAGCTAGACCCTTCGTAAATATATCAGCTATTTGATCACGAGAACTGATAAACCTGACATTAAGTAACTTGCTGGCAACACGCTCTCGCACAAAGTGATAGTCTATCTCTATGTGCTTTGTTCGCAAGGTGAAACACTTGGATTTGCTGTTAAATACGTAGCCCCAAATTATCACACCATAGTGATGGAGTTGATGATTGTACCCCAATTCCTTTAGAAGAGACGGGATCCAAATAATTTGACGTTGCAATCGCAACACCTCTATATTCAGCTTGATTACTTGATTTGGAAACAGTTTTTTGTTTGCGTGCACCCACGAGATTAAGTTGCCACCGAAATAGATACAAGAACCACCGGTGGAGCCGTCATCATCCAAGCCGCTAGCCCAATCGCATCCGAGTATGCATGTAGGAATAATCTTTACATGTTGTCGACGGAGTCCATAATCCTATAAAGACCTTTTAGATAACGAAGAACTCTCTTCACAAGTTCCCAATGCTCAATGTAGGGATCATATATATCGACACACTTTATTGATCGCCACGTATATGTCGTGCCCTGGTTAATCTTGACATTAGAAGCTAACGGTATACTAACTGGCTTGACTCCTTCCATTTTGGTGCGCTTGAGCAGATCTGATACATACTTTCTTTAAGTGAGTATCAGATTATTATCATGTCGCAGCACCTCAACCCCTAAGAAGAAAGACAAATTACTAATGTCTTTGATTGCAAATTCCGTCCCAAGTGTATTGATGAGTTGTTGAACTGTTGCTGCATTTGAACCCGTGACAATAATGTCATCTACGTAAACAAGTACATAAGTGATTAAACCACCATTTTGGAGAACAAATAACGAGCTGTCAGCAACAGAAGCCTTGAAACCAATTTTTAATAGAAAAGTGCTGAGTCGAGAGAACCAAGAACGAGGCGCCTGTTGAAGACCATATAGTGACTTATGTAGCTTGCATACATAGTTAGGGTAGTTAGGATCCACATACTCCCGCTATAGGTTGTTTCATGTACACATCTTCCTCCAATTTGCCATGCAAGAAGGCATTTTCTACATCCAACCGCTTTATCTCCGGTGATTCATAACGTATAGACAACACTAAGCTTAATTGTGTACGGGCTTGATTCTCGGAATGAAAGTCTCCCATGATCAATGCCTGTTGTCTGGTTGAACCCTTGGCAACCAACCGTGCTTTATGACGCCTACAGCCATCCGGATTTTGTTTAACCACTGAATACCCATTTAGAGCCAACAACATTCATTCCATCTTGATACTTAACTGCAGAGTATGTTCCATTGAATTAGAGCATCAATCCGAACATCCATAGCTACACGCCACTTTGGATTCTGCAGGTCAGGTAACAAGTTGGCTCCATGAAATCGTAATGGGCGGGGGATACTTTGCTGCAGATTAGACACATCCTCCGTATTGGCTTGCTGATACCTGATTTAGCTCTTGTCTGCATGGGGTGTTGAATAGTCTCACTTTGAGAGGATTGTACCTCTGGCTGAGATTGTGATGCAGGATCTGACATGGCTGATGCAACAGATACCTCTCCTGACAAAAGACCGTTGTGGAGAGGTTTGAGTCGGGAAGGTGGTAAATTTTGGGGTTGCAAATGGGCTGGGTGAATCATCTCGACGTCGATCGGAACTGAAGTTTCAGGTACTTCATTGTGCTGAATATGATGAGTATATCTAGACTTAAATGGAGGTGTTAAAAAGATACTAGTGTCAGATGGAATAATACCTGAAGCTTGCACTGGGTCATGCTGCCGCTTCGCTTGAATGGAAAGTACCGTTTCTTCAAATTTCACATGCCGTGAAACAAATACTCACCCAGTTTTCCTATGTAGACACAAGATAGCCTCTTTTCAGAATTATTGTATCCTATAAACACACAAGGAAGAGACTAGTGGTTCTAATTTGTTGGAGTTGTAAGACCTCAAACAAGGATACACTAGACAACCAAAAACTTTCAAGAAGGAATAACTGGAGTTTTATTAAAGAGTATTTCTAAGTGGAGTTTTGATAACTTTATTGATTTGGAAGCTTTGTTAATTAAGTAACAAGTTGTGGTGAAATGCATCAGCCCAATATGAAGTAGGCATATGCGCTGAAACAACAATGACAAACCCGATTCAAATGACATGTCGTATTCTTCTTTCAAAGAATCCCATTTTTGGGGAGAAGTATGAGGACAAGTGAACTCGTGTTGGATGCCATTATCATTCAAGTATGCAAATGAATTTTCTCGTATTCTAAAGCATTATCGGACCGAAAAAATTTTAATTTTATGATTTGTGAGATTTTCAACTTTGTTTAAACCGGATGAACGTATTTAGAGCATCTGAACGTTGAACTAGAGGAAAAATCCAAGTGAAATGTGAATAGACATCCATAATCAACATGTAATATTTAAAACCAGATCTTGACAAAGTTAGGGAGACACATATATCAGAAACTACTAAACTCAATGGTTCTTCATAAATTGTACTGCTAAGAGAAAGGGATAGTTTTTTACTTTTGCTGACATGACATGAATGACAAAAATCAAAAGATTTATTCGAAACAGGTAATGAAAACTTATGACAGATTTTGGAAACTGTTTGCATCATTGGATGGCCCATTCTCTGATGCCAGACTGGGAAGGAAGAAGCAACATGAACTCGAGGGCTTTATTGACTTGTCTAATTGATCAATTCCTTCGAAAATATACAATCCATTCCTATTCAAATTTCCGCAACACCATTTTGCCCGTGTGCTTGTCCTTCACAAAGAAATGAGATTTGTGAAACTCAAAGTAGACAGCATTATCATTACAAAATTCAGACACAGATAATAGATTTGTCTTAATCTCAGGCACATGAAATATACGATTCAAATTGTATAGTCTGGAGTGGTGTGTGAAGGTTGCATTACCAATATGAGCAATATTAAGAGCATTGCCATTACCAACATGGACCTGCTCAGTGCCATCGTATTCATGAGGAATTGTTAAGTTCCTCATATCAACAGTGAGATGATGGGTTGCGCCACTATCAGTCACCCACTCATTGTTATATCCACCTTATGGTAGAGCTATATATGTTACGGGGGCTTAGGGCTGGTTGTTGTTTGATTTGTCATATCTAAACCAAGATCTCGGCAGCCTGATGGTTATCCTTTTGCATATCTCGACATGGTTGGTCGAACTTCTTTGGACCGGGCCGATTGCGACGGGAAGTTGTTATTCCGCATCTCAATAAATCCACGTTTCCGTCGATTGTTGTTGCGTGCACCAGATTTGCTAGAGGATTTGTGTTTGTATCGCAACATTGGCAATAGGTTGTTGAATAGAAGACAGCTGTTGTTCAAGCCGCATATCAAAACTCAGAAGGTGAGAATAGAATGTTTCCATCTCCATATCCTCATGGGTTCCCAGTTGTTGATGGTGGTTTTTAAACAAAGGGTAAACTCGTAAAACCCTAAAAATAACCTAATGTCACCCGGTGACACATTTATTAGGACATTTAAGGCAGGTGTCAGTATTTAATAGGGGGTATTTTTCAAATTATGGTTACAATGAACAAAACCCTAATTCACCTCCATGCCAATGGAAAATCATGCCAAGCCACATTTAGCCCGAGCTAAATGCGTCTATGCCAAACGCACTCTGCTTTGGTCCCAGCTACGCTAGTCACGTCACGTCAAGCGAAGCACTCGCTTGGCCCTAGCCACGCCATGCCAAAAATGGCGCCCGCGCCTAGGTTTACAAACCATGGAACCTAGGCCAAGTCGGCCACGCATGCCATTGGCACATGCCAACATGCTCACCGGGTAGCTTTTCCTACCAAGGCCACAGCCCCTCAACCGCCACGCATGCCATTGGCACATGCCAACATGCTCGTGGTAGCTTTTCTTACCAAGACCCACGGCCCTAACGTACCACGCATGCCATTGGCACATGCCAACATGCTCGCCGTAGCTTTTCTTACCAAGGCCACGGCCCTAACGACCACGCATGCCATTGGCACATGCCAACATGCTCACGGTAGCTTTTCTTACCAAGGCCATGGCCCTAACGGCCACTCATGTCATTGGCACATGCCAACATGCTCGCTTTCGGTAGCTTTTATTACCAAGGCCACGGCCCTAACGGCCACGCATGCCATTGGCACATGCCACCATGCTCGCCGGTAGCTTTTCCTACAAGGCCAATGGCACTAACGGCCACGCATGCCATTGACACATGCCAACATGCTCGTCGGGTAGCTTTTCTTACAAGGCCACGGCCCTAACGGCCACGCATGCCATTGGCACATGCCAACATGCTCGGGCCTGGTAGCTTTTATTACCAAGGCCACGGCCCTAATCGCCACGCATGCCATTGGCACATGCCAACATGCTCGCCGGTAGCTTTTCTACCAAGGCCACGGCCCTAATGGCCACGCATGCCATTGGCACATGCCAACATGCTGATCGGTAGCATTTCCTACCAAGGCCACGGCCCTAAAGGCCACGCATGCCATTGGCACATGCCAACACGCTCGCCGGTAGCCTTCATCACCTAGCATGTAGCCCTAATGCGCGCCGGTAGCCTAACTTGCAAGTATGCAACCTAGGCCACCCGACCGTACACGCTCGGCACACGCTAAAAACCCACGATGGTAGCCTAATTTGCAAACCATGCAACCTACCACCAAGGCATTCCGCACATGCCATTGGCACACGCCACACACGCCACTAGTAGTTCGGGCATTCCCACTTACACTCAACGTACAACCTACCACCAAGGCATTCCGCACATGCCATTGGCACACGCCACACACGCCACTAGCCGGCATTGCCACTTACACTCAACGTACAACCTACCACCAAAGGCATTCCGCACATGCCATTGGCACATGCCCACGCACGCCACTAGCAGGCTCCGGCATTGCCACTTACGCCGAGGTACAACCCGCAACAAGGGCATTCCGCACCTGCCAATGGCACATGCCACACGCGCCACTAGCAGCGCCACTTGCACTCAACGTGCAACCAACACTCGAGATATCAACACAAGCGGGGATGCTTTCGGGTTTTGGTTTGGCGGTCACCGGCTTGCAGCGTACACCCTACGCTCACATTAAGAAAGCGTGAAAGGAATAAAGCGGTCAAATAAATGAGGAAATAATGGTGAAAACGTTTCACCCATAAACACATTGCGATTACCACCTCCTCCCATTATTTCACCCTTTACTCTCTTCCTTCATGAGGCTGGGGGTACGTTTCAATCTCGACTTGTATAAATAGGTCTTACCTATTTCCACCCGGACAACAAGTCTCGGTCGGGGAAAAAAATACTACGCTCTCGTAAAAGGCAACTTTGCAAGCTCTCCAAAAATCTTTCATCTCTTGCAAGCTTACGGCTTCCACTTCTCGATACAAGTCGAGACACTACTCTCCCTGCACTATTCCGGTCTCAACACCTTTCTTTGCTTCCCTCCCCAAATCAACCCTTCTCCTCCACTTCATGACCGAAGCAAGTCCGGAACGGCCATTTCTTGGTTTAGGCCGGACTTGTACATATTGATCTCTCGAATCTATAAAGTGCTCACGTGCAGCACATTTGTTTGGGGTTTGAACCAGTTTCTCACCACCTACCGAATTTACCGAAATCTAAACGATTTTTACCCATAAACAATTGGCGACCACACGGGGAGGATTGATCTATCGGTTACAATACCAACTCCGACTCGATTTCGTTTCCCGAACGTCAAATCCCAACATGGTGGAACTTAGGTCCGAGCGCAGCCGAGAACACCAAAGCATGGAACGCATCCACGATGTTAGCGTCTCTCCCAATAACGTTGTTGCATCACTCGCCGACTACGGTAACATCGAATGCACTCCCTCAAGTGTAACACCGCCAATCACTGGAGCCGAGCGCGCCTACTCGTGTCTCGCATGTGACCCTCTAATCATGTCGCGAAAATATCTCTTCGGGTGTCGCGCCACCGATCACAGGGCGAGAGCCGCCGCTACGACCCCAAATACTTCATCTAGCATGGCGCCTCCAACCACAACTAAGGTTCCAACTACCCCGCCGACGGACGAGAGACAGGAGGAACCGAGGAAGTCGTCCTTACGTCATCATCGCTGATTTGATGGAACGACAAGAGACGCTGCGCAGCAGAGGACAGGATATGGTTTCAACGCAAAAGGAGGTACTCGTTTTTCTCAAGACCCGACAGAGCGACTACCACGTGAGTCGCGTCATCCGAGCCGTTTAGGAACGTATCCATAACCCCGGGCGAGAACCTCGGTAGAGCACGCCTCCCGGATGAGGAAACTCGCGCCAGAATCCCGTTGGAAAGAAATCAGCCCAACTTTGTCACGAGAGAAGATTTGGAACAACTTCTCCACAACCGAATCAAGAATGATGAGTTAGACGTGCATCATCACCAACCCCCTACCCGTCGAAATACGGAGAATCCCTCTCCAAAGGGGTACTCATCTCCTCAATTTACCCTGTACGATGGTACAGGAACGCACGTGAGCATGTCTCTCGTTTCTAGAATCCCTAGTGAACATGAATATAATCACGTTCTTCGTTTACGGGAATTCTCAAAGTCACTTACTTGAAGGGCGTATACGTGGTACAACACATCCCATAGAACGAGCGTTCCCAACCCGGAGCAAAGATGGTCATGCGTTTACAAGAAATACTTCTTCGTATCTGAACAAGTTACTTTCGGACCTCGGAAGAATGTACCACCGGGATAACGAACATCCGAATGACTTCGTCAAAGGTTCAGGTTCAAGCACTTGATCTGTCACGACCCAAATGTGACCGAATAACAACGGTGAACGATGCATCAATGGTATGGTTCCAATTTGGCGCCTCGTTAGAAAATCTGCTTCCAAACGTTCTCCAAACTCCATGAAGCCGAGACGATCTGCAAACAACAAGCACCAACATTACTAGAAAGAGCTAGGCCAAATCGGAATCAAGACGTGCGCGAAACTCGCGGGAGCGACGCCTCATCACAAAACAATTTAATGCGGCTCATCCTCGTGAACATAGTAAACGAAAGGAAAGAGGAAAGCCCCAACTACGAGCCACCAGTAAAACGTGAAGCGCCGGTGATAGACGCATTTATGTGTCTATATTAGTCTCAATTCTGTAATGTTAGTACTCGATTTTGCGCTTATTTTGGTATTTTATGTCTTTGTAGGTGTTTTTGGAGAAATAAGCTTTTGTGGCGAAATTGGCTCGAAAAGTGTTTTTGTGCTCGTGGGAGAAAATTACTATACGGACCCCATTTTGGATAAGGGGTACCTCAATTACTAAGGGGCAACCATTTCCAGAGCATCTACTATTGGCACACCAGCACAGGATAAGGGGCAGGTCATCTTCCAAAATTCAAAAACGAGTTTTGGCGGGAAAACTGTATGCAGCCACTGGAAGTTTTTGGATTCAATTTGGAGCTGTTCTAGTGAGATTTAATGGCATATTTGTGGTGGACTGGATACTAGTTGACCAAACAGGGTTGATACATGCATTTGGATCGATTACAATGGGCTGAATAATCGGGTTGAAGCTAAACAGGGACGTGAGATATTCTCGGCATTATTTTGAGTTATCTTGGGAAGTTACGTGTGCATGTGGGAGTTCCGGGAAGATTTGGAAAGGATTGAACGTATGGGATCTTTATAAGGTCTGATGGAGTTTGGATAGACCACAGAAGCCGCGTGAAACAAAAAGAAAGGAAATATTTTCCCGTAGCTTTTGATCGAAGAAAAGATAGATATTCTCGGGATTTAATTACCCTGTGTTGTATAAAAGGGTTAGTACGAGTCACAGGCAAGGGGTCGGGAGTTTTGGGGGCCGAGCAGAGGGTTTGGAGGAGCTACAGAGATCAACAGAAGGAGTTGCAGAGCTGCAGCAGCAGCAGGTGGAGGAGAAGAAGAAGACGAAGAACAGACCTTCAAAGTCTGTCGCAGAAGCAGTCTCAGAAACAACGACAGAGACAAACAAGTATCGTTGTTCAACAGTCTTAAAAATCTGTAACAGTGACGTCTGTAACACCATTACAGCGTTACAAATCTCTGTTTTATATAATTTCTTCAATAAAACACCTTTTTGAGCTATGTTTCTATCTTTTGGGTGCGTTTTGAGCATGAGGAGCTAAACCCCAACACTGGGATGACGGAGGAAGCCATATTTCATGCGTGTGGTAATTATATTTAATTCTTTTATGACTACTTGCACTTGATTTAATTATTTTATGATTTTCACTAATTAGTTGTGATTTCGTTTGATGACGTATGCTTAGTTTTAGTACTTTTGATGCGTCATGCTTGTGATTTACAATTAATCTTTTCAAAAATCTACCTTGGCAAAAAGCAGAAGTCAATATTTTATTATTATTTGAGCTATAATTGTCTAGAATAAATATATAAATCGCATGAATGAATTTTATGGTGGAATCCAAATCCCGTTCTCTCGATATTTGTGACAAACCTTTTGTATATATTTTCTATTATTAAATTCTGAAACCAAATCTTTACAAGTCTGAGTGAACGACAATCTTTCTTACCATTTACTACAACTTGTTAATATCACATCAATTTTTGGCGCAGCCGACGCGGACTTGTATTTAGGTTTTAGGTTTTAGAGTTATTTCTATTTTTATATTTTATATTTTTTGTTCTTTTTTACGCTTTGGTATTTTTCGATTCTTTTCAGATTTGAAGCGGGGCTACAAGGAAAGAAAAAGTGCTATAAAAGGAAAGCATCGCCAAAGAAGGAAAGAAAGAGGAATCGAAGGGAGTGAAGAAGAAGATTTTGTATATAGCTATTTTGTTTTATTTTTTTAGAAACGTAAATAGGGTTGTATTTTTGTAAATTTTCTTTTTATTTTTGGACTTTTTGGACTTTATTTTTTATTTTTATTTTTTGGACTTGGACATTATTTTAAAACCCTAAGGAAGGGTTGAAATTAAATATAAAAAGCTGTTTGCGGGGAAGGACGCCGATTCGATCTGTCTCGGCCCCTCGGGTTCGTACGGCGACACGGAGTCGGTGGCCCGAGTCGACTTCAACGGTTCATCGCCCGTCAGTACGGGAGGTAAGACTCTATCCACCCACGAATCCCCCGTCGGTGGGTTTTATTTTGTGTGACAACTCACACCCCTCGCGAATAGAATGTCGAATCGGTATAATAATAGCCAATACAACGAATATCCGTGAGTTTCAAACGGGACGTTACTACTTTGACCATAGTTTGAATAGTGGTTGGGAACATCAGACCTTTTCAAGGTTATGGCTCATACCATGATGAGCCCAATTACTATCCACACACGCACGGGTCATACGAGCAAAATTCCTATAATTCCTCTCTACTAGAGTCCGCATGTAAGTTAGGCCGAGTCGACACAAAAGTTACTTGAGTCAACACGTAGTTCAGATGAGATGAATAACTTAGTTTTGGACGAAAGCAATGCAACGTGTGAACCCTCTTTCCTAGATCAAATCAGGAAGTCATGTGAGTCGACTCGAGAAAATGTTGTTAGAGGCCCGGAAAGAAGCAAGCTCAAGATAGTCTTAATTTCCAATATAGTGTTTCTAATAGTACCTTTGAAAATGAGGATAGTTATTTGCATAATCAAGATGACGAGGTTAGAATTGGTAACACTACTTTAGATGAGGTTCGACCATTTTCATGTTATTACACTGATGATTATGATGAGGATAGCGTTGATGAAGAATTTGAAATGAGTAGGCATAGTGATCAGGAATTTGTTACTCCAATTGAGCTTAACAACGATAATATTATTTCTAGTTTGAATCCAAATAATTTTAATAATTATTCACCTATAAAAAAGGACGAGGATTTGACAAGAGATACCACCGTTTTAGACGACGTAGTTTTTCCTTATGATTACGAAGCCGATTATGGTTTAGAGGAACGGGTATATTTTGAGTCTAGCGATTTAGAAACAATGAGACTTAGAAAAAGAAAATGAACTCGTAGAGATGAGTGAGGATGAACCCGACTTAGAAGAATCAATTGACCATTTTCGAGAATACGATGACCTAGAAATTAGGGAAGTTGTGACTAGTCTTTCTAGAGACACCGAAAACTCTAAGTTTGGGGGTGATTATCATTCTCCATGTGCCTTAACTCTTAGAAGGTCCCTCACTTGGGACTTGACATATGTGCCTCAACCATTTTAAAAGATTATCTTCATACACGTTTTCCTGAACCTAGTGATATCCATAAGGAAGTTCAGTTGTTAGAAACCCATCCTCTGGTTGATGTGGTTAGCCCAGGCTATGATACCCGGATTGACTTTGTTTTCCCACCAAATATTTTTCAACCAGTGGGAACGTATAAGTTTCAGATGTGTCAATTATTTAGTTTTGAGACTAAACCTAAGTACTTTAGGAAATTAGTATCGACACATTTTATTATTGATCGCCAGTTTCATCGTGGTCAATTGTGTGAGTCAAAGCTGATTGACTTTAAGGATGCCATTGTTCGGGTTATTATTATGTGCTTCTAAGTTTTTATTTGAGTTTTCGAGACTTTAATACTCGAACCGGATCTTAGCTTCGAGGAAATCCAACCCATGAAAATATTTTATTTGGACCCAGTTATAGAACCTGAACCTGAACCGCAGCTAGATGTAGTTGTCTTCAATAGGAAACTAGACAAGGGTGTGCTTCATTTATTAATTTTCTTGGCATGTTGCAGATTCCTTTTACTTGTGATAGCTCTATTTGGTTTCGATGACCCACAAAAATTTCGGCTATTACTTTATGATTTTATGAGGTGACTAATCCTTTCTTAGTCTGGCTGAAGACTTTAAATTTAGCACTTCTTGGGAGGTAACCCAATATCCATGCGACACGGTAATATCTTTCCTTAACTCTTTTACTTCAAATGGTAACGTTTCTCCTTGTTCATGCTTTTAATTTTATCTTTAGAACATTGAGGACAATGTTAGATTTAAGTTTGGGGTATGGGAGAAACTTTTAGTTGCATTGATAAACTCCGAGCCTAGAAATTTATGCGTATTAAGGATGGCACTAACCAATCTAAGTGGATGGAAGCATTTTGGTTGTAGGAGTTGAGGAACCAATCGATTAGATGGCAACATCTAAAGAGCCTATTCATAAAAGCATAGAGCTCAGGTGTTAGAAATAACATGATAGTTTCACCATATCTCGTTGAGTCCTTTTCACTTGTTTTTTTTTTTTTTGTTTTTAAACTATGTTTCTCTAAGTGATTAGGTGGGGCCCACGAATCAAGTTGTTACCGATGCTAGGGTGAATTAGAGTGATTGAGATACCAAAAAAAACAAACAAAAAAAAAAAAAAGTGAAAAAGAAAAAGAAAAAGATACAAAAAAAAGAGATACAAAAAAAAAAAAAAAAAAAAAAAAGAAGTGAAAAAAAAAAAGAGAAGTGAAAAAAAAAGTGAGAGTGAGACCATCGACCAATGGAATAAATTCAATAAAGCGACCACTGGAACCCTTGTATATGCCGGTTGTGTTGACTAGAGTTAGGTTTATCGACCTTTGGTTCCCTTGTATATGCCAAAGTGTGTTGATATTAGTCGACTAGTATCTCATCCATTAGGATAAGTTCATCTTGGCGGAGGCCTTCGTAGATATGGGAAACATCATTCACTTAGTAAACATCAAAACCATCTATGTTTTTCTCTATATCCATCTTCTTGATCTATCCATGTGATTAGTTTTGACTCAGGGTATTGATGTCCATAGTGCGACTATCCGAGTAGAGCTACGTGACTTATATATGAATTTTAGTATGCTTGAGTGCAATCTCGTGTACAATGAATTGGAATTTCGCATCGGGGTACTTCCTCTTGTAGTCGATAAGTATGCCAACCAAGGAGATTTTTTAGTGCCTTACAAGGTTCGCGTAGATAGTTAGGGTCAGGAGTAAAGGTTTTGTGGGTACACCGGGGTAAACCCTCCCGAGACTATAACTCGGCCCACTAGGGCCACTAGGGGTTTAAAGGCTTATTGCATACGCTAAATGCAATCGACGATGCTGCGGCAGGTGAGTTAGGATTTTATTTTCAAGATTTGATTTGCTCGAGGACTAGCAAATAATAAGTTTGGGGGTATTTGATAGACGCATTTATGTGTCTATATTAGTCTCAATTCTCTGTAATGTTAGTACTCGATTTTGCGCTTATTTTGGTATTTTATGTCTTTGTAGGTGTTTTTGGAGAAATAAGCTTTTGCGGCGAAATTGGCTCGAAAAGTGTTTTTTGTGCTCGTGGGAGAAAATTACTATACGGACCCCCATTTTGGATAAGGGGTACCTCAATTACTAAGGGGCAACCATTTCCAGAGCATCTACTATTGGCACACCAGCACAGGATAAGGGGCAGGTCATCTTCCAAAATTCAAAAATGAGTTTTGGCGGGAAAACTGTATGCAGCCACTGGAAGTTTTTGGATTCGAATTTGGAACTGTTCTGGTGAGATTTAATGGCATATTTGTGGTGGACTGGATACTAGTTGACCAAACAGGGTTGACACATGCATTTGGATCGATTACAATGGGCTGAATAATCGGGTTGAAGCTAAACAGGGACGTGAGATATTCTCGGCATTATTTTGAGTTATCTTGGGAAGTTACGTGTGCATGTGGGAGTTCCGGGAAGATTTAGGAAAGGATTGAACGTATGGGATCTTTATAAGGTCTGATGGAGTTTGGATAGACCACAGAAGCCGCGTGAAACAAAAAGAAAGGAAATATTTTCCCGTAGCTTTTGGTCGAAGAAAAGATAGATATTCTCGGGATTTAATTACCCTGTGTTGTATAAAAGGGTTAGTACGAGTCACAGGCAAGGGGTCGGGAGTTTTGGGGGCCGAGCAGAGGGTTTGGAGGAGCTACAGAGATCAACAGAAGGAGTTGCAGAGCTGCAGCAGCAGCAGGTGGAGGAGAAGAAGAAGACGAAGAACAGACCTTCAAAGTCTGTCGCAGAAGCAGTCTCAGAAACAACGACAGAGGCAAACAAGTATCGTTGTTCAAAAGTCTTAAAAATCTGTAACAGTGACGTCTGTAACACCATTACAGCGTTACAAATCTCTGTTTTATATAATTTCTTCAATAAAACACCTTTTTGAGCTATGTTTCTATCTTTTGGGTGCGTTTTGAGCATGAGGAGCTAAACCCCAACACTGGGATGACGGAGGAAGCCATATTTCATGCGTGTGGTAATTATATTTAATTCTTTTATGACTACTTGCACTTGATTTAATTATTTTATGATTTTCACTAATTAGTTGTGATTTCGTTTGATGACGTATGCTTAGTTTTAGTACTTTTGATGCGTCATGCTTGTGATTTACAATTAATCTTTTCAAAAATCTACCTTGGCAAAGAAACAGAGTCAATATTTTATTATTATTTGAGCTATAATTGTCTAGAATAAATATATAAATCGCATGAATGAATTTTATGGTGGAATCCGAAATCCCAGTTCTCTCGATATTTGTGACAAATCTTTTGTATATATTTTCTATTATTAAATTCTGAAACCAAATCTTTACAAGTCTGAGTGAACGACAATCTTTCTTACCATTTACTACAACTTGTTAATATCACATCACCGGCGCAACGGGAACTCTCGCCACGAAAGACCCTCACTAAAACCCCCATGCAGCATCATGAGGCCGAGGGAAATACCTTTGATTTCCCGTTTCCCATCGAAGAGGTGATTGACCTCCTAGAAGCCTGGGTTCAAGATGATATTATCAGACTGCCACCTCCCAGACGTCTACCAACTGAGGCTGAGATGGCGAACCCCAAGTACTGCCACTACCACAGGTTCGTTCACCACCCGACCAGCGATTGCAACAGACTAAAGCAGATTTTCAAAGAAAAGATAGAAGCGGGAGGACTCCAACAAGGAGATGAAAGAGTGCATCGAGACCCACTCCCGATAAGCTGCGGATCCTCCGGGGACTCGGGTGCGAGACTCCAGTACAATCCATGATGCAACATGTACGAAATTCTCTATCTTTCCAAGGTGCGGCGCCAAGATATTTTCGCAGCTCTCAATCGTGTTGTATCAGAGCAAACGACTTTTTCTCTCCTCGGGAACCATGCCAAGGGCCCAAGATTTCCAAACAGGCGGAACCAAAAAGGAGACCTGGGGACTGCTGACCACGTCCCATTTAAGAGGTAACGAATTTAACGACATACTCATCGACATGGCCTCTGACCACAACATCATTACTTTCAAGACACCGAAGGCAGCCGGATTTACAAAACAAGACGCTACCTATTCCCCGTCTGTGATTAAAAGCTTGAGAGGAGAAACTTTGTACGCGCATGGCTACATCAACCTAGAGGTCAAAATAGGAGACGCTATAACGCATAGCAAGTTCCACATTGTCAAAGAACTAGATCATGACATGATATTGGGACGCTTATGGGTACTCGACAACAAAACAAAATTGGATGTACACCCCCGCCGACGTCCACGCCCGAAGGAATTCCCAACAAATCATCCCACGGGTTGTCGCATCAACGAGCTATTGAAGAAACCCGGACATCGGAGAGGACCCGTTGGCGCTAGCTCATGGTTTTCAAATGCAAGTAAGTCGGCCAAGCAACCTTTTCGCAATCAGCTTTTCCTTCTCCCATTCCGTCATGGGGACTCGGCGCGATTACTAGCGCAAACGCCAGATCAAAAATGTGAATGGGGAGCTGGACCGTTTGAACACTTCGCAAGAAGATTGGAAACTTCTATCGAAACCAACGAAGCCAAGGCTCAAATGGTTACACGATGTACGAACCCGTTTTCAATCGGAGATGTAGTGGTTAAGGAAAGGTCGTTTCAAGTTGGGAGGATGACGGTAAAATGGATTTGCCCAATGAAGGTGAAGGAGAGTCGCATATCAGTTGCGGATACCCTTTTGGGAGGATATTGCAAGCTCATCAATACGGACACACCCGAAGGCGTGATAGTTCACTCGCGATGGCTCAAGGAATCCAATCCCTAAAATGTTGTACTCCCCAATCACTCCCTTTTCAGTACTTCCTTTAACAATTCCTTTTAATAGATGTAATTCCCAAGGATGAATACACCGTTTGTATTTTTTTCCCTAGGGATTTCCCTTTTGTCAAAAAAATAAAAATAAATATATATCTCTCCGAGCGAATCCTTCAAATATTAGAGAAATACATCAGAAAAACCCAGAAAACCATTGCAGAGCCATCATACCACAACCTCTTTCAAAAAAACAAAATAAAATAATAATATACATGAAGCAAAATGTTGATTGATGAAGAAGAAGGAAAAGACGAGTTTACAAAAACAAAAAGGGACACCCCGGGGAACCAAAGCGGCTAATAGAAATAACAAAGGGAAGAACTATCCCTCGAAGGACGGAGTACAAGTCCCCTCGGGTAAGACTATCTTCAAGCATTTTCCTGGAAGCAATCCCTCGGGCAACAAAGGTTCCATTCAACGGTGTTAAGAATAGCAACCTCAACATCCCATCCCGAAGCAACCACGGCAGCAACAGTGTCCTCCCTGACGACTGGTCCAGCATACGCCACCATGACCCCTCCGGTATCACCAACGACACCTTTGGGATCAACTTCAGAGGGTGTCTCGTTTCCGTCATATGCTCATTCGAAGGTTTTCTCAGCGACACTTCAGAGAAAGTTTTTTGATTCATCCACATCGAGGTCAAGAATCATGGTGCTCTCCTCCAAGACCACCACACGTTCACTTTCGACGCTTCAACCTAGAAACTTGATCCGATCCGCCCAATGCCCGGATTGAGGAAAGGCTTTGCCACACTGAAACCTTTCAACATGCCAAGACTCTTCCTTGTTCTCTCGCCCCTCCTCCATGCTCACCGAACCCAAGAAAGTCCGAATATGCTTTTTGTTCTTCGTGGGGATAGATGGAAGGGAGGTCCTTAATGATTTCACTAGCTTCGTGGAGCGGAGATTGAGTCCCAACCAATGCCTCCTCAAGAGAAGAAGACCGATCTTCACCAAATCCGAAATCCTTCACCGAAGAGTTAAAGGCGCAGCCATCCACAGAGGGTCCCATCATACTGCTTGCAAAAGATGGAAAAAATGACCCAGTTCTATCATATCTATGCACATGTAAAAGAGGATAACACGAGCGAGAGAAGAATAAGAAAACATCTAGGTATGATCTTCTTAGCCCGAATAACCCTGGTTGGGGTTCTTTTGCAGAATTAGACCTCACGCCTTCACTTGGAGAACTTGGCTGGTTAGGAGATGATTCATCTCGTGCGACATGACAAAGAGAGGAACTCGACAAGAAGAACCCTTTTCTCAAACGAGGAGACGATGCAATTATTTTTGAGTATAAATACGGAATCTTAAAAAGGAAAGGAAGCAATGAGGGACATAACGCTTCCATATTTTAGCATGAATAATGCCTAATTGAAGCCGCACGTGAAGGAAAGCAAGATAAAGGAAACTTTGCTATCGTAGAAACACCTACTCTCTCTTGTTTACATCGATCCCGCCATGACAAGCACGCACAGCTTCCCCACATTGCGCGCGGTCCCACCAGCTAGCACGCTCGGTTTCCCAACTCACGCCAACTTCCCAACGTCTCCCCAAGCCGCACCGCCCCACCTGGTGTGCCGACCTCCCGGTTGTGCAAAAGCGCGGAGGCAAGGATTCCAAATCTTATTTATAAAAGGTCGAACGAGCCTCCTCAATTCTCTTTACGGTTTCTTGTTGATAGTTTGTCACCATCTTATGCTTACCTCGCAACAAAGCCCCCTGTTCGAGCTAAGCGGGGACTTAATGTTGATGGTGGTTTTTAAACAAAGGGTAATCTCGTAAAACCCTAAAAATAACCTAATGTCACAGGTGACACATTTATTAGGACATTTAAGGCAGGTAGTGGTATTTAATAGGGGTATTTTTTCAAATTAGGGTTACAACGAATAAAACCCTAATTCACCTCCATGCCAAGCCACATTTAGCCCGAGCTAATTGCATGCGATGCCAAGCACTCGCCTTGGTCCTAGCTACGCTAGTCACGTCACGTCAAGCCAAGCACTCTGGCTTGGCCCTAGCCACGCCATGCCAAAATGGCGCCCGCGCCTAGGTTTACAAACCATGGAACCTAAGCCAAGTCGGCCAAGCATGCCATTGGCACATGCCAACATGCTCGCTGGTAGCTTTTCCTACCAAGGCCACGGCCTAACGGCCACGCATGCCATTGGCACATGCCAACATGCTCATTTGGTATCTTTTCTTACCAAGGCCACGGCCCTAACGACCCACGCATGCCATTGGCACATGCCAACATGCTCATTTGGTAGCTTTTCCTACCAAGGCCACGGCCCTAACGGCCACGCATGCCATTGGCACATGCCAACATGCTCGCCGGGTAGCTTTTCTTACCAAGAGCCCACGGCCCTAACGACCACGCATATCATTGGCACATGCCAACATGCTCATTGGTAGCTTTTCTTACCAAGGCCACGGCCCTAACGCGCCACGCATGCCATTGGCACATGCCAACATGCTCGCCGGGTAGCTTTTCCTACCAAGGCCACGGCCCTATGACCAAGCATGCCATTGGCACATGCCAACATGCTCATTTGGTAGCTTTTTCTTACCAAGGCCACGGCCCTAACGGCCACGCATGCCATTGGCACATGCCAACATGCTCATTTGGTAGCTTTTTCTTACCAAGGCCACGGCCACAACTACCACGCATGCCATTGGCACATGCCAACATGCTCATTTGGTAGATTTTCTTACCAAGGCCACGACCCTAACGGCCACGCATGCCATTGGCACATGCCAACATGCTCGTTGGTAGCCTTTCCTACCAAGGCCACGCCCTAACGGCCACGCATGCCATTGGCACATGCCAATACGCTCTCGGTATCCTTCATCACCTAGCGAAGTGGCCCTAATGTATTTGGTAGCCTAACTTGCAAGCCGTGCAACCTAGGCCAATTCGACCGTACGCGCCACAAGCACACGCCAAAAACCCACGCCGGTAGCCTAATTTGCAAACCATGCAACCTACCACCAAGGCATTCCGCACATGCCATTGGCACACGCCAAACACGCCACTA
Organism: Papaver armeniacum; assembly: GCA_023531295.1. Lineage (NCBI taxonomy): Eukaryota > Viridiplantae > Streptophyta > Magnoliopsida > Ranunculales > Papaveraceae > Papaver > Papaver armeniacum. The sequence continues at coordinate 22,464 of JAJJWW010017441.1, forward strand.
GCAGCTCTGGCATTGCCACTTACACTCATCGTACAACCTACCACCAAGGCATTCCGCACATGCCATTGGCACACGCCACACACGCCTCTAGCAGCTCTGGCATTGCCACTTACACTCAACATACAACCTACCACCAAGGCATTCGCACATGCCATTGGCACATGCCACGCACGCCACTAGCAGCTCTAGCGCATTGCCACTTACGCTCGAGGTACAACCCGCAACAAGGGCATTCCGCACATGCCAATGGCACATGCCACACGCGCCACTAGCGGCGCCACTTGCACTCAAGGTGCAACCAACACTCGAGATATCAACACAAGGCGGGGATGCTTTCACGGGGTTTTGGTTTGGCGGTCGCGACTTGCAGGCGTACACTACGCTCACATTAAGAAAGCGTGAAAAGGAATAAAGCGGTCAAATAAATGAGGAAATAATGGTGAAAACGTTTTCACCCATAAACACCTAACGGTTACCACCTCCTCCCATTATTTCACCCTTTACTCTCTTCCTTCATGAGGCCAGGGGTGCGTTTCAATCTCGACTTGTATAAATTGGTCTTACATATTTCCACCGAGGACAACAAGTCTCGGTCGGGAGAAAAATACTACACTCTCGAAAAGGCAACTTTGCAAGCTCTCCAAAAGCTTTCATCTCTTGCAAGCTTACTGGCTTCCACTTTACGATACAAGTCGAGACACTACTCTCCCCGTAATTATTCCGGTCTCAACACCTTTCTTTGCTTCCCTCCCCAAATCAACCCTTCTCCTCCACTTTGTGACCGAAGCAAGTCCGGAACGGCCATTTCTTGGTTTAGACCAGGACTTGTACAGTTGATCTCTCGAATCTATAAAGTGCTCACGTGAAGCACATTTGTTTAGGGTTTGAACCAGTTTCTCACTCACCTCACGAATTTACCGAAATCGGCGGAAATGATTTTACCCATAAACACCCGGTGCAGTGACAATAGGATCATAGGACTGATTCAGTACATTGCAGATCGACTGTTTTTGGTAGCATACCCTGATGCTGCAAGCTGATCAAATAGATTCTTAGCATCATTCAAAAAAAATTTTAAAGACTTGTTACCTTTGTTCGAGAGAGTGTAGTTGTTTCTTCAAGTTCATCGGATGAACCTTTGTTTTAGGAACAAAATAAGCTTCAAGTTTGTCCCAAACTTGTTTGGCGATATCAGTTTACGACATGGCAAAGGACTTAAGAGTTAATATTGAATGCTTGACCAACTAGCGAGAGAATCCTACAACTCATATTCTCTGTAGGCTGGGTTGACGGCTTGCGAATTTGGTAGTGTTCTTGGTGGTATTTCTTCAGTTCCATCAATGAAACCTTGTAATCCATATCCTTTGAGGATAGGTTTGAACTGTGTTTTCCAAAGAGAATAGTTGGTTTCAGTGAGTTTGAGAGTGACAAGGTGATGGATCTGAATGTTTCTTAGGTAATTGGCATTGGAATTGGAATTGTTGTTGTTGTTGTTGTTGTTTCCTGACATTGTGTTTGTAGGGGTTTTTTTTTTTTTTTTTTTTTTTTGGAAGCGTAGATAGAATCGTAGGCTGATGCCAAGTTAGAACTTGATATTTGGTGAATATCTTCCACGGTTGAAGTGTGGAGATATGAGAGATATTTATATTAATGAAATGTTTTGAATGCGGTTACAATTCTTATTCTGAGACTCAATCAAATAAAGACTTTAACAAACTCAAAGCGAACGTAAAGATAGCCTAATATCTCTTCCTTGTTACTCGTTCCTCTGACTCTCTCTTTGAGACTCAGTTTCAGAGTCAATGCTGTTATGGTTAACATAAACCATACGAGTGCATGAGTCCTCCCATCTGGTTCTATATGAATGATCAGCATGTACTCATTTGTGAAGACAGAAACGAATACAGATGGGTCTTGGGTAAGGAGAGGTTTCGTATGGGAATATGGTGGTGGAGACTCGGAAACGGAATCACCGGCATTATGGTATCTCCTCTCGAAACCCGGCTTCACCGATATCTGGATAGTAAAACGGCTCGGTGAGAACCAGGGCGGTAGTGCATTGTTGTTAGTGGAGGGGACTGTCGTTTTCTTCTTCTTAACGAATCCAACCGAAGAACAAAATCACTAATACAATGAAAACAGACCCAACAACTATAATTATTACGACCGTATGGTCCTCTGTATCAATATCAACTTGTTCCTCCATACCGCCACCTCTGAATATAAATCTGGTTTCAGGTTTAGGTGGTGGATACATGTATGAATCGGATAAAATCTTTCTAGCCATTTCTGTAAAACTTAACTCAAATTTTAGTCTAATGTTGAAGCAGAAGAGAAATAAGTGGAGGGGTGAAGAAGATGATGGAAAGGATTAAAGACAATGTTGAATTGGTGACCAAAGAAGAAGAGATCGATATTCAAACGACTCATGCCCGAGAGGAGATATCATCATACTAATATCTTGTTATTGATGATGATCATGGACATCTGACTCCATCATCTGTGGTGGCGCGACAACGGTTTTGAAATGGGGAGAAAACAAAGGAAGAAAGGAGAGAATGAGAGTGAAAAAGAGAAAACCCTATTACGGATGCTGTTTAAATACTAGGGAAAATTGATGGAAGGAGTAGTCTCTATTTTGTTACACTTCGTTAACATCGTTACCATTAAACCTCCCATGTAGATTTTGAACATATTTGGTCTTGCATTGATAAATACATGATACTTACATGGCAACAGAGTGTTTAGAATCTTTAGATTACAAGTAGAATTTTTGTGTTAAAAGAAAAAGAGTGGTCAAGAAATACTTTTTAGGGTATGCAGTAGATTTAAATTTATATCAGGAGATTTCTAGCGCATATGGATATCGAAGCATCTGCTTTTCCGAAACAATAGTCGGAAGAAGTAATGTCGTTAACGACTTTTATGATTTTTGGTTTTCGACTTTTAGAAGTTAAAACGGCTTCTCATATGCTATCCAAACAGACTTTCAAATCTGGATATTCGGTAATTTCAAATTACGATGATGTGACACATTTGAGCAAATATTGTGTAAATCTTGGGTCACAGTGCAGTTATTATTTTCAATTTGGTCTTTCATGTCCGTAAACATATCATGAGCAAATATTGTGTCCAGAGCCAATATTTCTGCCTTCGCCTACAAGTCATAATTTGGGTAAGAATAACATATTTAGATCACTTGATAGATTTCAAGTCATCTCAAGGAAGATTTTCGGGCCGTGCCCACAACAATTAAAAGTACTTTGGCCTTTGCCATTGTTCCTTGCAGTGGTTTAGAGCCTCATCATGCATATTCTATGCCACATTCAAATTCGATCCCAGCTGCATGCCTAGTCAAGAACAATGCCTAGAATTGTATTCTTACTTCCACTAAACTTCATCTTTGGAAAGGGGCATGTGGAGCCGTGCAAATAAAGGTACCCCATTAGTGCAGTGGACGTAAATAATAAAATTGTACTTGCTCCTTTGCTAATGAAAGCCACGTTAACGGCCATGGTTCATCCCGGAGTACCTCATGGCCTTGGATTCTTACTGCACTAAGCAAAAGGGATGGACCACACTGCCGACTACAAATGGGTCTTCCTATCTGTTTCTATATAAATGATCAGCCTGCCTGTATACTCACTTGTGAAGACAGAAACGAATACAAATATATGGGTCTTGGATTAAAGATGGATTTGGTATGGGAACGTGGTGGTGGAGACTCAGAAACCGGAATGAGCAGCATTATGGTATATCCTCGTATAATATTACTGTACGAATAGATTTTGTGTACGACAAACAAACTCTAACTTGATTTCAACTAAATGTCAATCTAGTAATACCTTAGTTTAATCAAACCAAGATGCTCAATTAATTTCAACCAAGTGTATCACAGTAATTACAAAGTTTTAATGAAAGCATACAGCAACTATGTAATTAATTAATTGAGCCAATGATAAAAACAGATGATAAGCCTAAAGGGATTCTTAAATTGTACTTCAAGTGTAAAATTCAAATATACCAAGACAGTAATAAGAATCACCAAATTACGAAAGCAATTACAAGCAAGTATTCAGTACGAAACATACCTTTTGTCTGCTCACAAATATTTTGCTATGATCTACTTAACGGAACAGAGCTTCAAAATCAAAACAATAAAATTAAGATTAGGGAATAGGATTCAAACTTGATTAACCGAGGCGAGGATCACTCTTTCCTTAAAACGCAATTCACCCTGTATACTATGCTGAACAATTAGCAATGATGGTTTCTCAGGATACAACGGTTCCTCTCAAAGTAACACAGCACTTAGAAGTTGGACGGCATGTGATTAAGATCACAAGAACTTACCCATATCATCTTTCCAATACAACTAACAACCAAAAATGAAAAACAATATTAAGGAGACTGATACTAAGCTAATTGCATGTATTAGTTAATTTCTACTAACTTGATTCATTTGTTTGGAATAAGCATTCAGTTTGATGGTTGTGCTGTTTGTTGTTGTTGTTTTTGTTATCATCAGTGATAGTACTGCTACCACTAGCTGGTTCATCAGATGATCTACGACGACGCTTTTGTCTTTCTCTAGCTTTGTGATTTTGAAACCAGTAAAAAACGTTTTTCCCTTCAATTTTACCGTAACGTCGAAGTTGTGCAGTAATATGTTGGATTTGATCAGCTGAGGGTGTTCTTGTACCACGTTTATACAACTCTTCTAGTGTTCTTAACTGTTCAGGTGTTGGATTCCATCTTGAACTCACTGTCGTTGTTGTTGTATTCATCTCCCTCTTACTTTGCTCTGAAAACAGTACAACCAAGTAAGAAACATGGACGTTACCATTTGAAACTGCACTTAAGAAATGAGATTATGTATAATATTTTAAAAATAATGTTGTATGCCTATAGTCAAGAACAATGTTAAAAATATTTCTCAGTTGTTGGTATAGTTACTTCCACTAAACTTCATCTTTTCCAAAGGGGCATGTGGAGCCTTGCAGATAAAGATACCCACTAGTGCAGTAGTGGATGTAAGCAATCAGGATCATTGTATCGAGTCACTTGCGATAAAATTTCCAGTCATTTTGATCATTGTATCGAGTCATCTTTCGAAAGGGGTATTCATGTGGAGCCTTGCAGATAAAGATACCCACTAGTCTATTTTGATGTAAGTAAAGATACCCGGTTTTTTTTTTTTTTTTTTTTCTTTCCTTTCTCGATGCTCTCGTTGGAGGTGTATGGGGTCATTTTGATCATTGTATCGAGTCACTTGCGAGTGTTTGATGCTGCTGTAATTTTTTCTCTCTCTCTTTTTTTTTTCTTTCTCAAGACTCATTACTAGTTTCTTGATACTTTTCCCGGACAATAAAATCCTTTAACAGCACAAACATGATCTCAACTTAAGTATTTGCTAATAATCCACACAAACACGAATGTTCCTGTCTGTTGAGGTGAATATTTGTAACGGGCAGTTTTATCCCGGATACGACTTCACCACTTGCAGGTATAAGCATCACTCATTTTTTGAAGCGTCTAGGTGAACTATCGTGTTAGGACGGACTTGATGATCAAGTGACTCTGTCCTCAGTGTGCAATTAAATATTTGAGTGTTTAATTTCATTTTCAGAAATTTAATTTTAACATCATTTTTCAGTATTTCATTTTTACAGTTCCAACATATAGTAGTATACAAATTTATTTATTTATTTATTATTTTTGAAGCATAGTAGTATAGAAATATGGTTGAGGTTGTTGGTAAAAATACCAGTATATCCACTCCAGCAAGGAAAACTCCCAGCCGGTAATGAAAGTCATGTATTGAGCGAATGATGATTTTTCCTGTCTGTTGAGGTGAATGCTTAATTAATGGAATATGAAGGATTAGAAATTTTCCACGCCGAGTTTTTGAACGTTTTCATTTTCAACTATAATATTGGTGTATGTAATAATGAATTTAGTCAAGCTTTTCAATTAAGTATGGGTGTATGTAATAATGAAAGAGGGTTTTGCAACCACTCCCCAGCTGTAGACAATTCATTTTCAACTAAATATGAAGCTTTTTTGATATGGTGGTTCAGACAGAGACCTGTATCAAACGTTGGAAAACGATTAATAAAATATGATTTTTAAAGTTTTAATAAAAATTATAATTTATTGTTTTCTTATGTGAATGAAAAACTTATTAGTCCTTGCGTGGAGTTTCCACGTTTAGTTGTTTTAAGAGACTATATAACCTTTTTAGTCCCATATCGGGGAGTTTATCTTTTTAAGTTGTATTATTTCATTATATAAAGAAATTCACTATTTTTGTAAAATAATGGGAAAGGGTTGCTCCATATTTTAGAGGGACCCCTAAGGGAAAATATATAGCTGTTTCTTAAGCGTTCGCGATTTTCCTTAACGTTTTTTTTTTTCCCAGAGTTGCCAAGCTCAAGTTGAGCATCTACTACATATGCTAGTAGTAGGTGTAGTAGGGTGTTTTATCCTGGAGATATCCGTCCTGTGAAGGCTATAGCATCACTCTTGAGTGTAGCTGGGCGCTAATGTCTTAAGGGAAACGTGTTGAACACGTGACTCACTCTGTTTTTCCAAAGTTTTACCTTGTTGTTGTTGCGGAGATTTGGGGAGCTCGTCCGTTTCATCAAATCGATCACTTCCACTATAAAGGACCTAAGTATCAATAACTTCCACTATAAAGGAGCTAAGTATCAACTTCTACGTGTATGTTTTTTCGATTCAATAAAATGAGTTCACAAATTTATTTAGTAAATATTCCAAACAAGGGTCGTCAGGGGTTATAAATATACAAATGCCGACTCTCATGTTTATTTGGAATCTTTAGTTTGAGTTGTCACTTTTGGAGAACTCCGTATTAACGACTAAAAGTTACGTAAGATAAAGACTTTTTGTTACTAGAGTCGTCAGAACATACACATAAAATATGATGGATTTCATTATCTTAAAGGGTCGTTGCTTTGTTAATATGCCAGATAACGACTGTTCAACAGTTAATGCAGAATTTGAATTCAACCAATTTGGTTGAGTCGACAACGGAAAAATATTTCAAATACTTGGCCATTGGGTCGTTAATTTCTATAAATAGAGACCCATATCTCATATCTTCCTCACCCAAACTACATTTCTCAACTATCACATTCATTCTCATCAATTTCTATTCCAAAAAGAGAAGAGAAATCACAATGCCTATACCCTACAACTACGATGAGGATTGTGCCATTGTGAAATCTTGGGTGACACTCAAAGAACACTTTGAAGATCTAGGAAATGACATTGATCAAACATCTGATGCTTGGTGGAACCGTGTATTCATCATTTTTGTGGCGTTAGGCGGAATTTGTAACTCAAGGACTTTGAAACTCGTCAAAGAAAGGTTCGAGGAGATATTTGAAGAATGCGAAACTTTCAAAAAAGAATTGAAAGCCTTGAGGCAAGCCAAACCCGATATGTTGGGTGTTAGAAGAGTAAGTATTTAAACACATCCATATTTACGCAATTCAAAGTTTTGAATGATACTAACTGACTAACTTATTTCTATTTTGCATTTTCAATTTGGGGCTGGCATATGCTCGATATGAGACTATCCGTGGGAAAAAGTTTGAGCTCGAAGATTGCTACCGTATATTGGAAGGCACTACCTATAATTACAACCTTTATGGTTAAGTATTTAAATGCACCGTTATTATCTATTGTTTTTCATTTCCTTCAATGCAAAGCTATGCAAGATGTACGCTTTTTACAATTCAATGAAATTATTCTATTGTTGATGGTGGTTTTCAAACAAGGGGTAAAATCGTAAGACCCCATGACCTAGTGTTACCCGCAACACATTAACTAAGAGCATTTAACTCGGGTGTAAATAATTAATAGAGGTATTTTTCAAAATACCCATTAGGGTTTTCGACCACGTAACCCTAATTCCAAAACCAAGCCGCACACCGCACTCCATGGCAACAATGCCAAACCAAGCCGCACATCGCGCACCATGGCAACAATGCCAAACCAAGCCGCACTGCGCACCATGGAAACAACGCCAAACCAAGCCGCACACCGCGCACCACGGCAACAATGGCAAACCAAGCCGCACATGCGCACCATGGCAACAATGCCAAACCAAGCGCACACTACGCGCCACCGCAACAACGCTAAAACCAAGCCGCACACCGCGCACCATGGCAAATGACGACAAAACCAAGCCGCACACTGCGCACCATGGCAACAATGCCAAACCAAGCCGCACATCGCGCACCATGGCAACAATGCCATACCAAGCCGCACATTTGCGCACCATGGCAACAATGCCAAACCAAGTCGCACACCGCGCACCATGGCAACAATGCCAAACCAAGCCGCACATCGTGCGCCACAAGAATAATGCCAAACCAAGCCGCACACACGCGCGCCACCCGAATAACGCTAAAACCAAGCCGCACACCGCGCACCATGGCAGCGACGCCAAAACCAAACTACCTATCGCACTCATTGGCAACCATGCCAAACTAAGCCGCTATGCCATTAGCGCATGCCAAATATAGCGCCCAGGCTTGCAAAATGTGCAACTAGGTCAACATGGCCGACGTGCCATTGGCACATGCCAACACGTACCACAAGCCATATTTCCAAGCCGCTATGCCATTGGCGCATGCCAAATATAGCGCCCTAGGCTTGCAACACGTGCAACTAGGTCAACATGGCCGTACGTGCCATTGGCACATGCCAACGCGTACCACAAGCCATATTTCAAGCGTTATGCCATTGGCGCATGCCAAATATAGCGCCCTAGGCTTGCAACACGTGCAACTAGGTCAACATGGCCGTACGTGCCATTGGCACATGAAAACGCGTACCACAAGCCATATTTCCAAGCCGCTATGCCATTGGCGCATGCCAAATATAGCGCCCTAGGCTTGCAAAACGTGCAACTAGGTCAACATGGCCGTACGTGCCATTGGCACATGCCAACGCGTACCACAAGCCATATTTCCAAGCCGCTATGCCATTGGCGCATGCCAAATATAGCGTCCTAGGCTTGCAACACGTGCAACTAGGTCAATATGGCCGCACGTGCCATTGGAACATGCCAACACGTACCCACAAGCCATATTTCCAAGCCGTTATGCCATTGGCGCATGCCAAATATAGCGCCCTAGGCTTACAAACCATGCAACCTAGGCCAAGTCGGCCACGCATGCCATTGGCACATGCCAACATGCTCATTTGGTAGCTTTTCCTACCAAGGCCACGGCCCTAACGCCACGCATGCCATTGGCACATGCCAACATGCTCCTTTGGTAGCTTTTCTTACCAAGGCCACGGCCCTAACGGCTACGCATGCCATTGGCACATGCCAAACACACACACTGGTAGCCTAACTTCCAAAGCGTGCAACCTACCACCAAGGCATTCCGCACATGCCATTGGCACATGCCAAACACACACGCTGGTAGCCTAACTTGCAAACCGTGCAACCTACCACCAAGGCATTCCGCACATGCCATTGGCACATGCCAAACACACACGCTGGTATCCTAACTTGCAAACCGTGCAACCTACCACCAAGGCATTCAGCACATGCCAAACACACACGCTGGTAGCCTAACTTGCAAACCGTGCAACCTACCACCAAGGCATTCCGCACATACCACACACGCCACTAGCAGCTCTGGCATTGCCACTCACACTCAACATACAACCTACCACCAAGGCATTTCGCACATGCCACGGACGCCACTAGCAGCTCTGGCATTGCCACTTGCGCTCGAAGTACAACCCGCAACAAGGGCATTCCGCACATGCCAATGGCACATGCCACACGCGCCACTAGCAGCACCACTTGCATTCAAGGCGCAACCAACGAGATATCAACACAAAATGGGGGATGCTTTCCGGGTTTTGGTTTGGCGGTCACATCTTGCACAGACACTACGCCACATTAAGAAAGCGTGAAAAGGAATAAAGCGGTCAAATAAATGAGGAAATAATGGTGAAAACGTTTTCACCCATTAACACCATGCGGTTACCACCTCCTCCCATTATTTCACCCTTTACTCTCTTCCTTCATGAGACCGAGTACGTTTCAATCTCGACTTGTATAAATAGGTCTTACCTATTTCCACCGGACAACAAGTCTCGGTCGGAGAAAATACTACACTCTCGTAAAAGGCAACTTTGCAAGCTCTCCAAAAAGCTTTCATCTCTTGCAAGCTTCCCAAGCTTTCACTTTCTCGATACAAGTCGAGATACTACTCTCCCGCACTATTCCGGGTCTCAACACCTTTCTTGGCTTCCTCCCCAAATCAACCCTTCTCTTCCACTTTGTGACCGAAGCAAGTCCGGGAACGGCCATTTATTGGTTTAGGCCGGACTTGTATGCATTGATCTCTCGAATCTATAAAGTGCTCACGTGCAAGACATTTGTTTAGGGTTTGAACCAGTTTCTCACTCACCTACCGAATTTACCGAAATCGGCAGAAACGATTTTTACCCATAAACATCTATGAAATCAAAAATTATGACAATCCAAGGCAAGGGTCGTTAATGTATATAACTATCAACTCTAACGACTTTAACTAAAATTCGTAATGGTTGGTTAGGGTCTTCATTGAATATGACTACATATATGATGACCCTCAGTGTTTTATTTACTGAGAGTTTTGATTTTAGAGTCGTCTGGGTGTAAACAAAACAAACGAACGACTCTAAGTAACCTAGCTAGCTAGAGTCGTCAATATTTATCACACTACCATGACGATTTTTCAGAACCTGGAAAAGTTGTATAGGTTTGAGTCATCATTGTTAGTGTCAACGTATTGACGACTTTACAAAGTCGTTTGGGTATACACCCCCGACAATAACGACTCTTACACTGAGTTGTTCTGTAGTATGGATGATTCGACCACTTGGAGAAACAAATAGACAAGTCGAAGAGTATAAGATGTTTACCTAATTGTTTTGAGCTTCGAGTTCTTCATTTTGAGGGTTGGTTCCTTCATTCTGAGCAATAAGATCTTCATTTGCACCATTATTCAAGGCTTCCTCTACTAACATCTCTTCATCATGTATCCACTCCATAGGAGAATGTCAGATAATCTTACCCAACACAATCATGTTTGTTATTTGAACCTTCACTAACATCATTTCCTCTACTTAGAATCATTCATTTCTAAAAAGCCTAAGAGCCTGTTTGGTAAAAATTTTAAAAATAGTTTTCCACTGTTTTAATGACATATCCTTTTTTTTTTTTTTTTTTTTTTTTTTTTTTGCATTTTCTAAAAAGTGTTTGGTAGGATAAAAACTGTTTCTGAAAAACAAGAAAAATCAATTAAATCAGACCAAATGTAAAAACTCGTCTAAGAAATAGTGATATTGGCCATGTCTCACTTGCAGTCATTCCCCGATTTCTTACTTTGTTCCGAAAAGAAGAAGAAGGAACATAAAAAGAAAACACAGAAAACAATAATTTGTTGTTTCTCCAGTTTTCTGTTTTCTCTGTTTTTAAAAACATAAAACGGTTTTCAAAAACTATGCCAAACATGCTCTAAGTTTTCCTCCAAAAACTCCTCTTCTTCTTCACAACACCCAAAAAACACAACTTTTTTTTCCCAAATTTTAAATCTTAAATCTGATTTTAGCCTAACCAACTAAATAACTTAACTTAACTAATTATTAACACTAATCATTTAGGGGTACTTTAGTCATTAAAAAAATGGATAAAGGGTAACCAAAATTAGGTTTTAATGACATTTTTTGTCCTACAGTGGAGGCCCTAATTGTATTTTGGGCCCAATTAAACGAGGTTTTGGAACCTTCCAGTGAAGATGCGCACTTTAATAATAAAAAATAATATCCTCCGGTGAAAAAATGGGCACTTTAGTAAAAGAATCCTATTATTGGGGCTGTAGGGGCTAGGTATTTGGGGGCTTAAAATGATAATTAGAACCAAAAAGTGGATATGGGGAGACCTAGTCTGGGTACAATACCAACACTACCCCCATTAAATTAAATATATTACCGTATTAATCTAATTTTGAAAAAAAAAAGAATACTAAATCTATTATCCTTCTCTATTCTTCTCCTTCATCAATCATGATCAAAATCATGTTTTTTTTTTGACGGCTTTTATTAGGTGAGAATCGACAAACCCTTTAATATTTTTTGATTACTTGAGTATGTTAAAATGATCAATGTATGATTCTGTTTCAGTTTCAGGAAATACTTACGGCTTGGAATTCATCATTTCCGAGCCGTAAGTAGTTCATTTACGGCTAGGAAGCCGATATTTCCTTCACTTACGGCTGGTAAATGATGAATTCCCTTCACGTAATAATATTTACGGCTAGTAGTTCATCATTCCCTAGCCGTAAGTTAACCAAAAAATCCAGAATGAATATATTTTGAAGTACTTTTTATACTCACTCTCAAAATGAATAATGAGTATATGTATCACTTTATACTCGAATTCAAATAGAGTATAAGTTCATATTCGGTTTCAGAATAGGTATGGTTTTATACCGATTCCAAAAATGATAGTTTTATACTCTATTTGAAATTGAGTATAAAGCTATACACGATCTCAAAACGAGTACAAAGTACAAAGTATAAACGATTTCAAAATGAGTATAGGTTAATACTCGAATTTAAAATGAGTATCTTTATACCCAATTTCAAAAAGAGTACACGGTTATACTCGATTTAAGATCGTGTATCAAGTCATTCTTAAGTCCATTCATTTTATGAGTATCAACCTCAAATTGAGTTCAGCTATATACAAAATTTTGAAATAGAGTATTGGCTCATTACGGCTGGAATAATGCCGAGTTTTTAGCCGTAAAAAAGAGGTTACGGCTGAGAAATGTTGGATACGTAGCTGTAAAGCAGGTATACGGATGGGAATGGTTAAAATCCGAGCCGTAAATATATGTTTACGGTTAGGAATTGCTAGCCGTATGCACTTCTGATTATCATAAAAAAAATGAAAAAAACAGAGGTTGTGTTGCGACAAGGTTTTCCAAGCCGTAACTGATTTCGGTTGGGTCGACAACATATCCAACCATAACCCCTAGAAAAACTCAGAATTTTTATGATTTTTAACGGATTTGGATAAATCAAAACTGTTATGGGGGCTTGTTTATGAGGTTCTGCTGACTATTTTTCAGGGTGTATTTCATCATTTTCTTCAAAAAATTTCAAAAAATTTCATCAGAATCCCCTTTTCCCTTTTGCAAATCCAAAGAAAAAGAAAAACAATTTGATTTTCAAAAGTTTAATCTAATGATTAATGATTAGTATAATTCTTCGACTAATCCTAATTAGTTTAGTTAATCAACCTAATTAATACTAATTTAATTAGGTACTATTGAAAATAGGTGGATAAAGGGATCCATGGATTGCTATTTCATGACCCTATAAAGCCCCCAAAACCCATCCTTTTAAAGCCCCAATAATAGGATTCTAATAAAAAGAACATTAGGAATGCGTACTAATATTTTATTTTATTTTAATAAAATCATCAGCCGAATGAAACATACCATGTTCTAATAGCCCTCGTTGGTTGGTGAACAACTAATTTGTGAATACTTTCTACGACATTAGTATGCATCAACGTCTTTTCTAAATTAAAGGCACCACTATTAACATTTTTCGGTTTTACATGATTAATTGAATATACATGGTTAAGAACAGGTTGTAACTGTTCTCTAAAAGCTCAGGATGACACTAACTCTTAATAATGTTTTCTATTTTGGAAGAAATTGCAATGAAACATAAGTATTTATCTGATCATATTTTTCCTCCGAAAGAAATAATACCGTGACTAGAATGGAATGGAAATTTCATATCTCTATCTTGAAAATGGGAAGGGATACACCACAAGACTATATTGTCTGAGTTACATGAGAAATGTGAGTGAATACACCCCACAACTGCATTTTTCACTAGCAGTTAGTTTTGCATTTATAAGTCGATCATTCCGACACAATAATGTACTCATGTGTGGTTGAGAAGAATACTAATAATCAATGGGATGATAAATAGTGGAAACAAGGAGAGAAAATAGTAATTTCCTGTCTTCGGGACCAATAACTTTTGATTGTTCGCTGCTCCATGCATTTTTTTTTTTTACTGAAAATGGATCATTTGTCCAAATATTTTTAAAACACGGTTCAAATGGATGAGTAAAAATTATTATGGGTGAAATGGACACAAAAAAATAACAAGGATGAAACTGGATTCATCCTAACTTAAACTTAAAAAATAGCAAGGATGAAACTTGATGCATCCTGTGTAAATTAAAAATAAAAAAAAAATATTTGAAAATGGGCAGGATGAAACTGGTTACATCCAGCTATTTTTATATTTTTGTCCATTTAAACATTATCAAAATCTAACCGTCTTTTTCACCCATGAAATGTTGAATTTGGTCTTTTTAACCGATTTTGGGTTTTTTTTTTTTTTACCTTTAGGCAACTACTAATTCCTTCGTAAAGAAGACCTCTTAGCAGACAGAATATCTTGGATAGTGGATACTCTTGGGACCGAGCAGACTGATTTGATTAAAGTTTCATGATTAAAGTTTCAGAGGACAGATCATCTATACAATGCATGTGAATCAATTATTGACTGAAAAGCTTCAACGAATAGTTTCTACTTTTATTATGGCTAATTGACCACCAATAATTTCTTATCTCATCTAGTACTATTAAGTCTTGTTTTCACGTCATTATGAAAAATAAATACAGATTGAACTCATAAGAATAGCAACTACTTGGTCTTAAATATCAGTTCCGATTATTATCTACGAGTATAGCACGCATGCGCGATGCGCCTGCCGGTACATTCGTGCAGTAATCAACGGTCAAAGTCAACGCTCAATCAACGGTGAACGCCAAATGGTGAAAACTCATTTCATATTAATGTGCAAAAGTCTTTTTATAATAATAAATTTAAATTTTTCATTTAATAATAATAATTTTTCAATCATAAATATCCTTTTTACATCAATAATTTGTATTTGTAACTCGTATTTTTCGACAAAAAGACTTCTTTATACACAACATTCTTTGTGTACGTTCCCTTCTTCTTTGCAATGGTACCTTTAGCCACTAATACTTTTGTGTTGCTACTTGACACTCCTCTCGAGAGAGCAATATACTGATTGACCATGGTGAACACATGTTCGGGGAAAAAGATACCCGTATTTTCGATCGCCCCACTCGCGCCTTGTTGACCCGTAAAGGCGAAACACAAACGGATCGGAAAGCGTTTACGTTTAAACTTGTAAGGGAGCTTCAGATTCTCAGGTAGCTCCAGTGGCATCCTGTGAATGAAGACTCTTGTACCTATGTAGTTCCCACTGATAATTACAGCATCAATGCAGTTTGGGAAGAATTCTTTGATTATTAGCCTTGTACCATTACATAGACCATTTTTTGCATCCACATTACGCAACAACATAATAGGCGCACCAATCTTCAATTTCAAAATATGTGATGGCAAACCTCCGAGAGAAATGTTGTTCAGGTATTCTTGTTGGTAAAGACCATGAGTATCGTCATCCATAGAATCAAATGAGTAGAATAGAACCTCTTTTCCAAGAAAGATGCTAAGTACTCGGTCATTAAGATTCTCGACGTACTCGTTTAATGGTGGGTCTCAATGCCCTATTGACCATGTAGTCTATGTCTCTAGCATTTTCCACCAAGTTTGGAAATGTTACATCTATAAGTTGAGACAAAGAAGCATCACTAACCATGGTATGACCATCTCTTATGGAACCTTTATCATCTCATTAGCAACGCAAGTTTCATCCCCGTCACCAACACGAATCAAAAACTTAGAGTAAGATGCATCCCCGGCTGCACGCATGTTCTTCTTCAGACGCAAACATGTACACTTTCCCACAAATGTGACCCGTGAAGAATGTAATGTAACTCAATATCATTTCTAATTATTCTCCTAAAAGTTAATTAAATACCAAAGTTTAAGAAACATTAAGTATCAATATAAAATATATTTTTTTATCTTGAAATTGAAAGAAAAAAATATGCAATGTACCTGCTAAGACATGCATCGACTGTCTGTCCCCTTGTACTCCTTGGAATCACTGGTAGTACCTGACAAAAGTCACCTCCAATGATTTGAATCTTTCCACCAAATGGTTCAGCAATCCCTGTGATATCACTCATCGTCCGATCAAATGCTTCTAAGGAATAGCGATGCACCATTGTAGCTTCATCCCACATGAGGACGGTAGCATGCCTCAAAATTTTAGCTTCCTCAGTTTGTTTCTTGTACGACACGTTGAAGTTGATGTCGGTGTCATCGGAAGTTGAAACCTTAAGTGTGTTTTCCTCCCACCAGGTAACATAGTAGCGGCAATTCCCTATGTGGTTGTTGCTAACGTAATACCACCATTTTTCCTGACAGTCGCTAGAATAACACGATAAAGATATGTCTTCCCTGTACCTCCCGGACCATCTATGAAGAAGACTTTACTTTCCTTTCTCTCAATTGCTCCCATGATTATATTGTAGGCCCTAAATTGGTCTTCATTCAACTTTTGGACAGAAGAAAGGTCTTCTTCGGATATAGGGACCGACAACTCCTCTTGAATTAGACTCGAAATCTCAACTTCCTCACCAAATGTGCCAACAATCTCGGTAGATCATACATGGATATATCTTTATCGTGTTGCTTAAGTATCAAATTCAACTCACGAAGAAGACGAGCCGATAAGAATGTTGATCTTGTGTTGCTTGAACTCGAGTAATCCTCAACCATGTTGTTGAAAAATTCATCCCATAATTCTCTCACGCCCGTCGGATTACAAAAGTGCAAGATGGAGACGAATTGTCTTCTCAGAGCATAAGACATATTCACTGTTGTTACTTTCGCCAAAGACGCTCTCGCACTCTGATCATTCTCTGAGAGTCCTAGTTTTTCGGCAGCTCTCTTGAATGTCTGACATCTCTCTCCATCAATAAACAATAGATCATCAAAAGAAGTCAGGCCTCTAACGTAGTTCAGAATGTGCCTTAAGAACCACACCTCTATTGCACATGAAGGTATTGTATAAACCATCCCTATCGCCTTCTATGTACTTCGTTTCCTTCTCCACTCTATTGTTTTTGTATTCCAACAATAAGATTCAGGAAATTCACGGTTGTTGATGGTGGTTTTTAAACAAAGGGTAAAATCGTAAAACCCCAAATAACCTAATGTCATCGGTGACACATTTATTAGAACATTTAATGCATGTAGTCAGTACTTAATAGGGGGTATTTTTTCAAATTAGGGTAACAAATGAACAAAACCCTAATTCCCCTCCGTGCCAATGGCAAATCATGCCACCTACACCTAGCCCAAGCTAGTCGCGCCATTCCAAACGCACTCGCCTTGGCCCTAGCAATGCTAGTGACACCAAGCGTGCCAAAGCATGCCAACCATGCTAGATGCACCTCTCGTGCCAATGGCAAATCATGCCAGCCACACCTAGCCCAAGCTAGTCGTACCTCTGTGCCAATGGCAAATCATGCCAGCCACACCAAACGCGCCAAAGCATGACCAACCATGCTAGCCGCACCTCCGTGCCAATGGAAAATCATGCCAGCCACACCTAGCCCAACCTAGCCGCGCCATGCCAAACGCACTCTGCCTTGGCCCTAGCTATCCTAGTCACACCAAGCGCGCCAAAGCATGCCAACCATGCTAGCCGCACCTCCGTGCCAATGACAAATCATGCCAGCCACACCTAGCCCAAGCTAGCCGCACCTCGTGCCAATGGCAAATCATGCCAGCCACACCAAACGATCCAAAGCATGACCAACCGTGCTATCCGCACCTCCGTGCCAATGCCAAATCATGCCAGCCAAACCTATCCCAAGCTAGCACACCTCTCTGTGCCAATGGCAAATCATGCCAGCCACACCAAAACGCGCCAATGCATGCCAACCATGCTAGCCGCACCTCAGTACCAATGGCAAATCATGCCGACCACACCTAGCCCAAGCTAGTCACGCCATGCCAAACGCACCTGCCTTGGCCCTAACTATGCTAGTCATACCAAAACGCGCCAAAGCATGCCAACCATGCCAGCCGCACCTCCGTGCCAATGGCAAATCATGCCATCCATACCTAGCCCAAGCTAGCCGCGTCATGCCAAACACACTCTGCCTTGGCCCTAGCTACGCCCGGTCACGCCACGCCAAGCCAAACACCCTTACCTTGGCCCTAGCGCGCCATGCCAAAGTGGCGCCCGCACCTAGGCTTGCAAACCGTGGCAACCTAGGCCAAATTTGCCACGCATGCCATTGGCACATGCCAACACGCTCGCCGGTAGCTTCTCTCACCAAGGCGTGGCCCTAATGGCCGAGCATGCCATTGGCACCTTCCAACACGCTCGCGCAGCTTTTCTCACCAAGGTATGGCCCTAATGGCCGAGCATGCCATTGGCACATGCCAACACGCTCGATAGCTTTTCTCACCGGGCGTGGCCCTAATGGCCGAGCATGCCATTGGCACATGCCAACACGCTACGGTAGCTTTTCTCACCAAGGCGTGGCCCTAATGGCCGAGCATGCCATTGGCACATGCCAACACGCTACCTGGTAGCTTTCTCACGGGGCGTGGCCCTAATGGCCGAGCATGCCATTGGCACATGCCATTGGCACATGCCAACACGCTCATTGGTAGCTTTACCAGGTCGTGGCCCTAATGGCCGAGCATGCCATTGGCACACGCCAACACGCTCGCCGGGGTAGCTTTTCTTACCGGGCCATGATCCGATTGGCCACGCATGCCATTGGCATATGCCAAACACGCACGCTGGTAGCTCAACTTACAAGCCGGTGCAACCTAGGCCAACTTGGTCAGACGCGCCATTGGCACATGCCAAAACCCATTTGGTAGCCTAACTTGCAAACCGTGCAACCTACAGCCAAGGCATTCCGCACATGCCACACACGCCACTAGCAACTCTATGCATTGCCACTTACACTCAACGTACAACCTACCACCAAGGCATTACACACATGCCACACACGCCACTAGCAGCTCTGGCATTGCCACTTTCGCTCGAGGTGCAACCCGCAACAAAAGCATGCCGCACATGCCACACGCGCCCCTAGCAGCGCCACTTGCACTCAAGGTGCAACCAACACTCGAGACATCAACACAAACTGGGGATGCTTTCCAGGGTCTTGGTTTGGCGGTCATACTTACATGCGTACACTACGCTCACATTAAGAAAGCGTGAATAGGAATAAAGCGGTCAAATAAATGAAGAAATAATGGTGAAAACGTTTTCACCAATAAACACCTGCGCTTACCACCTCCTCCCATTATTTCACCCTTTACTCTCTTCCTTCATGAGGCCGAGTGGTACGTTTCAATCTCGACTTGTATAAATAGGTCTTACCTATTTCCACCGAGATAACAAGTCTCGGTCGGGAGAAAAATACAACACTCTCGAGAAAAGGCAACTTTGCAAGCTCTCCAAAAAGCTTTCATCTCTTGCAAGCTTCCTAAGCTTTCACTTTCGATACAAGTCGAGACACTACTCTCCCAAAATTATTCCGGTCTCAACACCTTTCTTTGCTTCCCTCCCAAATCAACCCTTCTCCTCCACTGGTGACCGAAGCAAGTCGGAACGGCCATTTCTTGGTTTAGGCCGGACTTTGCAGATTGATCTCTCGAATCTAGAAAGTGCTCACGTGCAGAACATTTGTTTAGGGTTTAAACCAGTTTCTCACTCACCTACCGAATTTACCAAAATCGGCGGAAACGATTTTTACCCATAAACAACGATATAACAACTTTCTCGCTCGATGATCGCGAGCATTTGTAACAAAGAATTCGTCAAAGTTGTTCTCAAATTCCTTTCATCGGACAAAATTTCATCTAACGTTTGGTAATCATAGTATTCGACGCTCGTTGGGTTGGGAAGGTGTATCTGTAATCTCACTACCGAAGGATAGACCTTGTAAAGAGGAAAGCTAAAGATCTCCCACATTGCCTCTTGGGCACAAACCCATCTTGCATTGATATACCTTTGTATCTCATCATGGTCTACTGGCTGCACTCCAAAAGATACATAATCCAGACCCTTGTACACATAGTTGTAAAGATATTTAACACTCTCCACACTGCTACAAATTTCTATGTTTATATGACAATCATACTTCTGTAATAACCAAGGGTTATAAGGCACGACCATCCTATTATCTACTGCAAAACGTTCACTCTTGTGTATGCGCCGTCCATCATTACGTCTCATGTAAACATGGTATGCATCTTTTCCTTGCACAGTACACTCAGAAAACTCTTTCGAAAAATTTCTCTTACATTTACCATCTCTCATGCACTTACTACCACATGGACCGTGAATCATCCACTTTTTCACACACTTGTGTAGTTCTGGCTCTTCCTCAGGGTTAGGTATTTCTGCTCTCACTATCTTATCATAATCATCGGGACCTTGTAATTTGTCTTCGTCCCTCAATATAATTAACATATGAACATGAGGAAGACCCCTTTTTTGAAACTCAACAACATGCACATGGGCAGCTACTCTGCCAAATATTGACTTGGTAAAAAGATATTCCTTTAGCTCTTCAAGCTTTGCACGGAAAACCCTTGTAGTCAGATCGGGTCTATCCGATGCAGATTGATCACCCGGTCCTAGGTTGGAAACGATTTCTTCCCAGAGTGGGTTGCAAGTCATTGTAATGAACAAATCGGACTTACCGTATTTTTGCACCAATGCCATTGCATCCTGATACTGCTGGTACATGTCATGGGGGCTGCCTATGTATGAGGAAGGAAGCACTTTCCTTTGACCAAAATTCTCTCATCATGCAAAAAAACAAATTTGATTTCAAGAAAGTACTTTAATTTTAAGCTGTTTGTCGTCATCCTATAACATTTTTCAAGTAAATATCCAAAGATAAAAAATAAAATGAATGTAGCTAGTCTTAATTGGTACCGACCCAAAAAGAAAGTGGTTATCTACTAACTTACTTTTGGTTTCGTGACCATTCGTGCATCTTGTAGACCTTGATGCAACTCAGCTCTTATCTCCTCTTGATGATTCCATAACATCTAAGTCTAGACGAATCAATCTTCACCCAGTTATCCACAGCATATTGTTGTAGTAGTCTTCCACCTCGAAGAACAAGCGACGCGTCGATTCTCCGAATCGTTATCAAACAATAGGCGGACAAATATATAAATTATTTATATTATTTGTGTCAAGATAATATGTGTAAGTTCAATTGTAAAGTTTAGTTGTTAAACATTTATATCATTTATACATGTAGCATGTAGGAGTAGTACTTGAGGCATGTAAACTGTCCGTTGTTCTCATCCTACTATTCGAACCCATCCATAACTCTATCTAGAAATGGGAAGGGATACACCACACGGCTATAACAAAATTTCCTAAATTACATGAGAGAGAGAATACACCCCATAATTGCATTTTTTTCACTAGTTTATCAGTGGGCTAGATATTTTCCTTTCATGTCTGGAATTTCTATCTATATGGTCATTGTAAACTAGAAGAATGCATTTTTCGAAACTCCTTAAAATAGTTTTGTTTTGAGGGCCTTCCTTTTGTTGGTGTTTTGTTGTATTTTTGGTGGTTTGGGTGTTCTTTTGCGTGCTCTCCCTTTTCTAACAAAATCTTTACTTTACTAGGTAAAAAAAAAAGAAAAAGAATACTGCATTTTTCACTAGCAGTTAGTTTTGCATTTACAAGTCGATCATGGTTACATTCCGACACAATAATTCATAGGGATTCGTATATTCTATTGTCCCTTCCCTCTTCCCCACACCCAAATGTACTCATGTGTGGTTGAGAAGAAGAATAATCAACGGGCTGATAGATAGTGGAAACAAGGAGAGAAAATAGTAAGGGGTCAACCGGTCAAGTCTTGGTTTGGAATTCCTCAAATTAATTTACTGTCTTCGGGACCAATAACTTTTGATTGTTGGCTGCCCCTGCATTTTTTTTTACCGCTAGGCAACTACTAATTCCTTCATAATTAATTTCAATAACAAATTCGAACTCTTAGGCCTCTTCCTATGCACATGCCAAAAATGGTGTTTGGCATGCCACCCGGCATGCCAAACCATTTGCGCCACTATGGGAAACCGCTGAGCGATCGATTTCAGCGGCGATATTGACAATATCGCCAGCGATAAAGTCTTTATCGGCGACGATATTGTCAATATCAACAAGCGATATTCCTCTAGCGGAACGGCTATTTCTTCATCGCTATAAATAGGTAACTTTCAAACTCAACTTACCTCAAATTTTTACACAAAAATTTCTCTTCTTCTCGATCTATTTCTCTTTTCTCAATCTAATTTATTTCTTCTATTTGATCCAAATGGCACAATTAACCCAACTTGATTCGGCAACACAACTTGATTTTCCGGGAGTAGTACTTGAAGGTGCCGTTGAGAAGATATGTGATAGATTCAAAGAAATAAGTAAGAAGCAAAGAAGTCTCCAAGTTTTGGATATCAACCAAGTCAAAACCGCAACCAAGAGAAGGCCAAGAAAGGTTAAAGGCAAGGAAAATCAAGGCAAAACAAATTTGAAGCCAAAGAAGAAGATAAACAAAGGAGACTCCGTTCGTTGAGCGCATTGATTGGAAGTTTAGTGAAATGAAGAAGATGAACAAGATGAAGAACATTGTTCCAAATTTTTTTTTTAGAGTCTTTCCAATTATTGTCTAGTTTTATGTCTTGTAAAATGACTATTTTAATTATATTGAAGTTTTTAATTTTGTGAAGTTTAATGAATTTGAAAATTTGACGAATATTGTTGAAAATTAATATTAATTACAAATATTGAAATTACAACACAAATGTTGGACAATATTGGGGCAAATATATTAAAACCTCGAAACAACTTTCAAAATGGAATTTTTGCCCGTAGATGCGGCGATATTCCACACGACACCTTTCCCCGAAATTCCACCGTGGTTTCACCACTTCTCAAGGTTGGACCTTCTCATTGAAGTAAAGCAACATACCTAGTAACTTCCCCGCTTAATTATAAGAGCGTCGAACCAAATCAAACACTACGACCGCGTAGGTTCATTGTTTGTTCTTGAAATTTAAAAAAAATCCTTTCCCACAATAGTTGGTGATCAAATACTGGCTCCATTGTCAAATCAATATAATTCGTGCAAATACATTCATCTTCTGCAGTTTTGAATTTTAGGTTTCTCCTCACTTGACATCTCCTAATTTGACTTCTCCTAGTTTCTTTGTCTACAATTACCACGACAAAGCGGCTCTTCGATTTTGGATAATACGGTGGTTTGCCATGCACTCGGTAGGATTCATATTATCGACCATGCTCTCTAAGGAACTGGAAGAGTGATGAAAAGAATTGGAGATTAAGAAATTCTAGAGAGATTGAGAAATTCTTAAGAGATTAAGAAATTTGGTGTGAGTTGAAATGAGATTAAAATTAGGTATTTATAGAGGGGGAAATATTAGCCGTTGGATGAAGATCGATGGCGATTATCAAAGTATCGGCGCATTGACCATCATTGTCGATTTAATGACCATCGAACGACATTTTGACCATCGAGCGATGAAGACTCTATCGCTCATTGAAGCTGTCGTGTATGCCTATATACCGAAATAACATATTGGCATATGAGTTTGCTTGATTTAAGCATACCCATAGTGGGTGCATATATGCCAAATACCATGTTTTGGCATGTGCATAGGAAGAGGCCTTAGCAGACAGAATATCTTGGATAGTGGATACTCTTGGGACCGATTAGACTGATTTGATTAAAGTTTCATGATTAAAGTTTCAGAGGACAGATCATCTATACAATGCATGTGAATCAATTATTGACTGAAAAGCTTCAACGAATAGTTTTATTACCTGGCTAATTGACCACCAATAATTTCTTATCTCATCTACTACTATTAAGTCTTGTTTTCACGTTATTATAAAAAATAAATACAGATTGAACTGAAGAAATATCTATAGTTTTTGAAATTTGTATTTCTCTTGATTTCTAAATCTTCTTTGGATTTTCAGTTATCTCACTATGGCGTTAGATGGGATTCTTACTAATGGTGTGACAGAAATATTAAACAAGTTGGTTCTAGCTGTTGATCAAGAGATTACTCCGGCTTGGGGTGTCAAAGATGAACTGAAGAAGCTTCAAAGAACCATCGAGATGATTCTTGCCGTGGTAGCTGATGCCGAAAGGCGGCAAGAGACGGAACAAGCTGTGAGACTTTGGTTGGGATGGCTAAAGGACGTGGTATATGAAGCTGATGATGTGATGGATGACTTCTCCTACGAAACCTCACGTCGGGAACAAAGAGGGGACTGCTTGAAGCATAAGGTACTGGATTTCATTTCATCTTCCAACCCACTTGCTTTTCGTTTCAAAATGGCCAAGAAAATTAAGAATATCAACCGAAGAAATTACCGAAAATATGCATGTTTCATCTTCAAAGTAGTGCACCTAGTGACACTACTATTGCTCACAGTGAGCAACAGAGTCGACATACCACATCATTCTCAAGCGAGCCAGAAATTGTTGGAAGGAAAGATGATACGAACCAAATAATAAACTTATTAACATCATCGTCATCATCAATAACTTGTGCTAAAAATCCTGAGAAAGTTTCTGTCATTTCCTTGGTTGGAATGGGAGGACTTGGTAAAACTACATTAGCTCAACTAATTTACCAAGATGAGCTGGTAAAAAAACAGTTTGAGCTAAAAATGTGGGTCCATGTATCTGAATGTTTTGATGTGAAAAACATCTTGACAAACATTATGGAGTCCATTATCCAGACTAAATTTCATAGCATGTCCAATTCCGATGTGCTAGAGAATAAAGTTAGACAACAGTTGCATGGCAAGAAATATTTGCTTGTACTTGACGATGTATGGAACGAAGATCTGGAACAATGGGAGATACTCAAATCTGTGTTGCTCGTTGGAGGTCAAGGGAGTAAAATTTTAATCACAACACGTAAAGACCTAGTTGCATCTACTGTAGGGGGAGTATTCCACCCTACAAGTTGGGACAACTATCTGATGATGCATGTTGGTCTCTGATCCAGCAAAAAGCCTTTTCTCCAGGTGGGGCATCAAATACTCCACAGATGGAATGCATAGGAAAGGAGATAGCCAAGAAATGTCGTGGTTTACCACTTGCCGCAAAATTTCTTGGAGGTCTGCTGCATTCAAAAAACAAAGAATCCGATTGGATATCAATTCAAAATGATGACATTTGGAATGCACCAGAAGGTCAAAGAAAAGTCTTACCAGTTTTAAAATTGAGTTATAATAACTTGCCATCACATTTGAAACAATGCTTCTCTTATTGTTCAATCTTTCCTAAGAATTGGGACATTAACAAAGAAAATTTGATTCAGCTCTGGATGGCAGAAGGATTTCTGAAACCATCTGATGTAAGAACTAGAAAATCGATAGAAGACATTGGAAACGAATATTTTCAAAATCTAGTGTGGAGCTCCTTTTTTCATAATTTAGAAAAGGATGATTTCGGAGACATAGAGACATGCCAGATGCATGATCTTGTGCATGATCTTGCAAAGGATGCTCTTGGGGTAAATGAATTTGAATCCCTCAAGGTAAGCAAGTTTAAAGATGTTTCTAAAGTCCGCCGGTTACAGTTAGAGTTGGATGAAGATATATCAGCAACATTACTGAAAAAGTTAAGTAACGCGAAGAAGTTGCGGGCACTTTTTATCCCTACAGGTTCAAAACTGCATCCTTCTATATTTTTTTTTTTTTTTTTTTTTGATCGGTAAAGATAGAGATTTTATTGAGAAAAAGAAAAAAGAATACAAACAACAACCCGAAACCAACTGGAAGGGAAAAAACCAGACCCTACACAAAAAGGAGGCTACAACAACCCAAAGAAAAAATAAAACAACACTAGTGAGGATTTACAAAGAATTGGTTCCAACCAGAGATTACTAAGGAAGTATCTATGCCTTTGAAGCAGGCAGAACCTTTTGCCCAATGGAAAGCTTCTATTTTTATATCCCTAATGATGTCTTGAATCTTGAACTCCTTGTTAGAAAAGACAAGAGCATTTCTCCCCTTCCACACGCTCCAAAGAATAGCTGCCGGGAGTCTACGCCACAGTTGCTTACCCATTTCAGGTAGTTTGTCACAATTCCAGCTTTTGAGGACATTTAAAACATTGGTTGGGAAAGTAAACTGTCTCTTGGCTCCATCTAGGAAATATTTCCAAACTCTTAACACCACAGTGCAGTGAAGGAAAATATGATCCACAGATTCATCACAACAATTACATAGTTTGCACAAAACAGATTGGTTAAGCCTGAAATTCCTCTTATGAAGATTACTCATGGTGGGCAGTCTATCCAGGGAAGCCTGCCAAAGAAAGAATCCTACTTTTTGTGGCCAAGCTCTAGACCAAACTTTAGACTTAGGAAAAGTACTTACAGAATTATTGTGGGAAGAGGCCTTCTCGTAAGCTGCTTTGACCGAGAAAATGCCCCTCCTATCTCCAAGCCAGATAAGATCATCCTCCTTCGCAGGGTCAAGAATAATAGTCTCCAACATGGTCATCAGGGTAACCAATTCTTCGATTTCGGGATCATATAAGCGTCTTCTATGAAGTAAGCCTAGATTCCAGAACATTACATCATCCACAAATTGCTGAGCATCTAAAATAGAAACTTGTTTATTCGAGGTCAGTTGATATAGTCTTGGAAACAGATCACATAAAGACCCATTAAGGTGCCATTTATCCTCCCAAAGCCTTATTCTGTTCCCCTTACCAATTTTGAATTGACACTGCTTGAAGAAGTCATCGGAGATCGAGTAAATATTTCTCCACAAACTCACGCCATGTCTGTCCCTTGGTTGCTTTGTCTGCCATCCAAACCCAATAATGCCATATTTGTCTTTAACAACCCTTGACCAAAGAGCCTTAGGTTCTTTTCCCAACCTCCACAGCCACTTTTGAAGAAGGGCTCTATTCATAATTTTAAGATTCCTAATGCCTAAACCCCCAATTTTAACTGGTTTGCACACATTCCTCCATCCGACCCAGTGAAACTTCTTTATATCAGCAGATTCGTCCCATAGGAAATTCCTAATAGTTTTCTCGATAGCTTTAATAACATGAGCGGGAGCCATAAATAAAGAGAAGTAGTAAACGGGGAATACTCGAAGCACACTTTTTATTAGGGTTAGCTTACCCCCTTTGGACAACGTATTTCTTTTCCATGAGGCAAGTCTAGATTTGCAAATTTCCAGAATCTTATCCCATTTGGAGGCAGAGTTAGTTTTCTCACCTAGAGGCATGCCTAGGTAGCTAGTAGGGAAACTATCACAAGAACAGCCTAATATTTCAGCTAACTCTTCTAACTCATCGACATTTCCAACCCCAAACAGATTGCATTTAGCAAAATTGGTTT
Organism: Papaver armeniacum; assembly: GCA_023531295.1. Lineage (NCBI taxonomy): Eukaryota > Viridiplantae > Streptophyta > Magnoliopsida > Ranunculales > Papaveraceae > Papaver > Papaver armeniacum. The sequence goes on from JAJJWW010017441.1 coordinate 49,953, forward strand.
TAAGACCAGAGGCAATTTGGAACCATAAAAGTATATATTTGAGATTTCTTACTTGTGTAGCATTAGCGTCCATGAAGACCAAGGTGTCATCTGCAAATTGCAGGTGACTAACTCTGACACAGGTAGAAGAATCAGACGAAAGAAACCCTCCCAACAGTGCTGCATCCTTCATATTCTCGGTCAATAAGCACTTGCGTATACTCCATGTAGGTTCTTATTCATATTATTACCCCCGATTCCTATCCAAAGTTGCCTTCTTTGAGTTTTAGGCTCGAGACATTTAAAGGTACCTCCACCTCTCATTTGTGGATATTAGGGAAGTAAAGAATGACCAGTCCATCGAGAAAACTTTATGGTTTAGAAACGTTGATATTGAGTCACATCCATGGTGTTCATATTCAAAATATTCTTTCAAACATTCAATCTTTACAAAAATTAAGATATCTTCAAGTCTCATGGACGGACATGGTAAAACTACCTAATTCTGTCACAAGTCCGTGTAATTTGCAAACACTTGATCTCCATCGTTCGAATTAAAAGTCATTCGACTCCATCTCTCGGTTTGAAAAATCTAAGATATCTAAATTTGTCACCCAACCCAATTGAAGATTTACCTATTTCTGTCACCACCCTCTCCAATTTGCAAAGCATTTTGGATGTCGATCATTTTGTGAATATTTAAAGGCCTTGCAGTCCGTGGTAGGTCTTGCTAGTCGAGGATATTTAATTTCAAAGATTGTCCGATTCTTGAAGGAATTACACAGAAGATTTTGGAGCTTTAACTCGGTTAAGATACCTTAACTTGGATGGTACTTGGGATCATGGTGTTACCCGAGTCTTTTGCCAACCTCGGCAATATAGAGTATCTCAATCTTTTCGATTGTGAGCTTCCCAAAGATGTCAATAATTTGACAAAACTTAGAAAGTTCATTTACAATTGGAGGAGTAACCAAAGACAACGGTGTTGGGTGTAGGAAAACTAGTGTTCCTTCAAGAGTTGGTTTATTTGGTGCGAGAAAAACTAACAAATGATGGTGGTATTGAAGAGATAGGAAACCCGAAGTTTCTTGAGGTGCTAGATATTTGGGATCTTAAGAACGTCAAAGATCCAATAGATCTTTGAGAGGGCAAATTTGCAAGGAAAACAGAATCTGCGTGAGTTGTTTCTACGTTGGGGTGAAGAAGAGTTGGACTCCAAGTCGTGTAATGTTCAAGTATTTGAAGCTCTCAACCTCCTAGCGGTTTGAAAAGGTTGACTATCCATAACTTCATGGGATTTGACCTTCCCTCGTGGATGTGTGTCCCATCTTGTCTTCCAAATTTGAATACGTTGGAACTTATAAGCGCAAAGAGATTAAACAACTTCCGAAGCTATTAGGCGGATCCCGTATCTCGAGAATCTTTCTCTTAAAGGGTTTTCATTGATGAGTTTAGATGTTGGCGGGTTTTCTTCCTTGATAAGTCTCCATCTTTCGATATGATTCTTCTAGAAGAATTGGGTCATTCGAATACTTGTCTTGGTGATTCGACTATCAACGGTTGCAAGAGCTTAACGAAATACCTTTGTTTCCTTCCTTGATTCAAGCTGAAACTTACTGAGATATGATCCTTCCGGAGAAGTTGAGTTATTCATGTCCTTGTCTTCGGGATCGTGGATTATTGTTTGCAAAAAGCTTAACAGAAATTCCTTCGTTTCCTTCTCTGGAGGACTTGCTATTAAAAGATGTCGACTACAAGTACGTATCCGCAGTTGGGAGAAGCCAGACATCTCTCGTATACCTATGGTTGAATAATATTGAGGATCTTATATACTTCCCAGATAAAAATACTCCAAAACAATCCTAATCTTGAGATGTGTCTATTACAAATTGCAATCGGTTAGAAGGCTTTGGAATAGATGATGATGAGAACGTGGGTTGTAGAAGGACTGAAGACGAAGTCTACAGGTGGCTCTATTAAGAATTTGGACTTCGTTGATTGCCCGGTTCTTAAGTATCTTCCTGATTTACGAGGATGGACTTCTCTCCAGTCATTGAGTATTAAGGGTTGCCCACAGGTGAAGGATTCTTTAACCTATGACCTCAAATCCATATCCTCTCTTGTAGGACTGTGGGTTGACTTCATTCAAGAAGACGAGCAGCGAGGAGATCCATCTAATATAATTTGATGTAGGAGCAAGGGTAATCTCTTTATAGTTGTTTCTTTCATTTTTGGTTCATGATTTTATTACATCTTCAAGGTTTCACAGGTATTTTCATCCTTATCTCGGGATCTTGAGTTGTGGTAACAAACACAATCAATAATAATATTAATTTAATTACGAGTTGATGAGCATAACCCAATTCACATGAATCCGTTTTTGGTGATAGAGAAGGAAAGGCTCGAGATATGCGGAAGAGTTGGTGCAAGTGCAACTACTCGAATCTTTGGTGGATCAACTGTAAGTTCTCTTGCTTTTTTTTTTTTTTTTTTTTTTTTTTTTTTTTTGATCGATAAAGAAAGGAATTTGTTGATCAGTTGTAAGTTCTCAACAACTGAATTAAAAGAAACATCTTCAAATTCCTTGATAGCCAAAGTCCATTCAAACAAGCAAGTACTTCACCATATGAATGAAATGAGCCTTATTATGAGCTTTGTTTGTAAACACCCTTGCATTTCTTTCCTTCCAGGTACACCAAAGAATAGTCATTGCTAAGAGATTCCAAAGTAATTTCTTCTCGGTATCAAAATTCGGTTGCCAAGCTAAAAGAGCCGATGGGACATTAGAAGGCATTGTGAAACAAACATTCAATCTTCCCATAAAATGCTGCCATATTCCAACTACAAACTCGCATTGTAAGAAAAGATGAGATGATGTTTCATCATTATTGCAGAAGAGGCAGGTTGATGATGTTGCAATGCCTTTACGGATGAGAGAGTCTCTAGTGGGAAACCTGAAATGACTTAAACACCAGATGAAGAAAGCCACTTTTGGAGGATTTTTTCACTAGGGAGATTTAATTTTTCATACTTTCAATTGAATTTAAATTGAAAGTTGTCATACTTTCATGAATGATATCGAATTCTCCATTAGCTTCTACTGATAATCTTCTAGGGAGATTTAATTTTTCAAAAAGATCAGTTAAAGTACCTGAACATATAGTAGCAATGATTGAAATTTAGACCTTGAAGTTTGCATAAAGATGAGGAAAAATATTGCAAAGTGCATCATTCATCACCACCCATCTTTCCAGAATCTATTTTCTGACCATTGTTAACTTTGAATCTAAAATTTTGTAAGACTAAGTCTTATGGGGTGCTAGTCTAGCACCTAGATTAGCAGTCAGAAATACCTCCTAAGTCTTATGGGAGTGCTAATCTAGTAGCTAGATTAGCGAGTCCACGGCTCAATATTTGAACCATTCGGCGCTTCAAATCTCAAATAAATCAGATCAAAAATAAACCCTATCGGTTGAACCATTCGCGAAAGGTAGTTTTTCAAGCGTTGAACCATTCGGCGTAACTATCTAAGCATGCTACTTCACATGCTAAGAATCGCAGGAGAGAGAACTAGTGTTAACTTTTTTGCTACGCTTTTTTTTTTGAATTGCAACACTTAAGTGCTAATCTAGCACCTCCAATCTAGCCCATAAGACTTAGTCTAATAAGAATTCCTTTCTCTGCATAATACCCCTCCATACAAAAACACCATATGAACCTTTTGGCTGTTTAGAAAGCCAATCGAGACCATTAGTACCATACTTTTCCTCAACAATTTTCCTCCATAAAGCTTCAGAATCATTTGAAAATCTCCAGAACCATTTAACCAAGAGAGCATTATTCATAATTCTCAATTTTTTTAACTCCCAAACCTCCATTTCTCTTCCTTCTACATATCACATCCCATTTAACCAAATGCAGTTTCCTATGATGTTTGTTATCATTCCACAAAAAATTCCTCATTATTCTTTCCAATTTGAGCTCCACAGATTTAGGCATATCAAATCAAACAATGACATAAGGTAAAATGGTAAACTGCAAAGAACACTATTAATGAGAGGAATTTTTCCTATTGAGTTAACGTAATATACAAGTAATTGTTATGTATAACTTGTAGAGTTTCCTTTTAATAGGTTTCTTGTATCTTAGGAAATCTAGTTGTATATATAAATACACAGTTCGGTCGTGATGTAATACACAGAGAATTCTCTTAATAAACATAGTTGTTTCTCTTTACAACTCTTCTCTTCTTCTAGTTCTAAACATAATAAACCCTAGTTCCAACTTGGTATCATCTGGTCGTCATCCTCATGTCTTCCTCATGACCTCTTCTACCTCTTGTCATTACATGCTTATTAACTCTTCTCAATCCATGATGGCTTCTTCTCTTTTTCTCAACCTCATCATATTATCACGGTTAAACTTGATGACACAAACTATTCCCTATGGCGTGCTCGGTTTTTTACCCTATCTTCAAGGCTATGATCTTGATAGTTATGTCAATGGCGATAAACCATGCCCCTTTTGCTACTCTTGCCGATGAAAACCCTAATCCCGCTTTTGCTTCATGGGTAAAACAGACAAGATTCTCCTTGGATGGATCTTTTTCTTCCTTACCCTCGCTGTCTGCGTCATGTTCACCGTCTCAAAACCTCTGCGTAAGTCTGGTCTTCTCTTGAATCTCTTTATGCTTCAAAGTCGACGCTCATATTCACCACCTTCGGTGTGAACCGGGCATTAAAGAAGGGATCTCTCTCCATGAGAGCTTATATTGATCGTGCTAGAGATCTCGCCGACAGCCCTTCTAGCTGCTGCCGACGCCATCACCCCTCGAACTTCGACATTGCATTCTCATGGGTCTTGATACTTCCTATGATGCTATCGTTACATCCCTTACAACTTCCATGGGAACTATGAAGCTTGAAGACTTCATCACCTACTTACTCACCTTTGAGTTGAGAATGGACCAACAAACTAAGCTCCGAACTCCCAACCAATTGCTGCTTTGCCTCTTGAGATCTTCTTCAACTGGAATCTTACCAACGCCTTGCTCTCGTAGTCGACAAGCTGTGACACATCAACCTGTGTGACAAGTCCGGTCACCTCGCTCCTCTCGTTGAAAGCGTTTTGATCGCAACCGGCGCCCTCAACCTCCTCGTCGACAACCATCACAACACTCGTCTCGCTCCTCGTGCCTATCTTCGCCGCCACTTCGTTCCTCGTGCCTATGCAGTGAAGCTCGGCGTTCATCCTCGAGCCCTTGGATACCCGATAGTGGTGCTACCGATCACATCACACATGACCTTGCCGGGCTCCATCCCTACTCGAGTACACGGGACCCGATCAGATAAAAATGGGTAATGGCTCCTCCATTCCAATCTCTCATGTTGGTACCTCTATCTTAGGTACTCCTACTCGTAAGTTGTACCTTAAAAACACTTTGTTTGTTCCTCAGATATCTCATAATCTGTTATCAGTTTCCCGTCTTACTACTGATAATGATGTATTATTTGAGTTTCATCCCGAGTTTTGTCTTGTGAAGGATCGATGCACGGGAAGGTGTTCAGCGCGGCAATAGGGTTGGTGGTCTCTACGTTCTCGATTTGCGACAAGTCTTAATGGTGGACGTGCTCTTATTGGTGAACGTGCTAGTGTCCAAGCATGGCACTCTAGATTAGGACATCCCATGATGCGAACTGCAAGCGTCATGTTATATCTAAGTTTTCTCTTCTGTTTCTAGTCGTACAATTAGTTTTTGCTCTTCGTGTCATGAACATCGAAGTCATAAGTTGCCTTTTTCTTCTAGTACAACTATTTATCTGAATCCTCTTGATTTGATTATCTCGGATGTTTGGGGTCCATCTCATATAGTTTCTAATGATGGTTATCGGTATTATATAATTTTTATTGATGCATATTCTCGATTTACATGGATGTTTCCTATTTCTCATAAATCAGATGTCTACTCTATTTTTCTTGTTTTTCAGAAACATGTTGAAAATCTTTTTGATCGAAAAATCAAAATTTTTCGGTCAGGATAATGCACATTTGAGTATCGTAAATTAACTCCATATCTTCAACAACATGGAATCTTTCATCGTTTTTCTTGCCAACACACATCGAACAAAATGGCTTAGTTGAACGTAGGCATCGTCATATCGAGAAACGGTCAAACTCTATTGTCTATGGCCTCTGTACCATCTTCCTTTTGGTATGATGCGTTTTTACGGCGTGTTATTTAATGAATCGAGTACCTTCATCTGCTCTTGCAAAACAATCTCCGTATGAAGTTTTATTCGGATCATCACCTGATTATACTTCCTTTCGAGTTTTCGGATGTCTTTGTTTTCCTCATCTTCGGCCTTATCGATCTCACAAGATGGATTCTTCTTCTTCTCCTTGTGTCGTTATTGGCTATAGCCCACAACATAAGGGTTACAAATTTCTTCATGTTCCTACTTGGTCGCATATATGTAGCGGCACGTAGTTTCGACGAGACCACTTTTCCCTTTGCGGCACGGATGTCATCTTGACATCTCCTTCCACCGACAAGGTAACATCTTCTCCTATGCATATCATCTCTACTGTTGATGTTAATTTCCATAGGCACCATCACAAGCACCAACTACATCCCACGGAGATACTACTCTGGACCTCCAACCTACATCTTCTCCACGGCCAAGATGTACCCTTGTCCGCTACTGTTGCTGTTGTGCCAACTACGTACGATGTAGTTCTCTTTTGCCATCCGATCCAGCGATATTTCTCTCTGACAAAGACACAGTATGTCGATGTCTAATGCCACTTTGCCGATCGGTCCTCCAGACCTCATCTCTTCTACTCATCCCATGGTTACTCGAGCTAAAGATGGCATTTTTAAGCCCAATACTTCTAAGTATTCTCTTATTTGTGATTCTCTCATTGAACCAACATGTTTTTCTCAAGCTCAGCAGATCCCAATTGGCGTCAAGCATACGATGAGGAGTATAATGCTTTACTTCAAAATGGTACGTGGATTTATGTTCCTTATGATCCTTCTATGAATTTGGTTGGTTGTAAATGGGTTTATCGAATCAAAAGTGATGCTAATGGTAAGATTGTATACGATACAAGGCTCGTCTAGTAGCGAAGGGGTATAACCAACAAGAAGGTGTGGATTATAGTGAAACATACAGCCAGTTGTCAAGCCATGCACCATTCGTATAATTCTTACTATAGCCTTGTCCCATAATTGGGAAATAAATCAGCTTAGACGTCCAAAATGCGTTTTTGCATGGCAACCTTGAGGAAGAAGTTTATATGAAACAACCACCAGGATACACTGATCCTAATTTTCCCAATCATGTCTGTAAACTTCAAAAGTCTCTCTATGGACTTAAACAGGCACCACGGGCATGGTATAATAGGCTAAGTACTTTTTTGCTACAGTTGGGGTTCGTTACTTCCAAATGTGATTCTTCGTTGTTTATTCGTCGAGATGCACAAGGAATTATTTTCTTACTTGTTTATGTTGACGATATAATTCTCAACTTGGTTCTAATACTACAAGTTTGGAGTTCATTCGAACTTCTTTGCAACGGGAATTTGCTATTAAGGATCTTGGTTCGTTATCTTATTTTTAAGGGATTGAAGCTACTCGCACTTCATCGGTATGTTTCTAACCCAAAAACGATATGCTCATGATCTTCTTATTAGGGGCTAAAATGGATGGTGTTAAACCAATCCAGACTCCATTGAGTACTAGTGGTGATATGTCATCGATCGTAGTACATTCCTAAAGGATGCTGAGAATATCGTAGTATTGTAGGAGCTTTACAATATTTGACGTTTACTCGTCCGGGATTTAGCTTATCTTTGTGAATAAAGTTTGTCAATTTATGCATGCTCACTGAATTTCATTGGACTTTGGTTAAACGCATACTACGATATCTTAAGCAAACTTCTACATATGGAATATTTCTTCAACCGGCGAATGCTTTGCAATTATCCTTTTTCTGCCTACACGGATTAAGTTGGCTGGTTCTTTAGAAGATCGTCGTTCCACCAAAGTGGCTATTGTGTTTATTTAGGTGGTAACATTATATCATGGAGTGCTCGAAAGCAAAGAAACAGTCTCTCGTTCTAGTACTTGGTGAGTATCGGGGTCTTGCTATTGCTCTTCTTGAAATTATGTGGATTAAATCTCTTCTTCCGGAACTTCAAATCTCTACTACATTTCCACCCATTTTGTGGTGTGATAATCTTGGTGCCACTTATCTTACAGTGAATCCAATTTTCCATGCACGTACTAAGCATATCGAAATCGATTATCATTTTGTTCGTGATCAAGTTGCTTCTAAACAACTAGACGTTCGGTTCATTTCTTCCAAGGATCAAATTGCAGATATCTTCACCAAACCACTTCCTAAAGATCGTTTTGCTCTGTTACGATCCAAGCTCACAGTTCTTGATGACCCGTTACGCTTGGGAGGGTATTGAGTTAACGTAATATACAAGTAATTGTTATGTATAACTTGTAGAGTTTCCTTTTAATAGGTTTCTTGTATCTTAGGAAATCTAGTTGTATATATAAATACACAGTTCGGTCGTGATGTAATACACAAAGAATTCTCTTAATAAACATAGTTGTTTCTCTTTACAACTCTTCTCTTCTTCTAGTTCTAAACATAATAAACCCTAGTTCCAACTTTTCCAGCTCTTGTAAGATCGGGTTTTTTCACCCTGCAAGCTTAGCATTAAACCTATCAATTATTCTGTCCCACTTGTGAATGCCTTTATACTTATCACCCAAAGGAAGCCCCAGATAAATGGTAGGCAGAACTGAATTGTAGCAGCCTAATAAGTAAGTGAACTCATTCATGTCTCCAGTATAACCCACGGCAAACAAATGACTTTTAGCAAAAATTAATCCTTAAACCAGTGAGTAATTCAAAGCACAATAAGAGAATTCTAAGAAACCAGTGAGTAATTTCTCTTGCTTTTTAGTTTTTAAGATATGATGTTGAACCGTATTGAGTTCATTGGCACTTCTCCGTTTTATCCATTACTATATGAGCAACTTGGTCTATATCGGTGCTTACGGGAAAGCATTTTTATTTCAACATTTGCAGGCTCCTTTCGGCCCAAGAAAATCTGGCTAGCAAGATTCTAATTCAGCTCCAAACTGCATACTGTTCATCATCCAAATTCCCCCACACGAAACAACAAGCCAGACGCTGCAATTGCTTTTCCAACAATACCCTGGCGTTTGTAGAGTTTGGAGACTACGTGCAATCGTCAATTGCCATGCAGGCACTTCAGGGCTTCAAAGTTTCTCCTCCGACCCCGATGGCTATCAGTTATGCAAAGTAGTAGATCAAGAGCTTTATCTAGTCAGAGTTTTTTTTTTTTTTTTTTTGGTCCGAGTTCTTTGTGTATTTTGATATTCATCAGGATTTTGGGAGGTTGCCGATCTCATCGGTCTTGTCTACTGGGCCTTGTTGTTTTGTCCACCGGGACTATTTAGACTAAGAGGCCTGGATACTTGCCCGTCCCAAAAAAAGGAAATAAATTAGGGATATACCTACCATGAAATTGTTTTCTTTCCCCTAATAGGTAGCCTAATTTGGGCAGGAAATTTATTTTGCTGGGAATATTTCTACCTCTTACCAAGAATTGTGCTCATGCACGGTGTAGCCTATAAATATAGGATGCCCTAAGCACAGCAGCAAATATTGCTAGAAAACCCATCAAAGCATATACCTGCAGCTTTGAAATCTGAGGATGACGATTTCTACGGTTTCTGAGTCTTCATCATCATCAACTGAATCATCTTCTTCTGTTATGGAGAAAGACACTGTTCTGTTAAGACATCTTTTGACATGTCTACCTGTGAGATCACTCCTTGATTTCAAGTCAGTATCTAAACACTACAACAAACAGACGTATTTGTGACATTATGTTTGCAGCATAATAGAAAACGTCATAAATATTAGTTATGCGTGACAGTTTTAGTGTCACAAAAATATTGTGTTAGCTAAATCCCCAGAAGTGTCAGGATAGGTTACTTTCTACACCTGCCATTCTGTCGCAAATATTCATTATTAAAATAAAAATAAAATAAAATTAATATGATTTTTTCGCAACGTTTTTAGTGTGGGAAAATTATTATTTTTTAATTCTTAATTTAAAATAATTATTATTTTTTATAACTGACATTTTAGAAATGTTACGAATAATCATGTATATTGTTAACACTAAAATCTGTCACAAATATCCAATTATTCACGACATTGTGTAGTCGTTGAGAATAATGTATTTTTCCTAGCACTCTCATCCGTTGCAAATAAGCTCATGTATTATTAACATTTTATGATGTCGGTAAAACCCTTTATTTGCCACTCAAAAATAATGTCACGATAATAACATTTTTGCGACGCATGCATCAATTAGAAATACCTTTTTACATTGTCGATACTCTAAAATGTTGTAAATACAATGGTTGTCCTTGACGTATACAATGCATAATAAATGGTTTTTATTTTAAACGTTTTCATATGTCATAAAAAAATAGTTTGTAGTTTTTCATGTTATAACTACAAGTCCAACGTCTTAGCTGATTAGAATTTATATGATTTGAGTTTTCTTTCAAATTTTGTATCCACTACGATGCTTATTAATGTTGCACAATTTTGACGATGCTTATTAATGTTGCACAATTTTTCTATGGGCTAGAGTGAAAAATATTTTCTTAATGTAAATTTAGCTGCATGGTGCATCTCCTTACAATTTTTCTATGGGCTAGAGTGGCCAACCGGATGTGAATTGGATGTTCAGACTCATAGTCATATATGGGCTATCAGCAACCAAAAAAAAATTGAATGGTTGAAACGCTTGTGCGCTCGCTGCTAGCGCAAGCACAAACATAGCCTGATACGGGCTATCAGCTACCCTAAAAAAAAATGGTTAGCCTGATACGGTATCAGCTACCCTCAAACAAACAAAAAATGGGCTAGAGTGAAAAAATATTTTCTTAATGTAAATTTAGCTGCACGGTGCATCTCCTTTCCATACGATTTGGACTGCTTTGACCAGAGTTAAAGCTATGAAAAAAATTAAGTGTATAGTCAGATTCGAACCTGAGACAACATGCTTACATGACTACACCATCTACCACTGTGCCAACTCGGCTATTGACGATGATATGTAACGATATACTCTACTTATAATATCATAAGTTATAATTATGGTCAAATATTACCCATAAAAAATATTATTTGTTGGCGAAAATACGATTCAAAAATAAACCATGAATCTTCGATTAACGATTCGATTCATAAAATTAGAAAAACGATTAACGTTCCGATTCACGATTTAAAAACCTTGGTTCAAAATGACAACTTTCATTAAAATAACTGGTCAACGTATCCAAAGAACTAGCAACAAGGATCCTTTGCAAAAACAAAGGAAAAAAGAGGTCTACACTATCATATTCACACACAAAAAAGAAAAAAAAATGGTACTCTTTAATCAATATCACTTTCACCACTTGATATAACACCTTCATCTTCACTATCATATTCACTCAAAAGACCACCTTCTCCTTCAAGTTCTTCTTCTTCAATATAGTCCTCGGAACCTTCAAGATCAGCAATAACAGTATCTATATCAACTTCTTCAGCGACGACATCATTCCTATTCCAACTTGAATTAGTAGCTTCCTCATTGCAACTTGATGCATTTCCAGAATTATCTTGGACGATATTTTCTGTTGTGAAGTGTTCATCTTGCTGATATGCCTCGCCATTGTCTGGTTCTAGCCCAACCTCTTTCTCTAAGACATCATAAACATTCCGTGGCATTACACGCTGAACAACATACCATTTTCCGCGCAGTTTAAGGTCTTTAAGGTAGAAAACTTGTTGCACTTGGTCGGCAAGAACAAAAGGATCGTCTTTGTACCATGTCTGAGAGAAGTTAAGACTAGTGAAGTGGCTATCAGTGACAATATTTTTCCTTCTCTTGTCGGTGTCCCACCAATCACATCTGAAAAGAAAAACTTTATTTCCATACAGGTAACTTAGCTCTAAGACATCTGTTAACACACCATAAAAATCAGTAACATTAGACTGGTGCTCCCCCTTTACTACAACACCACTGTTCTGTGTTCGCAAGTTTACTTCCCGATCCCTTGTATGAAATCGAATTGCATTAGCGATACACCCACTATATCGCACTACGCGTGGATGAGGGCCAACTGCTAGTGAATACATTTCATCTGAAACATTAAGAGGATTCTCTTCTCGTAAACGATTCACCTACATAGTGATAAAACGTTAATTCTAGTCCCAATGATAGAGTGTAAAAGAGCAAGTTGGGTACAAAACCACAAGAACCAGATAACATAATGACACGATGTTTAATAAGAATTTAAGTCTTAAAACTGAAGACATTAAATAAAAAAATTGCAGTTAATAAAATATAATAAAAAAATGGCGTCACATCTAGGTACTTGGTGGTCATCTTCTTATTTTAAGATTATGTGTATATATCTTGGCTAACACGTATCTCATTTTCTTCATTATCACCAACAATTCAAAATTACCCATTTCATTTTATATATATACAAACACAATATAATCAAGATAAAAATGAGTATCTGACTATGTAGACATTCTCAAATTACCGAAAATACTCCTCATTCAACTAACACAATCTATACCCATGAATATACTAAGTCTCAGACATGCATCTTTTTACAACAGTATGCTACTCATTACACTACTAATGATGGTTTCAAACTACGATAACATCAATGATAACGTCTAGGTATATAAAATAATCTGATTTAGTACTTACCCGTTCTTCAAACCATTTAGCAAAATATCTTTCATGTCTCATATCCACATTATGAGGGTCTTCCTTTTCTAGTTCATCCATATGTTGTCTGCATATGCATAATATATGAAAACGTTATTCTTTTAATTATGCATAACCATTATAAATAACTTCACTCTAAATTATATCCACTTACTCAATGTACGGTAATAGCTCTCTAGTATTGTTCAGAACACAAAATCTAGCTTTGCTGATATCTTTCACGTCCAACATTACGTTTCTAGCAGCTCCAAGCGGTCGAGCATCATTTGAGAAAACACTCAGCCCCTTAACTGGTTGTCCAGAGCCACCATCGTGATTTCGATCTTCCCGGTTAAAACGTGTTTCAATTCCATGTAGATACATAGAGCAAAAAGTAAGACATTCATTGTTGATGTATGCCTCGGCAATAGAACCTTCAGGGCGTGCCTTGTTTCGTACATATTGCTTTAGTGTGCGTAAATACCTATTTCAAGATCAGACATTGATTCAGTGAAAGACAATATAATAGACAGATTCAATAAGTACAAAGTTAGTTGTCTTATGACCAAAACCAAAAGCCACATCAGGTTTAGCAAAAGTAATGGGATTTGGAAAATTATCTAGTATGGGTAGATAGCATCGTCACCACTCTGTTTGATCACTTCGCAAAATATATCTACAGACATAAGGGAATGACATATACATACAGATCACCTATCAACTGAATTCAAAAACACAAGCAACGGATGGAGATGTTTATAATAGGTGGCATCAGTGAAGGTTTTACGTCATTGTAATTGTATTTAGAAACATGTACATCATCTGATATGGATACTTGAGCAAAGTAGTATAACCTCAAAAAATGAGAGTAATTGTGATACTAATTACCTTTCAATTGGGTACATCCAACGATATTGCACTGGCCCACCAAGAATAGCTTCATGTGGTAAGTGAACTATCAAGTGAACCATAATATCAAAGAATGCTGGTGGAAAAATTTGCTCCAACTTGCATAGTAGTACGGCAACATCCTTTTCCATTTTCTCTAGTACTTCTAGTCTTAGTGTCTTCGAACACAATTCCTTAAAGAAAACACCAAGCTCAACTAATGCACTGGATATATTTTTCGGCAGAAAACCACGCAATGCAACAGGAAGAATCCGTTGTAGAAATACATGACAATCATGGCTCTTCATTCCAGATATCTTGTCATCTTTTTCCTTTACACACCGAGCAATGTTTGAGGCATAGCCATCAGGAAACTTCACCGACTTCAACCACTCGCATAATATTTTCTCTCTGGAACCGATAAAGTATAAGATGCAGGTGGCTTAATTAACTTGTTACCTCTCTTAGTTAGATGCAGCTCTTTCTTCAAACCCAATCTTTCCAGGTCTGCTCTAGATCTTATGGTGTCTTTAGTTTTCTTCTCTATGTCCATCAGCGTTCCTACAACACTATCACAAATATTTTTCTCCACATGCATAACATCAACATTGTGACGCAACTTATTAGTCTTCCAATATGGCAATTCGAAAAAAATACTCTCTTTTGTCCAATTTAACTCAAAATCATAACGTTTTCTCTTTTTGGTGTTCGGTGCCTTCCCAAAATCTTGCTGCTCGATGACTTCTAGCTGTAATAACACATCATCTCCAGACAGCTCCTTTGGCTTTGACTTTTTTCGGCTTTTCCATCAAATAAATGTTTGCCCCTGTCTCTCCAAGCATGAGTTCGAGGCAAAAAACGACGATGACCCATGTAACATATCTTCCGTCCACTCTTCAACCACATTGAACGCGTATCTTTATTACAAACTGCGCAAGCTAGATACCCATGAGTACTCCATCCAGACAAGTTCCCATATGCAGGAAAATCATTGATCGTCCATAACAACGCAGCATGAAGCTGAAATACTTCCTTTGAATCTGCATCAAAAGTCTTCACACCAATTTCCCATAACTCTTTTAATTCATCTATCAATGGCCTTAGATAAACGTCGATATCATTTCCGGGACTGTTAGGCCCTGGTATTAGTAGAGTCAAAAATATGAAGGGCTCTCTCATGCATCTCCAAGGTGGCAAATTATACGGAACAACAATTACAGGCCAAATACTATGTGGTTTTCCATTGAGGTCATTAGATGGAATAAACCCATCGCTTGCAATGCCAAGTCGGACATTACGTGAATCTTTGGCAAACCACTTGTGATTCTCATCGAGCTCTTGCCAAATTTTAGAATCTGCTGGATGCCTAAAAACATTTTTCTCCGCTTTCTGTATTTTTTTCCAATATTTCATATCTTTAGCAGTCATCCTTGACATGAACAATCTCTGCAGCCTTGGCTTGAGTGGAAAATAACGCAGTACTTTCTGAGGTATCTTCTTTCCTTTTCCCTCGACAACTTTATACCTCGGCTCATTACACTTGGGACAGTTTTCAAGATTCTCATTTTCCTTCCAGAAAAGTGCACAGTCGTATCTGCATGCATGAATTACTGTATAACCAAGTCCAAGGTTCCTCAATAATTTCTTAGCCTCGTAGTAGGTGTTTGGAAGTGTCTCACCTTCAGGCAATGCGGCTTTAATCAAATCAAGGATCATCTGGAATGATTTGTTATTCATGTGATTCATTATCTTGATATGCATCAACCTCATAACAAACTCTAACTTCGAAAAGTTCTTGCAATTAGGATACAAAGGCTCGCAGGCATCCTTCAAGAGACTGTCAAACATATCTATGTTTTCACAACTGTCTTGTATACTTGAACATTCGTTGTTGTTGTTTGCTCTGGCACACACATCTTCAAGAAGTTCAGTAACCCCATTATTTGTATAACCTTGTGTTTCTTCCTCATCAACATCGTCGTCATCAGAGACAGTTTCATAATCTTCGCCATGGTGTATCCATAGTGTATAATTCTTGTGTATTCCAAAATCTTGCAAGTGATCTTCAACCACCTGGATGGGCTCCAAATGACCATTTTTGCATCGGGCACACGGGCAACGAGTCCTTCCCATGCTATCTGTGTGATCACGAACAATCTTGATAAATTCTTTAAGACCTCTTTTATATGCAGGATGCTGCCTAGATTTTCCTTGCATCCAACTCTTATCCATATTGTAGCAGTTAAATTCCTGGAAAAACAAACTAATTAGACTCAGCACTCTAATACAGGAAAAAAGAATGGAAAATAAGAACGGTGTAAGCTGCCAGCAAATTGGTTGTTATTGAATGATATGCATTGAAAAGCTATATAAGTTTAACACATCTTACAACAAGTTTCATTGAACCAGACCCATGAGAAAATAAGAAAAGAGCATAGATGGTTGCCAACAGCATTACCAGATTAAATGGCTCTCCTTCTCTATTTGATATCTCTATTTAGGGCGCCAGACAATGTATAGTTTCATCCTGCGACACATTGAGCAATCGTTATACACCCAAATCAAAAGTAAGGTATAATGAAACAAAATTTGAATAAAATTAAAAAAATAATCTAAACTCCCAGGCAGATTGTGCCTTAGCGCAGTACATGACCTTAGACACTGCAAAAAAATAGTCACATTGATATCCTTATCCACCTAATGTAACAACATTTCCATATTTTAAGCACATACACGAGTGCTAAATTCATACAATCAAGTCAGAATACGGGTCCGGTGAAAGTAAGGAATGTGATTCTCTAACAAAACCTAAGCCCTTGAACAGGGAGTTTATTGTAAATACCTTCAAACGACAAGGTTTTATTTTGATTTGTCTCTAAATACAACCCTTCCTGTCAGAAAGCAGAGCTTGAGCTTGAAGTCAATAATCTACTTTCTTTGTTGAATCCTGCACCTATATGACACTATTCGGCAACATAAATCACACAATCCGCCGCACCCACTAGTTTCAAACAAACTGATTGTAAAATTAGCATTGCAACCATTAGTTTTATGTATACGGAAACACAAATAACCTTTAGAATCATCCCAACTAAGAATATCAGATCCTATTAACAGCAATTGTCTCAAGATTTGGTAGAAAGTAAATTGATTCAGAAAATATGGTACAAGTGTATATAAGAACATAGCATCTGCAACATTGCTTCAGGAAGTTGCACACGCGGAACAAACAAAAAGAGACAACATTTTCTAGCTATATATTTTCCTCAAACAGATTAGCCTGGAAACACTTACTCGAGCCAAACGTGATATTCTCCTTTTCCAACTTCGTCTTCAACTATGCTAGATTCACCTGAAACTAGGAAAAAAATATGGTTACCTACTCCACTAAAATTTACGTAACAATACAAGTACGACTTGAAGATAAAAAACAGTAATAGAGTTCACTTGGAAGCATAAGCAATTACAATCTCCAAAGAAAAAAATATTTAGTCTCCGATCAGCTTAACAAGGAAACAAAAAAAACAAAATGAAACAAAATGGAGGCATAATCTTATTAGAAGTCTAGATCATAATCGAATAATATTTTATTGTGTAGGATCATACGGTTTAACTTGTACTAATAGCCAATCACTACCATTCATACCTAACGAAAATCTAAATGGATTAAGTTAGGACTAACAGCTTAGCAACAGAGGGTTAGCTGAAACGAAAGGCAATGAGTAAAAAAGCTTTGAAAATACAAAATCTTTCCTTGAAGGTTTTCATTTCCAACTTGCAGATACTCTTTCTCCCCCTCTTCCCTCTCAACTTATTTTCCCCTTTCCAGTTCTGTATTGTTTACTAAGTACTTCTTAACATCTTCGTCCAATAAGACTTCTCCATAATTATTTGATTCAACATCCTACTGGTACTTAGAGACATTTTGTTGTTTAAAAAATGAAAAAGAGAAATAAGAGAAGGGAAACGAGAGGTATAAATGACATTTGGAATGCGTGCCTTATTCTTTGGTTCTCAACAATTTCCAATGTATTAGCTGTTTATATATTCAAAATAATTAATAATGCAAATATCCTGGTTAGAAAATTAGCTAATAGGAAAGGGAGGAATGTGCACCCCTGGTTAGCAAGGGTGCACATAGACGCACTCGTATATAAATATTGCAGGGCATCCCGAGCTATTTATAATATTGCAATTTCTGCTAGCCCTATAACTTAAAGTATAATGATATTGCCACGACCTCCCGTGCTAACAGTAATATTGTCGACGACCTCTCGTCTTAATAGAACTTAGCAAGGATTTGTGAAATTCTCACACGCATTCCTTACGGGAAAAAACCACATAACATACACCACATGGCATATTCATAGGAACATAGATCATACAAGTCATACAGTTGACGCACTTGAAAAAAGTAAGCGATTGAATGGACCGACCAACTCTTTGTGAACCAAATTAAAACTGAACACAAGCATCATTTATGTGTTTCAATGACTACCCTTATGAATGCTGTTAGAACGTCATCAATATTACCTAAAAATGCCCTACACAGATTATGAAACACTCAGACATACAAAATTAAGGGTAGAAAAGAAACAAAATATACCTGAAGCAAACCAGTGGCGTAAGTGATAAAGTTGCGCATTCTCCCTTGAGTAGTTATCTGTATCTCATTCTCACTTAAATTTGGCATAAAAAGATTCAGTTTTTGACGGTCAGCTGAAAATCACATTTGAGAGAGACATAAAAATCACAAAATAGTACAATATAATTTTAATGAAGGATGATACATTAATGAGAATCCAAGGAACCATAATTGTATTTAAAAGAGATATAAGGACGTTGGCAGGTTTTATCTACAAAATCAAATGTAAATATAAGAGATAAACCACACTGGATAATACTTGGCAAACCCATTTTCCTGTTTTGGATTAAAGATAAGAATAAGCATGTGTTTTAGTGGTTGCTACTTGTGCAACTTGGAGAATCCAGTGATATAATAATTAGCAGGAAGTCACGCAACTGTATAATCTTAGGACCGAAATTGTTTATACTAGCATGTATTAGTGGTTTCATATATCACTCATTTCATTAAAGAACCTCTTGTAGGTAAAAACTGCTCCCAAGATGAAACTATTGGCTATACTTATTACTGCTAAATAAAAATCTTTGCATTGTGTTTCAACTCCCAGTTCCATGTTTTAAAAATTCTCTGTATCTTTAGCACAAATATTTGCAAAATAATAAAGACTAAAAACGCAGCATGAAGTGTGAAAAGGCCATTGCTGGAAACAGGAGTCTAGAAACATATAAGGTGCTATTCTCGCCTAAGTTTATCTCTTTTATACTTATAAACATGTTCTCAGTTTGATTTTGACAAACGTATTCACTATTTTCTCATCCAATGTCCCAGACCCAAAAGTATTCTCATTCATCATGAGAGTCCAAGACCAAAAAGTATTCTCTTTCATCATGAGTTTTAGCAATTGAAAACTAAATTCCTTTGAGCAATTTCATCAATCAGCTAACATGCATGTTAAGTTTTCACAAATCTCATTTATTTGGGAACTAAGGTTTGATTTCATAGTACAAAGAGTAAAAGCATGAAAGTGGGTTGATGATTCAGACTAGTCATCTTTCATTTCTAAAATCAAACACGCAGAGTATGAAATTAGTAAATAGATCAGAGTTACCGATATATCGAACAAAATCCAATTTACCTGTTGTAATTCCTCTTTAGATGGAGATGCAGGGAGAAAGGGTTTCGATAAAAATCCAGTTGAATGAGTTCTCCACTTCTTCTGCTAGATTCGGGGATTTGGGGTTGAGTTTGATGTGGGAGAATAAGTCTTGGTCTTGGGAGAAGAAGAAGGAAGAGAAAAAATTTTACCCCTGATATCTTCAAAAACAAAGTTAAGGTGACACGTGTTGAGAATGGGATAGAGGTGGGATATTTTGCAAACGATCATGTGACACGATTTCTTTCTTCACCGGTTTTTGGGTGGGGTATTTTGATTTCGCGGAAAATTTTACCTCCAGAAATTTAAGTGTTCCGGTGTTTTGGCGGAAAATTTTCCCTCCATTCCTGTTAAGATATACATAAGCCACTTTAATTCTTTTGAAATTTTGTTTTAATTTCTGTTGTTGCGGGGATATAAGTTGGTGGTCCAACTCAGTACAGGTAGATAGACGTGATCATCTACAAAAGAACGTGGTGCACCACGTGTGCCCATATACCATTCATTTAAGTAACGATCACAATAATAATAATACGGGATAGTAATAAATCAGACCATATAAATCTTGAAACCTATTATAGGGGCTCCAAAAATTTGGTTTTGAGGCTAAGATAAAAAGTGGGTTATGAAATAATGTCAACAAAACCATATCTAATTATTTTTTGTAATGGCTGAAATACCCTCCATAAATTATAAAATAAAATTTATTATCTTCTCCTTCTCTTTTCATTCATAAATCATGATGAAGATGATGATCATATACAAAAAAACTAAATCTATTATCTTCTCCTTCCCTTTCATTCATAAATCATGATGAAGATGATGATCATAAAAAAAAACTATTATTCTTCTTCCTCTCTTCTTCTTCTCTAAAGTCGTGATGAAGATAACGATCATAAAAAGAAAAAACTAAGAAACCATCACTTATTTTTTGCAAAAAACAATTTCGATCGTCTACGATTTGGGAAGTATGAATTTTTCCAGCAAGTATCTGATTCGATCTCACTACCGGGAAAATTCATACTTCCCAGCGTGGGCAGTCCTCTGATTGGGAAACTTCATACTTCTCAACCGTAGACAGTTTAAAATCTACACCCAGGAAAAATTCACATTTCCCCACCGTAACGGATTTTGAAGTCTGTTTTCTCAAAAACCCAATTCGATCGATTCCGCTTATCCATGCATTGAAACCAATTAAATAAGATGGATTTTTGATTTTTACCTTATTAAAGTCATTGCGGGTGGATTAAATGGTGTTAATCGATAATGAATTATTTTGATAATTGACGATTAATCGAAGAAATAAGCAATGGAGGTGATGGGGAAGAAGAAAATGAAAGAATTAAAGGAGAGGAATGAAAACAAATTAGCTCTAAGTTTTCAATATTTAATAGGTTAAAGGTATTTTAGTATTTTTCTTATGAATTAGGTTCCCTTATCTTCATTGTAGGATATTTGAATCCTTAGGAGCCCTCAAAACTCTTTTCTTGGAGCCTCTATAATAGGTTTCTAAATCTTTTCAATAAATAGCTAGTGGTTAGACATGATTAATTCAACGACTATGATTAGTTGTAGTAATTCTAATCTTCCGTTGTTGATTTTTTTTTTTTTTTTTTGATGGAAAAAGTTTATATAGTAATCAAGCAATAAAATTAATCAGCTTTACAATGTCTATCTTTTCAAAAAATATTGGACATCACACTAGACTGAGATATCCTTATCTGAATTTGGGTAGATATATCTTGAAGATTCTTTTCACGAGCTTCTTTTGCTATGTGATCTGCTTTGAGTTAAACCTTCTATTGATATATTTCACTTTAGCCTGAGGGAGTGTTCGCAAAATATTTTGAGTCTCCATTATTGTGTTTTCCGCGCTCCAATCTGGGATCTTTTCCTCATCTCTGATTGTTTCCGCTAACATCTTGCAATTAGTAGCTAAAGTGACACTACATAAAATATTTTCACTTAGCCAGGAAATCGCTTTTAATAAGGCTTTTGACTCGCATGGAAGGTGATAAGGCCCTATCTTCTCCCCGCCGCAATGTGCATAAAAGTTTAGATTTGTCCATTGAATATAAGATAAAAGCATAACCCATAGTTGAATTTTCCTTTTTGAATCTTTTGCATCTATGAATAGTATCGATCTGAAGATAAACTTGACCATTTATCCTTGTAATCTATATTTGTTTGAATCCTTTTGCTCTTGGATATTCTTTTGTGGATATTATTGCATGAATTTGTTTATTTGCTCAATAAGGGAATTTGGGTTTGGGTTTATTTTGTCAAAGACTCACCCCGAACATCAGTATTTCCGGATGAACCGGGATATTGTTGCAATCCTCCTGAATAGTCGGTGATTCGGGTTCGATATCCAATCTTTAATCCAATCCATCATGTAGTCGTATTAATTCTTGTATTAAGCTTGTATCTAAGAGAGACAGGAACCAAATCGCTCTAACAAAAGGACAAGCTATAATTAGGTGATGTTAAATTTTCGATTGTGTATTACACATTGGGCGTTCGTGATGAATTCCTCATTATGGGCTCTAATCTAGCATTGGTGGGAAGAGCTTTTCGAGCTAATTTACAAATGAATAATTTGATCCTCGGAATTACATTGATTTTCCTTACTTTTTTCCATGGAAATTCGCCAAAGTTGGTGTTTTCCTGATCTTGATTTATGAGGAAAGTGTAAACATTTTTATTTGAGAAGATTCGGAGTAGTGGTGTTGCCATCTGATTTTATCTGGTTCTTGTATATTTGGCGATATGGCAAGGATTTTCTCTTTAATATTATGGGTGAATAGTGTATCAAGTTTCTCTCCATCCCAAACTTTATCTTGTGTAATCAGTTCACTTACCTTTTGTGGGACTAGACCTGTTAAACCTGTTGGTTTTGGAAGATTGTTTTCCGATGGTAACCACTTATCTTACCAAAACCGAATTTTCTAGAGTCTAGAAAGAATCTCCATACATATAAGGAATACGTATGGGGAGAGGGGGTCGCCTTGTCTTAACCCCCTAGAAGTTTTGAAAGTAGGCCCTGGTGAGCCGTTAAGAAGAATGGAGAATGAAGTGGTAGAGATACATTGCATAATGAGATTTATCCAAGTAGAATTAAAACCCATTTGAGTGAGAGAGCGAATTTTATAAAATTCCATTCCACTCTGTCAAAAGATTTCAAAAGATCTAATTTTAGAGCGAGGTGTCCCTTTTGAGCTTTTGAGGTTTTCATTGTGTGGATAAGCTCATGAGCGATGATGATATTATCAGTGATTTGTCTACCGGGTAAAAAAGCTGATTGGTAAGGGGAAATTATTTTGTTAAGAATCTGTTTGAGGCGATTGGATAGAATTTTAGATATTATTTTATAAATGGTATTACTTAGACTGATGGAAGTTTTTGGAATAAGGGTTATGAAGGAGTGATTTAAATTTGGGTCTAGGTAACCAGTTTTGAAGAAATCTTGAACCGTGTTTGTAATATCTGGTCCCAAAGTGGCCCAATTTGCTTTAAAGAAACCCGTCTGGAAACCCTTTGGCCCAGGGCTCCCCATTGATTCATATTGGATAAAGTGTTCCAAATTTCTTTTCCGAGGGAATAAAAGTTAAAGGGAGTTTTCTGCAACGAGAGATACAAAGAGTTATAATGTTGGATAGGTCTTCCACATAGTTCGGGACCTGCGAGGTTCCTATATTGGAGAAATGGTTGAGAAGAAGCGAATAGATTTGATCTCTTTCTAAAATCCAAAGTCCTGAAGGGTCCCTAAAAGAATGGATAGCATTAATTCTTGTCTGAAGCGAATAGATTTATCCAAGCGAATAGATTTGTACCAGTTCCTAGTTCCTCTTATAATTTTTTAATTTTATCTAGGTTTGTAGAATAGTTTCGGATTTGGAGAGCATCAATCCTAATATTTAGTCATGAAAAGAATCCCATGTGATTGCCGAATAAGCGTCTTTGAAGTTGATTAGGGAGATGGAGCGATTTCGATGCAGAAACTTCAATTTCTCCATCTCCATAAACAATCGATTTAATCCATATCTATTAAAAATTACAGCAATCAGTAGCCACCAGGGCCTATATAAACCTAATTAGCTGCTCATAAGAAAGAAATCACACGAAACTATGAAGAAATTGCTAAGAAATCGGCGGAAAGGAAGAAAAAAATTTGAAGAACGGGTTATTTTTTGGGTTTTCCGTGGGAAAGCGCCGAACAGGTTATTTTTCATCTTCGTCCGTTGGACAAATTAAGAACCCAAATTGGACAAATCAATAGTATGTAGTGAGATTGGATGTTTATGGTGAAATTGTTGGATTAAGAAAAAACGACATCAAATTTTAACGAATTCGAGTAAAATTAAAGAAATTAGAAATTCAGTCCTTTTGAGTTGTTGTGATTGCATCAAATTGAATAACTGCAACTAGAATTTGATACTTTAATAACAATAAGTTGAAAGCAGCTTCAAATTTTTTAAAGAGAAATAAATCGAGTGTGATGAAATAGACAAACAAATTTCTTTCAAGGCGTTAGTACATGGATTTTAGTAATAGTAATAGTAATCGTATTAGATTACTGCTTTCGAGGTGGGTGACAAACGAAGAACCCATATTGGAAAAATCAATGTCGTCATGTAGTGAGATTGGACGTCTACAGTGAAATTGTATGATTAAGAATATCTGATATCAAATTTGAAAAAGTTCGTGTAAAAGATTAAAAAACTGAGTAAAAGTAAAGAAATTGGAAGTTAACTTTGAATATGCAATTGTCTACCCGATATCTTTGTAACTAGTTTTGCCTTGTTTTCTTTACTTAATATATTTTTTTCTTGAAAAAAGAAAAGAAGACTCAACCCGTCTCATTGTCCCACATTCTATATGTGTAGGAGATCCTTTTATTATTGTTAAACACGGCTAAAAAGTCACAACCAGAGTCATAAGCAAATAACGGACACACGGACGGACGAACACGTTTATCACCCGACTAAAACATCTTACCCAACAAATGTACATCAATAACAGACAAATTAAATGACACGAAAGTTCAAAATTTCACGGAAATCACAGACACGAGTGGTATATGCAAATCAAAATCATGGACACATGGACGAACGAACACGGATAGGGTTGAGTGGGGTATGGCTCTGCAGACAGAGTGACACGGAAGTTACATACATGAGTGGCATGCGCATATTATACGCAAATCAAAATCATGGAGACATGGACGGACAAACACATATAATGTGGAGCAGAGTGCTGGATCACGACTATGATACGATGATAGAAATCCACGGACTTAACTAACCTCGAAAACCGACTTACAAGCATAAAATTGTCCCAGGTTTATTAACCATCCAAGCTAAAGCTAGATTGGCCAAGTCAGTGTGGGATCATTGAACAAGAGGCAGGTTCCTTACATAATTTTAGATTTTAGATACATATATCTAACTAGCACAAGGTATGCATTAAGTACTTGTACGACCTCTAAAACATTTAGCCCAGCACATGTTTTTTTCTCCGACAATAACAAAGACATTATTGCTACGTGTAGCATTGTGGATGGACCACGTCTAAGATCCTTCTTGTTTATAACGACATCTATGTCCTAAACGGTATACGTGTCAGCTTCTCCACTTCCATATGGTCGGTGTAATGTTTAGTAGTCCAGAGAGAAATAATCAACTACAATTAAAATTAAGAATCCAAAAACAATGGAAAGTGAGAGATGCATCACCAACGAATTTTTTTTAGCAAGACTTCTCTGTTGCTCTGATCAACAACAACAAATTACAAGCCCTTATAAAATCACCAACAACCACGTTTCCAAGAAACGATTCAGCGGGTCTCGCTCCCATTAACTCACTTCATCGAACGATTCTTCAACCTCTTAACTCATTACTTCGTTCTCAATCGTCTAATTTCCCTATTTCAAGGTTTCTCTCGGTTTCTCTTCGATAAGTAAGAAATACGGGGTTTTTGAATTATCATTATTTTACTTTATTTAGATTGAATTGAAGTTTGTTGTTCGGTTGGGTTTTGCTTTTATTTGTATTTGAATTGATTAAATTTGATATGTTGGGTTAGGGTGCAGTGAACTATCGAATTTCAATCAAATTTTAGTCAATTAAAATTTGTATTCAATCAAAATTTGCAGGTTGGGATTTTTCTTTTATTTGTATTCAATCAAAATTTGTATCTAAACTGATAATCTCCTAATGTTATACATATAAAAAGTGTGGTATGTGATGCGTTGAAATTTGAATTTTAGGTCATATTGATTGGCGATTTTTGCAATTGCATATGGGGTTGAGTTTCTGGTCACATTTATCTTTGATTTATGCTCCTTGTAACTCTTTGTTGTTTGTGAATTGATAATAGAAGATAAAATCATCACTTGCAATTAGAGAGTCCTTGATAAGTTTATGAATTGGTCATTTCCATTGCTTAGAGATGTTGTTGTTGGAGACGGAATGCGAATTAGCTCGGAAGAACTTAAGAGTTGTATCTTTGGAGATGCGGTTGTAATTGAAAGATGTGTTTTGCAGTTTGGGAGTAATTCAAAATTCTTATTTGGAATTGAAATTAAAATCAAAGCGAGATGTTGAAGTAGAAGGATCAAGTAAAGCGTTCAGTGTTGCATCTTGAGAACAATGAACGAGAATGACCCTGTACAAGGTGATACTCTTGTTCTTGACTTTTTGTTAGGATTTTTATGACCGATGTGTTTGGTTGATTTAGTTACGTATCATTATCTAGACCGAAGTCTTGACCTTCTTATTCTGTTTAGTGATGTAGACGGATATCACCCCATCTATTTTAATCATGAGAATACAGATGTTCAAACGCGGTGGTCTGGTCCATCTAAAGTGAAAAAATATGTTTTGACTGACAACGGAAAGAACAGCAGCAACAACATCAATGGAAACTCTACAAAACTCTCATCAATCGTAAGTTTGTTTATTCAATCCCTAAAGCGATTCATTTCTTGTATTTTGATTGGATTTATGTTTTGATGAATAAGGTGCAGTGGTGGAGAAAGAGCGGTGAAGAAGTTGAGATTATTGAAAGCGTTAACTATACCGGAAGGAACGACTATATCGATGCTTGTCGAAGGATGGCCGCTTATAGAGTTGATGCGGTGCTTCTTACCGATGAAAATGCTTTACTCTCTTGGAATCGCTACGGAGCAAGGTAGAGAAATGTTTGATTCATACAGACTTTTTGCTTCATTTTTTCCATTGGCCATTGTTTAAACCAAAATTTAAAGTTTTTATTTTGGTTTTTAGAGGGGTGCGAGAACAAGGTAGTGCAATTGCACCCAATTGTTGTGGGAGGGTGGAACGCAAGTGAAAAGATTTATCTGGTTGGTTTTTCTTGGCGAGCAATCTAGTTGTTGATGTCGATGTTGTCATTTATTCAGCTCATGTCCGCATGCACTACATTGTGGTTTTTGTTCCATCTTTTTGGAACTTAATGCTAGAAAACCTTTGTTTAAACAGTTAAATTAATTGCTAGAGATATGGAATTTTGATGGTTTATACGCACAAACAGGTAATGGCGATTGCTTATGTGATGGAGTTCGAAGGAAACTATGGACCACATCTCATTATCAGTATCTAATGCTGTTTTGGTTAATTGTTGGATTCCCCCACCCAAGCCCCAAGATGTCTAAAAGGTCGGTACTTGTTTTCATATTCGAAAATTATTATGTTGATTTTTGTTTTCCCCAAAAGTGCTAATTAGTAAAGATGAGATGAATTTTTTAAATCAAAGATGCGCCCTCCTACCGCACTTTGTTAGATGTGCGCTTAATATTTAGCTATATTTAGATTATATATCCGGGAATATATTGGGAATATAGATATTATTTTTACTTACTAAATATTGGGCATAAAATCTTTTAGTTGTGGAAAAAGTCTTTTACTAGTCCCCCAAAAGAAAAAAGACAATCCGCCAAAATTTTCATGATATTTCAAAACTCCGCCAAAATTTTCATTTAGTGGCCATAATCTTCGGATAACTGATCACGTTTCCCTTTATCCTCAAAACAAAACCTCTTTTCATGTATAACAAAAAAAAATAAGTACAAAACCCTAATTCTGAACTTGATAGAGGTAACCGTCTTAACCTTTGATTTTGATCTTCAATTATTTCTCTTGATCTTAATTATTATAAGTGCAAATCAGTATCCCTAATCTCTCATCCTAACTATCAGTATCCCTAATCTCTCCTACCAAACAGTCTGTTTTGGGTTTGTGATCAATGACTTGGCTGGTATTTGGGAGAGTTTTTTGTGCTGAAAACTTGAGAAAAAAAATCTTGTGGTGATTTATCATAGCTTCTCTTAAACTTATTTCTTCAATTTTTGATTTTTAGTCTCTAGTTTTCTTTTTTGTTATTTTTGGTTCTTTTATTAATTTGGTTTTTGAGTGTGTCTTTATTCTTTCTTGTTAACCTTGATGCTTTTGGTTTATTTTCCTTTCAGTTTGTTGATCATCTACTTTTTGTGTTTCCTTATCAGGAGTACTACCAATTTTAATCAAGGGATAATGGCACCAGGTGGAGTTAGACCCCCTCGCACATCACACGCAGCCTCTCAGTTGTCACGCATTTGGTAATTGAGTTAATCACATACCTACAAATTATTTCTCTTGGAATTATTATGTTCATTTTGGCAAACACAGTATTATCTAACTCCCATATCTCTTGAAAAATAGATCTGCCAAAGATCAACAAAGGAGGAAGAGGAGATGCTCTCAATGCGCATGCAAAGCTTAATGATCACATAAGGAAAAAGAACGAAAAGCCTACTGATAACGATCAAACCAGTAAAAGATTCCAATTGGGGATTGGGCCAATTGAGTTCCAAATTGAAATAGGAATCATCGTCAAAAAGTTTGCACCTTGGTCGACCCGCCCCCAAATGGAAGTCAATTGGAAAATCGAGATCTCAAGAAATTTTATGATCTCATATTGGTAATCATATATTTTTTTGAATCATTTTAGTGTCCCTACTATCTTGTTATTCTAATGTCCCCATTGTTATGTTCTTCTTTGCAGACTACGACTTTATTAATTAGAACTCTCTTTTGCGTAGTTTTTTGTTGTTTGGTGCACAATGACAATTTGTTTGGTGATTGTGAACTTAGGAAAAATTCAATATTGATCTACATGTAGTACGATTGTAAGGCGGTCAACACAATGTTAGCAAATGAAATGAGAGGGTTTAGATGTACACTTCACAAACACTACCTCGCAAAGATAAACAAGATGGAACAGGCAGGAAAACCCGCATCATCAGGTTAAGCGGAGGATTGGGAGAAACTTTGCACTTGGTTTGAGTCTGATGAGTTTCGTGTAATATTGGTGTTCGAACCTTGTTGTATTTATAAGATTTATTTGTGGTAGTCATATTGGTGGCGCTCGGTTTAGTCGTATTTATAATATCTATGCAAGATTGTTCTGCATTGAACCGTCTTCTTTGGATTTGAATGCAGAAAAGTAGCACTCAAGGTAAACAAAGTCGAGAAGCGAATACAACCATTCATTGTACGGGGTCAAAACCTTTTGCGCGCTATAGGGAGGAAATGGTAATTCTGCTTGTATCTGTTACTATTTTGTAAGTGAATGGTTAATACTGTATCTAACTTTTTTTTTTTTTTTGGGAAACCTTCAAGGTGTGATCCAAATGTGAAGTTGTTGAAACAGATTGAATTCTACAAGTTAACCTTTTGCAAAAATGACGTTTGGACTTGTCATACAGCTGAAGAGAACTATGTAATACAAGTTTTGATTTTATTTTAAGTTTTTTTTTTTTATCTAAGAGTTATTGTTTAGTTTTAGCTTATATTATTTACTTACTTCTGTGTAGGGTAAAATGCTTGAACTAGAAGCGGGCGCCTACACCGAAGGTTCAACACCCTTGACCGATGCCCAAATATGTGAGCAAGTGCTAGGTGTAAGATCCGGTTATGTCAAGGGTCTTGGTCATGGGTATGAAAAACCTAGCTCGTCTAGCATGGAGTATAATGCGGAGTTAGGCGAGGCTCTTAGGCGGGCAGATGAAGCAGAGAGGAGAAACAAGGAGCTTGAAGAAAGAGTTGAAGAACAAAATCGCACAATACAGATGGGCTAGTAACCGACACAACGGATATAAGAAGAATGTTGCTTGAAATGCAGGGAAATCGTACTGCGGAGAACCATCAGAGTACTTCTTGAGATGATTGTTGAGGGACCACCAGGACCACCAGCTGAGATGTGCATCTCCATTTCTTTTATTTAGCTTGATATTTCACTTTTTTAGCTTTATGTTTCACTTTGGAAGTTTGTAGCGGTACCATGTTTTTTTTTCTTCAGTTTAGAATTTTAAGTTTCTTGATTAGTGGTGTCTTTTATGAACAATGTAGATCCTCAAGTAATGATTTGCTGTTGTTTAAAATATGAATCCGACTCATATAAAATTTATAATATGTAACAGATAATTCCTTCCTCCCGGGAACATATGACAATCGTGACCCTTGTGAACGTCGCAGAGTACGATTATATCTACAAGAATTATGTGTTGCAAATGTAATCCTTGAATGACATAATAAAATTCATAGCGAATAATTATTATTCTCGATATTACTACGTGTTGAAAATAATATATATTAACAACATGTTTAATTATTATTCTCGATATTATTACGTGTTGAAAATAATATATATTAACAACATGTTTAATTATTATTCGATATTATTACGTGTTGAAAATAATATATATTAACAACATGTTTATCCGTTGAGTATGCGCCAATTTTATGACACATCAATATGTTAAAAATAAGGATTTTTTTGACATCTTAAATTGTTATCAATAAAATATATTATTGACAAGTTTATCTGTTGCGTCTACACCAATTTTGTAACGTATTAATGTGTTGATAATAAGGATCGATTGTGACAACTAAAACTGTTAAAAATAAAAACTTTCTATTACATAAACAAGCGTCACATAAAGGTTTTTCCGATATAATTGAAAAAAACAGTATTTCGATTTACAAGTGCTATTTGTGACGCAAAAAACATAATTGTGATACAAAAATGCTGAAAAAAAATTCCTCGGCATAAGTGACGCTTTTAGCGTCGGGTCAGACTATTTACAACACCTGTTATTATAACGCATTGTCCGACAAAGAGAAAAACGTCATAAACGTATATTTGTGACGTAAAATCAAATATTTGTGACGATATCTTCCATTGAAAAAACCATGTTTTGTTGTAGTGAAAAGATGGTATTCTATCATCGATGACCCAGATTTTGTTGCTCAATATCTACGACAACGACACATTCCTAAAAATCCAAGGGTGATGGTCGTATAGCTAGGGTTACCAAAATCCATACTTTGCCGGGTTTTTTTTTCTTTATTTTCTCGATGCTCTCATTGGAGGTGCATGGAGTCATTGTGATCATTGTATCGAGTCACTTGCGAGTGTTTGATGCTGCTGTAATTTTTTTTCTTTTTTCTTTCTTAGACAAAGGAATTGGGCATAACAGTAAACTCGATCAATATAGTAGACAAATATGGTTGAGCAAACAAGACCTACTCTGACCAAACTCTAAAGACATGCATGTGCACCAAGTACTAGCATGTCCTTACCAGGGTTGAAATGTATTTCCTTAGAAAATGTTTCTGTCCCCTTGAGCAAACAATTGATGCCAATTGTTAGCTACTCTTTTGTCAAAAAAAAAAAAAAAAAAAAAAATCTTGTAAGATCAGCCGTATAAGTTTTACTATATTTCTTCAGTGCGTGTATTTCAGACTAATTGTAGCGACATTCATCCTCGGAAAATTTATATTCGTTGGGTGATGATATTCCATGGAAAAATATAGACGTTCACAGCAAAAATATATGGCACATTCAAATTCGATCCCAGCTGCATGCCTATAGTCAAGAACAATGTTAAAAATATAGAATCGAATTCTTACTTCCACTTAACTTCATCTTTTGAAAGGGGCATGTGGAGCCATGCAAATAAAGGTACCCCATTAGTGCAGTGGACGTAAAGAATAAAATTGTACTTGCTCCTTTGCTAGCGAAAGCCACGTTAATGGCCATGGTTCATTGCAGAGTACGTACCTGGTGGCCTCGGATTCAGATCGCACTATGCTAAAGGATGCAAAAGGTTAATAGATAGATGGACCACCCTGCCGACTATGTACTAAGAAGAATATGTTTATCCATACGAGTGCATGAATCTGTTTCTATATACACAAAATTGGTCAAAAAGACCAAAATCAATAATTCCTGGGTGAAAAAGACACTTAGGTTTTGATCTTTGTTTAAATAGCCAAAAATTAAAAAGATATCTTTGTTTAAATGGACAAAAATTTAAAAATAGGCGAGGATGTAGCAGGTTTCGCCATTGTCATTTTTAAATATTTTTTCTTATTTTTATTTCTTGAGGATGCATCAGGTTTCATCCTTCTTTATTTTTAAGTATAAGTAGGGATGAATCCAGTTTCATCCTTACTATTTTTTTTGGCTATTTCACCCGTATTTTTTTTTACTCGTCCATTTGAACCGTGTTTTAAATTTTTTTGGACAGATGACCCATTTTCTCTTCTATATAAGCCTGCCAGTATACTCATTTTTGAGAGGAAACATATGCGTATGCTTGCATGTGCTCATGGCCCTCCATCCATGCACCATTCTTTTGAGAGGAAACATATGCATATGCCTTGTGCCCACAATAATTAAAGTACTTTGGCCTTTGCTTGTGAAAGCCACGTAATTTGATGGTCATGGTTTGTTCCTTGCGGAGGTTTAGAGCCTCATTACGCATATTCTATGCCACATTCAAATTCGATCCCAGCTGCATGCCTGGTCAAGAACAGTGTTAAAATATTCGTCAGTTGTTCGCATAGGATCAGATTCTTTACTTCCACTAAATTTCATCTTTCGAAAGGGGCATGTGGAGCCATGCAAATAAAGGTACGTACCCATTAGTGCAGTAGTGGACGTAAGTAACCAGAATAAAATTGTACTTCCTCCTTTGCTAACGAAAGCCACGTTAATTTGAGAACTCTGTTCGGATTTTCCCTCTCTCCTCTCTCTCCTCTCTAGAAAACTTTTTTTCTCAAAAAAAAAACCTCACTCGTTTGCCTCTTCACTGCTCAGATTTGGTCTTTAAGACCAGATCTGAGCAGGTTAATGTAGTTAGAATTAGCTTTTTCCATTTTAGTTTAGTTGTTTGGGTTTCCTCTTTCGTTCTTGTTTATCTTCTCTCTTTGCCTTTCACCCCTTTTCCAGATTGGCTTCATTTCTTCAACAACTTGGAGGACGATTAATTTCGTTGACAACGGTGGTGATGGCGGTCTAATCTCTTCCTTGATCCAAATCTTCAAAGCTTTCCTGTGATGTTTCTCCTTGGGGTTTCTGCTTTTTCTTTGCAGTGACAGTTCATCAGGTTTTTGATTGGGAAGGTTAAGGTGGTGATGATGGCTGTCAGATCTTCGCATCCTAGATCGTATTCTGTTGAAGGATTGTTGATTTTGTTCGTTCGCTTGATAATCCATATATTTTCTTTTCTTCCGTTTTGATCAACACCATTCGAAATCACTTATTTCATCACCAAGGTATCTGTTTATGTATGAAAAAGTGTCGACGGGTTTCGCCATGGTGGTTTGGTTTAGGAAGATGGTGAGTTTTTTAGTCTGTGGATTTTGAGCAGGTGGGGTTCCTGTCGGAAGTGGCGCCGGAGTTAAGGTATCAGGATACCGGAAAAATGTCTTCCTCTTTTGGGGGTTAGGGTTTCTATTATTTGGGCTAGCTCTTTGAGGGCTGGGGTTTCATTATTGGGCTCTCACATTATTGGGCTCTCATTATGAGAGGAATCTATTGGGAGTTTGTACTTTGTATTCAATACTTTGTACTTACTGTTTCTATTAATAAAATTACTATTTACCGATCAAAAAAAAAAGAAAGCCACATTAATGGCCATGGTTCATTGCGGAGTACCTCATGGCCTCGGATTCGTATCGCACTATATGCTAAAGGATGCAAAAGGTGAATATAGAGATGGACCGCACTGCCGACTATATGTACGGAGAAGAATATGTTTATCAGTGTGTAAACCATACGAGTGCATGGGTCTTCCCATCTGTTTCGTTGTAAGTGATCAGCCTCCCTGTACACTCACTTGTGAAGACAGAAACGAATACAAATGGGTCTTGGGTTAATTATTACTATACTCTACAAGTGAACTGAACAGACAACATCATACACAAGTCACTGATTGCATAAATATAAAACATCATACACAAGTCAAAGAAATAAGGGCAAAGTTATTTCAACACAAGTCACTGATTGCATAAATATAAAACATCATACAACATCTATAGTTTAACATCATACAGAAATATAAAACTTACATCAACAGAGAAATAAGGGCAAAGTTACGGCTGAACCACCAAAACGAGTCAATTGAATCGGGAGAAACGAGTCACTGATTTTAACATCTGCATCAGCATCACTTGGAAAGAGCAAAAGTGACCAGAGAAAGACGCAAACAGAACAATGATAGAAAGTGATAAAGATCAAAGAGGATACAGAAAAGGAGAGTCAACAATCAATGACCAAATAAGAAGCGATCAAGAAAAATTGAATGCGCAGAGCATCTACAAACGATTCGTGCCTGAGAGGAGATATCATCATACTAATATCTTGTTGTTGATCATGATCATGGACATCTGACTCCATGATTTTCTGGTGGTGGCGGCGATTTTCATAGGGGGAGAAGACAAAAGGAGAACGGAGAGAAATTAAGAATAAGAGTGGAAAAAAAACCCTATTAAAGGTGTTGTTTAAATACTAGGGCAAATTGATAGGAACAAGTAGTGTCTAGTTTCTTACACTTCGTTAACATCATTACTGTTCACCACCTTGTGTAGAATAGATTTTGAACATACAATCTGGTCTTGCATTGATAAATACTTGATACTTTACATGGCAACAGAGTGCTTAAAATCTTTAGATTATAAGTCAAATTTTGTGTTAAAAGAAAAACAGTGGTCAAGAAATACTTTTATTAGGGTATGCAGTAGATTTAAAGTTTTATCCGGAGATTTTTAGGCGTGTTGTATGGATATCAGTATTTCCAGTAATAGAAATCAAAAGCAGTAGTCAAAAGCAAAATTATTTTTCTTCACAAAAATTAAATTTTTGACTTGTAAAAGTCGTTTTAAAACTCGAGACGACTTTTATGATTTTTGGTTTTTCGACTTTTAGAAGTCAAAAAGCAGCTTCTCATATGCTATCCAAACAGACTTTCAATTCTCTGGAGATTTGGCGAATTTCAAATTACGATGATATGACACATTTGAGTAAGGTGTAAACCTTGGGTCACAGTGCAGTTATTATTGTCTATGTGGTCACTCATGCCAGATCGTAACATGAGTAAATTATTGTGTTAAGAGCCAATACTTTTGCCTTTGCCTACGAGTCATTTTTCAGGTAAGAATAGCATATTTTAGATAACTTTGGCCTTTGCTGGTCAAGGACAACGTACATCATGCATTAGTATGCCACATTCAAATTCGATCCCAGCTGCACGCCTATAGTCAAGAACAATGTTAAAAATATTTGTCAATTGGTATAGAATCGAATTCTTACTTCGACGTAAGCATAATCAGGATGAAGTAGTAGTACATCCTCCTTTGCTTATGAAAGCCATGTTAATGGCCACGGTTCATTGCAGAGTACGTACCTGGTGGCCTTAGATTCAGATCGCAGTATATGCTAAATGATTTAAAAGGTTAATAGAGAGATGGACACTGCCGACTACGTACGGAGAATGGGTCAACAAGAAGAATCAGCATTATGGTATCTCCTCTCAAAAACCCGGCTTCACCATACAAACGTGATTATAACTGCCTCCTCCTGAAGCATTTGTAAGTTAGAATTAAACATGATACCCGTCTTTTGTTGTGCATTAATAGTTTGAGTACATACTTGGCTTAATAGAAATTAAGAATTCTGGAGTAATATTTTCTTCTTTTGATACAGCTGGTGTCCTAAGCAATACGCTCAGGCCACCAATACCAGGCGACTGTGAACCTGAACTGAGAGGGTTAATGGAGGACTGTTGGGCGCAAGACCCTGAGGATCAACACGGAAGTAGCTAGGCAATTATTGTTTGTTATGAGTAGCATATGTTCCCAAGGAATGACACAAATGTAAGATAAAGTGAATGAAAGAGAGATTCGAAATGTAACCAGAAGAATAGGAGCATTATTAATTAATTGACATGGATGGTCTCAATAATAAGAGTAACAAGCTTTTTCCCATGATAATGATTCGATCGGTCTCTTGTCATTGTTATTGTATATTGCATAGAAAGAATTCTATTAGGTGTACTGTTTCACTGTGCAAGGGTATATATGCATATGCTAGCATGTGCTCATGGCCCTCCGTGCATCATCATTCTTTTGCAAAAGCCAAAAGAGAACAATGAAATCTCTGATGGACGACCCAGTGAGGTACGTACTCTTCGATTGTTAGATATATATGATTTGACGCATCACCAACTTCTTAACGAACTTAGAGCCAGGGGAAAAGTCAGGGCCTCATGGCCCCAGAGTTGGTATTTTACTGTGCAAAAGCATGCAAAAGGTTAATAGAGAGAGAGATGGTCAATTGTCCATTAAGGTACTACTAGGTGTATTGATCGATTTGACTCGCAACCATGAAGAAAGTCCCACATGAATCGCCAGATTCATATTTTGACTCGGTCGAGTCACTTCAAGTCACGAGTACCCTTTTGTAGACTCAAATGCGTCTTCGCTGGCTTTGAATACCGTCAGTGCCTTGTGTCCTACATAATTAAGGTTTGTGGCGAGGTAAAGACCATTTATTCTTCAACTTATGTGACGGCTTTCTTGGGCCTCCAAAGGGGTTGGCTGAACCCGGCATGGGATTCAACATTACTTGTTCGGCCGTTTTGCGATTCACTTTTTATCTCAACGGATAGTCCCACACAGGGCAAGGAGATTCCAAAGATCTTCCATATATTAGATTAGGATTGCCGTACAAATCGCCAACCAACGATGGTTTGGATGCCCACCTAATAGTCCTACATGGGCTATCAGCAAAAACAAAAAGTCGGAGATTTGTTTCGCTTGAGCTCGGGCCTCTCCTTCCATTGCTGGTTGGTTTTTTGCAACCTAATCCAGAAACCGGGCCTAGTAATGAACAATCTTGTTCAGAGTAATGTAGAACCGAATAGTTCAAAAGAAAAATCTACTCTATGATGTTTAGGTGCACGGTTCCGTTATATTCTACTCTAAACATGAACTGGAACATTTTTCCATGTAAATCTGTTCTGGGTAGTAGGTAACCCACCCATTGCCAGTTTAGCTCATCGGCAACTGTAAATCTCTAAGTTCATAATATAGATATATTGCAGACACCAAAAGTGACCGACAGGCCTAACAAGCCAATATACCACAAGTCAGAACACTGGCAAGACAACTAATTTTGCTTCTTCAACTGTTTCACAACATAAATTAGAGTTTTTCAGGCAAACAAATGAACGAGTTTCATTTTGTAACCACTGTTTTGCCATCTTAACAGCGGCAAGTAGATACAAAAAATTATTTCTCATGTTTATCTCAGAAATCCTATCATAGTAAGGTATCGATATTTCATGTGACCCTAGATGCATGCAAACCCAGACAAAAAAAAAAGTGCATATACTCAAGACTCGCACAAAGAATTAGCGTGTTTACATCAGACTAGAGACACTACTGTATAGCATAAAGAGCTTAAATAATTGCTCTCTACTTAAGTCTCTGAAAATCAGCGTTTTAGGATTCTTGAGAATTCCAGGAAGCAAATATGTCGATTAAAGAGATAAAAACATAGACCCTAATACTTGTACAACATAGTTTTTAGGATTTAAACACTATTCAAATCTAACAATGTTCAGTTAAGTAAATTTGTACCTCTCAATCTTCACAGGGACTACCAAGCTAACAAGAACTGAGGATCAGCAGGAACATACGGACTGGATCAACTGGCAGATTTTGGTGCACCTTTTAAAATAGAACAAGTTGTGAGTAAAACACAGTTATAGCGATACATAAAGAACGAGATAAAGAACACCAATAAAAGATTTACCCTTTCGTATGCTTTTCTGGCAAAAGATTGTGTGCGTCTAGTATGGTTAGGGGGTTGTGCTTTCCATGCAGCCCTTCCTTTCTTAGATGCAGATTGCAGACTACTAATTAAACATGAAAAATGCAAATTAGAAGAAACTCATGACCATAACAAAATATAACTGACTGAGGGGAAAAAATTAGATACAGAAATTATCATTCACTTATATACAACAACGATGTAATTATTAATCCTAAACATGCCAAACAAATCACATGAAATGAAAGAACTGAGTACTTCTCAAAATATGACTCAGAATTCCAGGACAACTAGTAGATTACTCAATCTTACAATCCTGAAACAAATTGCTCGAACTACATGCTAGGATAGTGATGTCAAATGGATCCCTTAAGTTTTCTTTTCACCATCCATATACCTAATGTCCATCTTAGTAGATAAATAAATAGGCAGTGACCCTATAGTACATCATTTGAACGTTGGAAAGCATTAAGAAGGCATTACAATCTAATGTTAGTATATAACTAAATAGAACTACAAACAAATATTTCATGAGGTCAAGTAAGTTTATACTAGAGTTCCCTGAATTTTATACAGACAGTAACTGTAATCTAAACTATAGTTAGAAATTAGTAAGTAGTTACACTGAGCAGTATTGGGGAGAAAAATTATTACTATATTATCACTAAAAATGCAATAAGGGCCTGGCGAGATAAATCAACAGAGTAATCACAATATCCAAACAACAAAAAACGGTCTGCCAGAAGCTAAGAAATAAACCTTACCAAAAGTTGTCCTCAGTCTCTTGAACTTCTTCTTCTTCTTTTAGAAGATAAGAAATGAAAGCAACTTGCAAGAATCTTCTTCAATGAAAGCTCATCCTTCACCTCCACTACAATCCTGAGAAACCCAACCAGGAACCCCCCTACTATAAAAAGCAACAAAAACACAAAATCTTCTTCAAAGAATATAAAAAGTAAAACAGGTTTCATTCATTTAGCAACAAAAAACACACAACTAAAGTATATATGACCAGTTAAAATCCCGTCGAAGATAAGAACCAAAATAGAAGACATAGAAACAAGTGGTCAAGTATTTGTGGAAGAACCAGCTTAACTAAGAATCGCTTATTCACTAAAATTATGACATGCTTGGAGAATCACCTTGCAAAGGGTACTTCATTATTAATTTGGACGATTTTGCTATGCAAATGAATAATAAAAATATAAAAAAAATCAAACATGGCAAACAAGAAAACAAAATTGAAGAAATCTGATGTAGACTCCACTAGAAGCTATCGATTGAAAAACGAAAAAGTCCGCCTGGAAGAGTAAAATCTGGTGTAGACACCAATGGAAGCTATCGATTGAAAAACGAAATAGACTGCCTAGAAAATTAAAATTTGGTATTCGAGAAGAGTCTTAAAATGGCTAATTCCTGTGACATAGCTCTCTACTTCACTTCTTCAACAGCCAGAAATCAAATATACTCAACTAGTGATTTAAGTGGCTGAAAGATTAAACTTTTTAGTATTTGTGAGAATATCGAGAAGCAGACATGTCGATTAAAGAGGAAAACCATAGACCCTGATCCGGTACCATATAGAATCACAATAAATTGGAGAAAGGAAAAAAGCACAACTCTATAAAAAGAAAATAAAGCACAGATTCATTACTGTATGAAAGATGATTTCTACTTTTCTGGTTACAGATGCCATTACTGTATCTAAGAACAATGAGTTGTAAAACTATGGATGAAAAAGTGAAAATGAAGATACATTCTAACAGTATTCAAATACTCAACCATATTATCTATAACAATGTTCAGTTAAGTAAACTTGTACCTCCCAATCTTCACTCTACCAAGCTTACGAGAACTGAGGATCACCAGGAACATATGTATTGGATCAACTGGAGGATTTTGGCGCACCTTATGACATAGAACAAGTTGTGAGTATACCACAGTTACAGTGATACATAAAAAACAAGATAAAGAACACCAATACACAATCTAAATTTTACCCTTTCATATGCTTTTCTGGCAAAAGATCGTGTGCAAGTAGTATGGTTAAAGGCTTGTGCTTTTCATGCGGCCCTTCCTTTCTTAGATGCAGACTGTACCAATTAAACATGAAAAGTGCAAATTAGAAGAAACACGTGACTTCAACAAAATATTACTCTTTAAGGAAAAAAATTAGATAGAGAAATCATTATTGATACAACAACGATGCAATCACTAATCATAAACATGCCAAAAAAAAAAAAAAATCACATGAAAGAACCAAGTGCTTCTCAAAATATTACCACTAAAATTCTCTTCAAAAACTGCCTTTTGCTCAACTTGTTTTGCTAGTTGTTAAATTGTTGTCAACGTATGCCCCAAACCAAGCAACCACCCAAGGAAAGTACTGAGACAACTATATTCCGCTAAATTCTTCAACATTATTCCCGTTAGATTTGCATTAGCCACAATAAGACCGCTAAAACATCTCTAACATGCACTAGCAGTTAAAGGGCTCATCGAGTCATATTAATAAATCTTCCAGTACGAACCCAGATCATGTCCAATACAGTTGCCCATCTGCTTGCAACCAGACAGTAGCAACATTAAGTTTCATCTATACCAGGTAACTTTCCACATCAAGGACTTGTATGGCTAGACCGAAGCAGCTTATTCAGAACATTGTTACAGGACTTCAGAATTAATAACCTTCGCTTTTATGCCAACAAAAGAGACCTTGCCATGCTTTCCATGTTTCTCTCTAGCCTTCTTCATCATGAGATAGAGAGACAACTCAATGGCTGCACATGAGAGATCATTACTACTTAAAGCATTTTAATCTTGATCGAAGCTTAAGCACACAAGTAGACCTTAAACCAGACCTCAATTGGGACTATTGCCAACCCAGCTTAACTTAAGCTAAGGGAATCCTGATTTGTTGCTATAATTATTGCATATAAGAAACAATCAGAACAACAGATCATCATCATTAACGCATAAGAACTTCTACATTATGCATGAAAGTTTATTTTCCTTACCGTAACACATTGAAGTGCTAGAATTGAGCTAAATGGGAACGTCAGAAGCATCTCGTGAAGGATTCGCCGCTCTATATGGGGTAAATGTCCATTTTCAGCTGGAGGAGTAGCTGCATGGCCAATACAATGAACCAGATTGCAGTGCTCTCTCCGTCAAATGGAGAACTTAAAGCTCTTTTCCTTCGTAGAGGTCCTTCACAAATTGCATTGGATCTTTCACCTGTGCCCTTCTCTCTACCTGGCTACACTTTATCACCAACTATATATCCCAGAACATATGAAAACAGTAATGATGTTAGTGCACAAAATATATCAAATACTAAATGTACAAAAAGAAATGTGATTAATTAGACCTTTTATCAACATTTGTTAGCATCACAAACTCACCAAACCATATTTCTCAATGTATTCATCAAGAATGCTGCATTGGATTAGCGCCAATTGCTTATTAATTTTTAATCAAAAGTTTCAGTAACTAATCCAGATTCTAATGAATCACGTTTGAAACTAATTATTCTGTGATTAGTGGATTGAAAATCAATTATGTACAATGATTAAGTCAAACTTGAGTCTTAACTAAAACTTCGGTGGAAATGAGATACATAGAGTTAACACAAGACTGGCTAATAAATCCAAAGAATAGACAAAAGCCACGCCAAATCAGCATCAAAAGCCTTTAGACTACTCTCTCAAACGGAAAGATTCGGCGGTTTTTCAGCATTTGGGATGGTTGATACTTAAAAAAAAATGTCATGTCCAATACAGTGCCCATCTGCTTGTAAGTAGACAGTAGCAAGATTATTTCGTAAGTTCGATAGATACCAGGTAATTTTCTGCATAAACTTGTATGGCTAGACTAAGGCAGCTTATTCAAAACATTGTTACAGGACTTTAGAATACAAGTAGTGTTAGAGAACTAAGTGGTCAGTTAAATGGCAGTACAAATTAAACCCTTCATTTAAACCAAAGACTGCTAAATTGGAATAATATAGCTAAAACGAAGAATTGATCTGAAAGACAGTGATAAACTATATTAACGATGAAGCCAAACACATAAACAAGAACCATTAAATTATTAGAAAACACCACAAGGACCAATTCAAAAGACACTCACCACACCAAAGGGAAAGTCTATTGACCCATTTTGTAACCATCCGGAGGAACATGAAACCTTCCAACTGTGTTTACATCTAGTCAGATTATGACACATTTGGAAGCAGAAATGCTCCGAGAACATGCTACCTTTTCCGAGGCGGCTCATACCAACAATTACATCAAGATCATCATTTTACACCAACCATTTTGTTTCTTCCTCCTTTTCTTTTTAGTCTTCAGCAACAACAACTTCGATTCACTATCAACTTTTCTTCCAACATCTTTCATATTCTGCATGTTTGATTTAAGAAACGGAAGGAAGAAAACCCAATCTGAATCAGCTTTTCCCTCTTTTGGTACAGTGAAATCAAACCCTAATTCCACAAATAAATGAGAACTTTATTGTGAAAACTTAATCAACAGAACAATTACAGATTAGATCTTTCCAATACTACTAAACTTACTTGGAAATTCTCTTCTTGAAGAATTGGGGTTTTTCAAGATCTCCTGATTACGATCTCTCTCGCCTTTGTTGCCGCAAGAGATGTGAAAGAAGGAGAGGAGGAGAAATGCCTCTTTTTACACGACGTAGTAAGGATTTTGTGTAATAGGCCGGTTGCGGAGTGATACACCACCGCTTTAGTATGAAAATTGATGGTTGTGATTGTGCAAGTGGGATGATCGATTGGTCAACTTTTGGGCTATGGGGTTGAGAGTTAATACGAAGGAGTCTAACACAAAAATAATTGGGCTTTTTAATAAAGTGGCCATGTTTTTCTAACATTTTTCGGAAAATTATTTTGAATCTTTATATAAAGTGGCCGAGTTAGACTTTTTTCAATCCGTTTTTTTTAAAAAACGGGTAATGACAGTTAACTGCCAATGTCAGT
Organism: Papaver armeniacum; assembly: GCA_023531295.1. NCBI lineage: Eukaryota > Viridiplantae > Streptophyta > Magnoliopsida > Ranunculales > Papaveraceae > Papaver > Papaver armeniacum. The sequence continues at coordinate 92,574 of JAJJWW010017441.1, forward strand.
TATCCTCTTATTAAAAAGACGTTTAAGTCCCTCCAGATACTAATGAGTTGAACCGTGTTAATTCTCTTCCTGAAGAATTAGGGATTTTCGGATAGAAAGAGATCTCCTGATTACGATCTCTCTCGCCTTTGTTGCAGCAAGAGATGTGAAAGAAGTAGAGGAGGAGAAATGCCCCTTTTTGCACGACGTAGTAAGGATTTTGTGTAACAGGCCGGTGTGGAAATGATCCACCACCGCTTTAGTATAAAAATTGATTGTTGTGATTGTACAAGTGGGATGATCGATTGGTCAAACTTTTGGGCTATGGCTTGAGAGTCAATACGAAGGAGTCTAACCCAAAAATAATTTGGTGCTACCGTGGGTATATTTTGATATTTGATATTTTGATTATCAAATCTTATGAAAATTATTATAAAACTTTTTTCGTTTCGGACGTCTAATCAAGTGACGTATAGTCTTTCTACTCATCCTCTCCCATAATGAGAAACTCTCTGTATCACATAGTCTCTCAACCAGTTTGAAAAAGACAGAGTGTTAAAACACTCAGTGGTTCTAAACGAACCGAGCTTTCAAACCACACCAAAACCATAAGTGAAAATGCTCTCATAGTATTTGTGATTGGTCCCAGAGGGCCCTGCCGGAGGACAGCAGGGGGCTAGTTATGGTGGGGCCAATAAAATTTCTGTGAGTGGTAGTTTTTGCTTTGTTTGAATCCTCGGTTCATACAAAATTTGTAAAAAACACTATATCTCATAGTCCTTGCTCTAAAGTTGCACACAATTTAAGACCGGTTCCTATGGGTATTCCCTATTTCCTACCCAAACCTATTCCATTTCTCATCCTCTTAATTTTATCCCTATTATCCTAAGTACGTACCACTAATATAAAGCTTCTGGACCATCAACAAAGAAGACCCGCTTTCTTTTCTTGGACGGCACCCATAATTGCATCGTAAGCCTTGGGTTGATCTTCATTCAACTTGTCCACATTCATCATATCTTCTTCGGAAACCGGAATGGATACCTCCTCTTCGATCAAATCAGACACCTGTAAATTATCATCCAATATGCCTACAATCGCCGGAAGATCATAATCTTTTAGACGCTTTCCATGTGATGAAGCATTTGACCCAACTCTCTAAGAAGGCGATCTGATAAGTATGCGGAGCTTGTATTACTTGAACTTGCATAATCTTCAACCATGTCGTTGAAGAACTCCTCCCTGACTTTCTAGTGTCCACCGAGTTGCAAAAACCAATATGCTGCCAAAAAGAGTTCTCAAAGCTGATGGCATCTTGTTTGTTGCTGCTTCGGCCATACATGCCCTCAAACTATTATCATTCTCCAACAATCCTCGTGCCTCGGCTGCACTTTTAAATTTCTGATATCTTATGCCGTTAACTGTCAACAAATCTTCATATGAAGTGGCACCCCTAACATGCATAAGTATGAGCCTCAGAAAAAATCTTTCAGCCGCAATAGGGGGCACAAAATATACTCTACCAATCATCCTCTGTTTTGTTCTTCTTCTATGCCATTTCTTAATTGCTTTGTCCCATGTGTAGTGTTCAGGAAACTCCCGATACAACCATCTCCTAGCCATAGGATCACATGCATTTGTAACAAAATACTCCGTCAACATCGTTTTGGCATTATTTTCATTTGCTAAGACCTCGTCGACTGTTTGATGCTCGTATAACATGATACTATTTTGTTTGGGGAGATGCAAGTACAATCGTTGAACTGCTGGACACATCTTATTCATCGCAAACCTGTATATTCTCCACATTGCCTCTTGAGCACACACCCATCTTGCATTGATATAACGTGTTACCTCGTCATTCTCGGATTCTGGCTGCACTGGTTGCACTCGAAAGGAAATACAATATGGGTCCTTGTAGACGTACTTGTAAAGATACTTAACACTTTGGACAGTGGAACAAACTTCTACATTGATGTGGCAATCGTATTTCTGAAGAAGCCAAGGATTGTAAGGTACCACAAATCTATTGTCCGCTATGAAATTCTTACTCATTTGTATAGTATTTTCATCATCTCTCCTCTGGTAGACTGGGTAAGCATCTTTGCCTTGCACGGTACATTCAGAAAATTGTTTCGGAAACCCTCTCTTGCACTTCCCTTCCCTCATGCACTTGCTGCCACATGGACCATGAATCATCCATTTTTCACACACTTATATAATTCGGGCTCTTTCTTCTTATCAGGGATTTCTGCTCTAACTATGCGATCATAATCATCAGGACCTTGTAACTTGTCTTCTTTTTCCAATATGATCAACATATGGACATGAGGTAGACCTCTTTTCTGAAACTCAATAACGTGAACATGAGCAACTACTCTTCCTAGTATATTCTTGTTAAATATATCTTCTTTCAACTCTTCAAATTTAGCACAGAATACTCTAGTTGTTAAATCGAGTCTATCTGATGCAGATTGATCGGGACGTAAATTAGCTACGATCTCGGGCCAGAGTGGATGGCAAGTCATTGTAAGAAATATATCAGGCTTCCCATATTTCTGTACTAGTGCCATTCCATCTTGGTATCGCTGGTACATATCACGTGGCCCACCAATGTATGAAGAAGGTAGTACTATCTTCTTGCCTAGTTCTTCTATTGAGATAAAAAAACGTATCAAGAATTCATGCATGTTTGATGTACTTAGGATATATTATCCTAGAGCTTTGAGTTAGGAAAAAAAACATAATGCACATATGTAATCTATTTGTAACTTACCTACGCTAGTTTCGCCAGCTCTTTGTGCATCTTGTAGTCCTTCGTAGATTTCCGCCCTTATTTGCTTTTGATGACTTTGTAACCCATCTCGAGTCAAGTGAGTCAATTTTAACCCAATTATCCACAACGTCATTGTTGCAACAATCGCCCACCTCGAAGAAAAAGTGAATCATGATTGTTTCAGATCTTTCCAACAATTAAAAAGATATAAAAACACCCAAAAAATTGATTAAAAATGTTAGTTCAGGTGTTTGGATATATAGATACGATGCAGGGTATAATGAACAATTTGTCATAATTCAGGAAAAACCTGAGTTCAAAAGCTTACTTAATTAAAGACTACATTAATACCTGTAGAATGTACGAATAGTATCCACGGATTGACATCTTTCTTCCATTTGAATCTTTGCTATTTATGTCCCACCCGTAGCTTCCATAAGGGAGTAAAAGTGGATACTGCATAGGATCGTAATTACCACCTGTCTCAAAGACCTGTAAGAGATTCCCACCCATTGTTTGCACTACTATTTCACGTTCAGTATGTGTGTAACTTTCATCACCTATTGGCACAATAGCCGCAACTCGGGAAGCACTTGGAAGAGTGTCTTAACTGATCTTTAGGTTGCTCTTTAATAATCAACTGGCAATCCAAAAGATCTTCTCGTTCTGAACCTTGACGAAAAACATGGACAAAGCTATTGTGTCTATTCAATATTTCCCTTAACAGCTTCAACACATCTCTATCCAACACATCGTTACCTTCTTTCATCCTCCACTTAATCTCCTGATCTGTGTCATAGAAATATATTTGTATATATCGCGGTCGAGGAGCTCTATCTGGAGGTAAAAGGCTACCTATCATATGGTAAAGCTGGCCTTGAATGCGGAAAGTATAAACTCCTTCAGTACCATCGGCAAGATCCCTATCAAAGTAGACCCCCATTGAAGTAAGCGAAAAACAACGGTTATAAGATCTAATATTGATCCTAAAATCTTTCCCTCTTGGTCCCTGGTCATCAAACAACTCCAAAAGTTCTATAGGTGGCTCAATAAATGGTAAAGATATTTTCCCCTTGCCACAACAAAAATACTCTGACTCACGAAAGAAAAGCTTCGCATGAAATTTTGGACACGTTTCTGATGGTGGCAAACGGTAATTTACAAATCCAACTTGATAAGTAAGTCCTCTTGCACAACTATGGAAAGAAGATCTTCCCACAACACTTCAATGTGGACGACCTACCTGTCTTCCAATCTGACTTCCTTGTGGATTTTCTTTGTAATAAACCGAGAGAGCTCAACATCCATATATTTTTAGCTTACAAAGAAATCCAAATACCTTTCAAATAATTTAACTATTCCACTTCGAAGAAAAGTAAAAAGATCTTACATGCCGCATTTTGTGTATGTTGAGATTCTTGAGATTGAGCTGCGCCATAAGTCGAGGGCTTCTACGTAGGTTCAATGCAAGACGGCATCTGTTGCCGCATAAATTGGCAGGTGAAAATAATAACCATTAGGTCATCACAAAAAAACTATGAATGACCGATGGATATATTATGTTTGAAATATATGTAGATAGCGACATAAAAAGATAGGACTATACCGATTGCATCCAAGTGTATGTGGTGGTTCTCTATGTTGAGGATGTTCTTGAACCTTGGACTTCTCAAGCAAGAAGGGTAATCGGGAAGCATGATTGCTTTCTTCGCGATGTGGTACACTTACTTGATGCGAAGGCGGTTCTCATGCAGTTTCCCCATCATCGGAGCTGCTATCATCTCTTTGAATCATGATTGGTTTTCTTTCCAGCAACACCAATAACTACGGCTCCTGCTTTCTTTCTTCCAGGAAAATAGTTGTTGGGTCGACGCCGTTTCTTTTTACCAAATTTTTGTTGTTAAACATAAGTCTAAATTCAAAGAGAAAGAAAACCTATTTTGGTATCTCAAAAGAAGAATTTGTACATAAACATGTAATACACTACTACAAACTTCTCATTAAAAAACTAAGCTACATCTATTGCTATTAGTTACCACCAACAGTTGTTTCGAATGGTTAAAAAACGAAAAATCAGATCCCTATGGATTTGTCCACATAACTAATGGTGATGAAGGCAATAGAGAATGCTTAGATCAGATGAATGTCTCTGTTTTAATGATGAAAACTTATGTCTAGGATGTTTTTTCTAAAAAAATCTGAATGATGTAACATATTTGTACACATACCTGGTACTGAGCAATTGATTTTCCCTTTCTTTTTCGGGATGCCTCTGTGATGTCCTCATCTTGGTGCTGAACTTGCTCAATAAATTTGGGACTGCGGTGCGTAGTGATTGTGTTAGCATTATCTACTCTTGTTCTTCCCATTTGAGTTGATTTACGGCCCGGTTCAAGGATCCCCTGTTTTTCATTTACAGTCACTTAACTTCATCAATATATATGCAAGGTGTAGTCTTAACACCACATGTTAAAATCAAACTCAGAGGGTGTGTTTGGAGATGCGAGCTGTATATGCAATATAAGATCTCAGTATATGCCACAGAAAAGGTGTGTTTACGTACCTTTTCTGTGAAATATCGTCCACTGGAATCTGTACATAATGCCTTGCTGGTCTCCATGTTGGTTGTAATTTGTGTTGCCATTTCTTTCTCAGTTCCATCAACGACATGAGTAAGTCCAAGATGAATATTAAAGGCATCATTTAATAAAACAGAGAGGGAGCACTTAATTGTGACTTTTACATTATAGTTTAAATTTGAGTTAGTGTAGTTAAAGTTGACTTACAAAGAAATCTACGCGACCATCCTGGATTCGGAATACGACTGTCGTAATCTGAGAAAAAGCGGACCTTAGAGTATGTACACGTTCTTGATCTGGTTCGGATAGTGCAGGGGTTGTCGGAAGTGTTATAGGAGGTGGAAGACCACCCTCCATGGCTGGAAAAAGTTGATTTTAATTTCAGAAACTAAAAATCTTAGTATAATGGGTTTAAATTTAAGAACCGATGACAAAATTAAAACGGATGCCATAAAAAGATACCTCTGTCAGTTTGGGAAGAATATGTAAAAGCACCAGCATGACTTGTTTCTTGATTCGCATTTGAACTTCGCCTTGCCCTATCTGCAGTACGACGAATATGTAATCAAGATTTCTCATTGCGAGTTAATCTAACGTTTTCTCTTGTTCATTATGTTATCTGAATCCTCTAAGTCTTGGGAGTTAATGTTTTCTTTGCCACTCTGATGTGGTACACCTGCATCAGTTTAGACCTTAGTATAAAAGCAAAGTCATCAGGGAAATTCAAAGTAACCATAGTAAACAAAGTGACCATAGTAAAACCTGAATCAACTAATTGTAGTTTCCAATTTTCGAGTTGCTCTCATCTCATCAAATGATGACTCTTATTCTCTCCAGGTGGAGAAAATGACTATGCCTCTCGCCTTTATGCCAGAACGGAATTGTTTGGTCGGTCTTAGTTTCTAAAAGACAAACAAACCCAATGAGGAAATGACAAACATGTGTACACCAAAACCCATGTAACGACAACATTTTATTTCTCACAAATGCTTATACAACACCAATCACGTGAGTCATAAACCCTTCAATTTCTCACAAATATTTTTAAATTTTCCACGAATCTCAAGGGAAATCAGTGATTTTGTTTTGCTTAATATAGAAATTCAGTGACTTTGGACGAGATACACTATTCGGAAAATCTTGTTATAGCCTTATAGGGATTGGTTATTTTTCAGGTTATGGTGAATCTTTTATGCGTCTAAAAGAGAAAGGTGGTGAAGGTTATGAATCTGTTATGGGTCTTCATATTGATAAAACATCCACCCATGATGATCTTTTTAACTTCTAAAGTACTCTCTTTTGTTTCACTCTCATGTAGTCACGTTCCACCTCTCCTCTCAACTCCCACTACTGATTCAGTTTTAAGTATTAGCTAAATATGCAATAAGCGAAACCATTTTACACCGATTTAGGAAAATAATAATATGAGAGCAAGAAAAAATCGGTGGAGATTGAAAGTATTTACTATCATAAAGATGATATAAGTCGGGAGACGTAATGTTATATATATTTATTTATCATTCAATAGATATACCAGGTCATAGAAGTGGCGGAGGAGGATCAGCATTGGTAGTGAATTGTAGATCTATTGATATAGCATTAAGCATATCTTGGAAAGCTGATCAATATTTCAGAATATTGTTTGGGGAAAAGTACAAACCCGGTACATCGCCACTGACTTTCCCTTTCTTTTTGTGATGCCTTTGTGGAGTCCTCATCTTGAAGTTCAACTTGGCCGGTAAATCTAGGGCTCCGGCGGGGAATAAATGCTATTACATTACCTTGTTACCTTGTTAGTTACTATAAGCACCATAGTATATATAACTTGAAAGATATATAAACTATTTGATACAGATGGTATATCTTACTATAATAAAAGAGTTAATCACAGAGAAGAAAAGGAAATGAAGTTTCGATTCAGTATGAGTCAAAGATTATACCTTGGGGAGTAGAAGTTGTTGACTTGAAGGACCGGTAATACTTGGTTGTGGTTTGTCCATTATATCTTGATTAAGGAACACAGGGCTTCGACGAAGATTGCTGATCGGTGGGTAGGTTCCCCTCAATTGATACAAATGATTGAAATATACAAAGGAGTTAAGACAATGAATGTAAAACAATATCGACAATGGACATGATTTAAGGGAATATAAAAACCAAAACTGGGACTTGATTACTTAGTACATGGTGATAGAACACTTACCTAGGGTTCATAGAAATTTGGGTTTAAAAGAAGATCGATTTGGTAAATTGATTTTGGTGTATGATTAGATCTTTATTGATCTCAGATTCTCAGGATTTAATTGAGAAGAAAATTAGCAAGTGATATGGATTGTTTGAGATACGTCTTACATATACCAATTGTTTGAGCATGGCGAAAAAAATTATAGGAGAAGTGATGAAATTGCTTAAGTATATGTTATTATATCAAATGATTCAATTAATTCATTTAATTTTTAGTCTCTGTTTAAGTTTGTAACTAGCTTTATCACGATTTTCATTTTGATCAAGGTTTCACTAATGGAGAATATTGGCTCCCGAATCGACAGTGATTTGGGAAGAAGATGATTGGTTTAGCTTGGAACCGATTCTATATCGAATCCGACTCGCGTTCCCAACTCAATTAATCTAAGTCCCGAGTTTGGCGATTTGGGGGCTCAAAGGTCATTTAATAGGGTCGGTTTACTTCCACGTGCGCACTAAGGATGACTAACGGTCGTCACCGCTTTTTCAAAAAAACGGGACGGAAAAGGTCAATCTATGGGCATTTTTTTAATTTTCAAAAAACGGGGCATTTTCTTAATTAGATTTCCCCTCATGGGCATTTTCTTAATTTCCCCAAAAGAAAAACCTAATACAGATGTTTGTTTAAATAAAGAAGTGTATTTTATTACCCTTCCTTAACATCGTTACTGTTTGACCTGTATTTATTTGGTCTTACAATGATAAATACTTGTCACTTACTAGATGGTAACAGAGTTTAGAATACAAGTCAAAAGAAAAAGAGTGCTCAAGAAATACTTTTTAGGGTATGGATATCACACTTATTTATACTGAGAAATCATCTTACATTAAGAGCCTCCTAACACCAGTATCATTATTGCCAAAGAACCATTCAGAACTACACATCATTTTCATCGTACAACATCTGTACTACAATTGTAGAGTAGCCACTGCAACCACCTCCAGAAAGTTTTAACTTCACTTCGGCTAGTACTAGCTAGGGCATGTCCACTTTTATTTCTCCATGATTTGGTGGGTGGTCGTAGGCAGATGATGAATTAACACCCCGAAAATTGTTAACAGCTGCCTCCACGCTTTGAGGTTTGCTACTAAGCATGTTACTGAACCCAATGTCTACTGCATCATCCCCAAGATTGGTAATTCCATGACCAGATACATGTTGGGTGATTGTTATCCCTTCCACAGAGTCTGGTAGCAACAGCGAGAGGAAGATGGCACAGTATGGTTCTAATTACTTTCCTACTTGCCTCATGTCGCTGGATGTTACAACCAGTGGAAGCCTGCCAATTGGATCAAAATGCGTTCAGTTAGGAAACCACTCCTGGTTAAATTTGTAAGACATTCAGTGACTAAAGATTTTTGAAGTGAGACTCTGCTAAAAGCGAAAAAAGAACAAAGACAAAGAACCAATCAACTCTGGCATGACCGTAGAAGCATCTGAAACAATATAATGGTGGTATGAAGCACCCATATGAAGAGATCACAAGCACAAGAAACAAGTAATACTCATAGAAAATAATAAAAAGAGAAGGAGAGCGGCACCGCTTCTAGATATTTGCTCGATTGATAGAGCAGTATACCAGTCTCATATAATGGTGTATCAATAACTACTTGAGAAATTACTCCATGCAACCTTCAATTATCTACTAACTACTTTCAACTATAATATTACTCGTATCAATTGCATTCGTAAAAACTGCCACTAAGATGACATTATTGGGTAATTGATTCCCAAGAGGTTGAACTTAGCAGAACCACTAAATTGTTCAGTTATGAGAAATATCCAACTATCCCATTGTAATACTGTTAGCTTTTAGTTCTGTTGGCAACAAAGAAAAATGTTTGTAGACCTACCATTTTTATTTTCAACTGTTTATGTTCCAATTGCAGCATCTACAGAAGTTGACTTGTCTTACCGATGCTAGTTGTCTCTTCCTAGGCACTAGGATGTAATTTGGTTTCTTCTTGCAACCCGTATTCTTCGGAGTGTCCCTCAAAACATACTGTTAATCAAAAAGGAAAATGGGTCTCAACTAACGTCTAATAGTGGAACAGAAACACAAACGATATCAGAAGATCAGATATGATAAGAAGTTAATAACAGGAAAACACAACGAAGCTTCAGTGACTTGCCTCAGCTGGTATATATATACATTGAATTACCTCAGTGACAATGTTAACTGAAAAAAGTGATCTCTCTACTTCCTCCGTAATTCTAACGTCAAGCATTATATTTTTGCTGGTGCTGGGTAGCATAGTTAGTTTAATCATACAGATTCTTTCCTCCTAATTATCCCTCCCTTTGTTCATGAGTTCATCACATACGGACAATACATTCCATATACTTTTACATTATCATAACTAACACTTAACCTCCACAATAAGTTTGCCCCCTAAACAGTAGTCTTAATAACAATATCTAGTTGACACTTAGCCGCACATTATAGTTTATAGTGTGTTCTTTTTCCGGGGCGAGGCAGCCCAGGTAAGGTAAGAAACTACCAAGCTACCCAGGTGATTTTTCCTCAACAACATTAATCATAATTAACCTGTATTTGTTATTACTGTAGATATATGGCATGGGCACGAAGTTTTATTAGTTAACCATAATTACTCCTAGTATTACTGTACTCTACAGGTGAACTGAACAGACAACTTCATACACAGTATAGAATTAGCAAGAAAAAATAGAGTGAACATCTAATTAAATCTAAGTTTTTTGGCTGCGGACTTCTAGCTTTTTTATTTCCTCGTGCTTGGATAAACAGGAGGTAGGACTGTCGCCATCAAAATCAAGATCAACACTGATCGAGCAAGATTACCTACAAACATCTAGAGGCGATGATTTGTTTGCAAAATATTTATCCCTGGGCAAAGTGGTTCTATGGTCTAGTGGTCAGGACATTGGACTCTGAATCCAGTAACCCGAGTTCAAGTCTCGGTGATAAATCAACACCCCTAATGTGCTCATTGCAGAAAGAAAATCAAGAAGAAATCTCACAGAACATGGACAGCGAAATGAGAATTAAAAACCTTAGCTTTTATGCCTACGAAAGAGACCTTGCCATGCTTTCCATGTTTCTCTCTAGCATTGTTCATAGTGTAGCATTAACTTGAGCAAACAACTAGACCTTAAACCAGAACTCAATCAGGATTACTGCCAACCCAGCTTAACTTAAGCCAAGGGAATCCTGATTTGTTGCTAAACCATAAAAACCCAACAGTGTTTATACCCATCTAACATAATACTAGCATTATTGCCTAAGAACCAATCGGAACAACAGATATATATCATTAATGCAAAAGAACTTCTACATTATGGATGAAATAAAAGTTCAATATTCTTACCATAAAGCCTTGAAGTGCTAGAATTGAACTGGACGGGAAAGTCAGAAGCATCTAGTGAGTCGTGAAGGACTAATCCACGGCGCTATATGGGGTGAATGTCCATTCTCAGCTGGAGGAGTAGCTAGATGGCCGATATGATGAACCAGATTGGCTCTCCGTCAAATGGAAAACTTAAAGCTCCTCTCCTTCGTAGAGGCCCTTCACAAATTGCATTGGATCTTTCACCTGTGCCCTTTTCTCTACTTGGCTACTCTTGATCACCTTCTATATCCAAAATAATCAACCAGATTGGCTCTCCATCAAATGGAGAATTTAAAGCTTCTCTACTTCGTAGAGGTCCTTCACAAATTGGATTGGAACTTTCACTTGTGCCCTTTTCCACTACTCTTGATCACCTTCTTTATATCCCACAACATACGAAAACAATAATGATGTTAGCGCACAAAAGATATCAAATACTGAATGTACAATCCAAAAAGTGATTTGACCTTTTATCAACAAATGATCACAAACTCACCAAAACCATATTTATGAGTGTTTTAATCAAGAATGCTGCATTGGATTAGCGCCAATTGCTTATTAATTTTTGGTCATAAAAGTTTCAGTATCTGGTCCAAAAATTCAAATGCAAACATGTTTTCATTTGTACATAATTAATGTTCGGTCCGCTAATCACAATAAAAATCCATTGAGATTAAGTTGAACTCAAGTCTTAAGTAAAACTTGTGTGGAAATGAATACACATAGAGTTAACACAAGAGCGGCTAATAATAAATCTGTTGATAAATTATGAAGCTACTAATTATTAATTTATAGATCTACAATAAAGAATTCAAACTTACATCAACAGAGAACTGAGGGCAAAGTTACGGCTGAACCACAAAAACGAGTCAATTGAATCAGGAGAAACGAGTCAATAAATCCGGTAAACCAATGATTTGAACCAGACAAAGAGACAACCAAGAAGATGATAAAGAGAAAACAAACATAGAAGATGATACAGAAAAACTGAATGCCAAAATCAACGTCCAAAGAAGAAGAGACCAAGAGAAATTGAATGCAGAGAGTATATGTATACAACTCATGCCCGAGAGGATAGATCATTTTGCTAATTTCTTGTTGTTTATGATGATCATGGACATCAGACTCCATCATCTGTGATGGTGGCGGCGGCGGTTTTGAAAAGGGGGAGAAGACAAAATTAAGAACGGAGAGAGAGTGAGAGTGAAAATAGAAAACCCTAATACAGATGTTGTTTAAGTAGTAGGGCAAATTGATAAAAGAAGTAGCGTCTATTTTATTACACTTCCTTAACATCGTTAGTGTTCCACTTTTGTAGGTTTTGGACATATTTGGTCTTGCATAGGAGTACTATTTCTTACTTACATGGAACCAAAGTTTAGAATCTTCAGATTACAAGTCAAATTTCGTGTCAAAAAAAAAAAAAAAAAGTGGTCAAGAAGCAGATTATAGGTCACTTGACAAATTTGGGATGCATGATGGTTTATTTAGTGCCAACACTGACGCTAAAGATATCATGAAATACTTTTTAGAATATGAAGTAGATTTAAAGTTGTATCAGAAGATTTCTAGCGCGGATGGATATCAGAAGCAGAAGTCAAAAGTAAAACTATGTTGTTTCACAGAATGTTAACTTTTCGACTTTTAGAATTCATTTTGAAATTCGATACCAAATTACCATGATACGAGACATTTGACTAAGGTGGTAAATCTTGGGTCAGAGTGCAGTTATTATTGTCTATGACTCTACGTGGTCATTTATTCCGGTAGACATATGATGAGCAAATATTGTGTCAAGAGACAATATTTTTGCCTTTGCCTACTGTCATCTTTTTGGGTAAGAATAGCATATTCTAGATCACTTGGTGGATTTCAAGTCAACCGGAGGAATCAAATTCTTACTTCACTAAACTTCATCATCTTTCATTGCAGAGTACCTCGTGTCCTCGGATTCGCGTTGCACTATGTTGAAGGATGCAAAACGTTAATAGACAGATGGACCACACTGCCGGACTACATACGGAGAAGAAAATGTGTAAATCATACGAGTGCATGGGTCTTCCCATCTGTTTCTATATAAGTGCATTAGCCTGCCTGTATACTCTCATTTGTGAAGACAGTAACCAAATTGAAGTTTATGCAAGTGTTTGTGATCACTTAGCTTGAAGAAGAAGAAGAAGAAAATACAAATGGGTCTTCGATTAAAGAGGGGTTTTGTATGGGAACGTGATTAAACATGATACAGTCCATTAATCGACTCTCTTTACGTGATTCTGGATTTTTTTTTAATCAACTTTCCTTGTTTTGATCAAATTAAATTTCTTTAGGTGGCAAATTTCGATTGATGGCATGTTGATATGTTTTCTTTTGGAATCGTATTGTGGGAAATTATGACGAGTGAAATTCCAGTCCTGGTATTCCTCGGAACCTACCTGATACTGTCCGGCCTGTTCTTTTCTTGTGCGTTATTAGTTTGAATACATACTTTCAGGAGTAATATTTTCTTTTTTGATACAGCTGGTGTCCTAAGCAATACGCTCAGGCCACCAATACCAGGCGACTGCGAACTTGAACTGAGAAGGTTAATGGAGGACTGTTGGGCGCAAGACCCTGAGGATGATCAACACGGAAGTAGCTAGGCAATTGTTTGTTATGAGTAGCATATGTTCCCAGGGAATGACACAAATGTAAGATAAAGTGAATGAAAGAGGGATTCAAAATGTAACCAGAAGATAGCTAGGAATATTAATTAATTGACATGAATGGTCTCAAAAATGGGAGTTTACAAGCTTTTTCCCATGAAAGAAAGCTTGTGATGATGCTCAAAATGGTAGTATACATATATGGAGCAAGTTTGAGTACTAAAAGATCGAGTGGCGCAATCACCACACCAGCAAAGCCTAAGATATTGATTAATTAAAATCTGATTAAATATGAAGATTATTTATGTATTTTTTTCCTTTCGAAAACATTTTAGCTGTAAGTTAAATTAACGCCTCTTAATTTTACCATCACTTACTGAATCTATCCATGCAGCCATGCACTCAATTTTGACAGACTTTCAGAATATCATATTTCCCTTGTCTACGGGAGGAAATTAAGCTCACCATGGAAATCCTATTTTTGTATATACGAACCACCTTCATTTGCACTATGATTTTTTCTCTCAAAGATTGGAGAGTTGGTCCTCTTTGTTTTTGGAAGGAAAAACCACCGTGGAAATCAAGACGCTTTGTTTTCGTGTGTCCATATGAACATAGTGATACTGAGAGATTAAGTAACTAGGTGGAGAGAATGGCAGGGGCACCATTGCCAACACTGAGAAACGAAGAGCTTAATAGTTTGGCTATTTACATCCGGCTAGCCCATCCCTTTACTTTAGAAAACTCATTCCCCAGATTAAAAAATTTGGTGGTTGGCGATTGGGGTTTCACTACCGACGGAGGCCATGTTCAATACCGAGTCACGAATTAGTAACTCGTGTGGCTTGGCCTATCCCATCTCTGCCAGTTTCACTACAATGTGAAGTACCTGACCAAATAATGATTCGATCGGTCTCTTGTCATTGTTATTGTATATTGCATAGAAAGAATTCTATTAGGTGTACTGTTTCACTGTGCAAGGGTATACAGCTTAAAAGTTTTGTTTCTGAGAGGTCTACTGATGATGGGGTGCAAACGCGTGCCCATTTGTAGACTCAAATGGCGTCTTGGCTGGCTTTGAATACCGTCAGTGCCTTGTGTGTCCTACATAATTAAGGTTTGTGGCGAGGTAAAGACTATTTATTCTTCAACTGTGAACCTTTTATTTTGGTACAAGGAAGGACTCCAGCATTGTAGTTACGTACTTATGTGACGGCTTTCTTGGGCCTCCAAAGGGGTTGGCTGAACCCTTCAACATTACTTGTTCGGCCGTTTTGCGATTCACTTTTTATCTCAACAAATAGTCCCACACAGGACACGGGGATTCTAAGGATCTTCCATATGTCAGATTAGGATTGCAATACAAATCGCCAACCAGCGGTGGTTTGGATGCCCACCTAATAGTCCTACATGGGCTATCAGCAAAAACAAAAAGTCGGAGATTTGTTTCGCTTGAACTCGGGCCTCTCCTTCCATTGCTGGTTGGTTTTTTGCAACCTAATCCAGAAACTGGGCCTAGTAATGAACAAACTTGTTCAGAGTAATGTAGAACCAAATCTAAGTTCAAATGTTGTAAAAATACAAATCATATTACCTTCCTCTGATTTCGCCTCCATAGCAAACACATTACCTTCCTCTCCAGCTTCCACAAATCCCTCCGAACATGGAGATTAAGTTCAAGACATGAGGAATCTGAATTAAGATGCTCAAAAAAAAACACCACTAGCGCTAGCAACAGAGATTGAGCCTTTTCCAATTTTCCACGAGAACTTTTTTATCCACAGTAGCAGCAGCCTTGGACCAAACCTCATCGTTCTTACTAATCATTAAAAAGAACCAACTCCCATGAGGCTAGCAGTTTCTTTACTGTAATGCAACAGTAATAAAAGTCAGGTTGTCTTTGGTATTCAAATTTGAAATTCAAGAAAAACAGATCATTTCGCAGTGAGCTCAACAATTTTCAGACTGACAGCATAACAACCCAATGCAAACTACTAGAGGGAGGTTTACTGAAATGGTTAAGTTGATTCTTTTCAGCATTGATATTTTCAAGGGGCCCTAACTGAGAACTAGTTAAAAGCTAATTCCTTAGTACAACAATTTGCTCATTGTGCCCAAAGCTCTCACAAACAAGTAACAAAACCTGTGACATATAACCTAATCATCTACTGGTTTGAAAATCAAATTTAAATTGGTAGATGATGAGGATATGCGGTAAATTTTGGTGGGAGTGTAGCATACAATGAGAAAAACAATCGCCACTACTACGTTCTTTATGATGTTTAGGTGCACGGTTCCGTTATATTCTACTCTAAA
Organism: Papaver armeniacum; assembly: GCA_023531295.1. Classification (NCBI taxonomy): domain Eukaryota; kingdom Viridiplantae; phylum Streptophyta; class Magnoliopsida; order Ranunculales; family Papaveraceae; genus Papaver; species Papaver armeniacum. Next base: position 108,479 of record JAJJWW010017441.1, read on the forward strand.
CATGAACTGGAACATTTCCATGTAAATCTGTTCTGGGTAGTAGGTAACCCACCCATTGCCAGTTTAGCTCATCGGCAACTGTAAATCTGTAAGTTCATAATATAGATATATTGCAGACACCAAAAGTGACTGACAGGCCTAACAAAACACTGGCCTATATTCCACAATTTTGCTTCTTCAACTGTTTCGCAACATAAATTAGAGTTTTTCAGGCAAACAAATGAACGAGTTTCATTTTGTAACCACTGTTTTGCCATCTTAACAGTGGCAAGTAGATACAAAAAACTATTTCTCATGTTTATCTCAGAAATCCTAGTAAGGTATTGATATTTTCATGTGACCCTAGATGCATGCAAACCTAGACAAAAGAAAACTGTGCATATACTCAAGACTCGCACAAAGAATTAGCGTGTTTACATCAGACTAGAGACACTACTGTATAGCATAAAGAGCTTAAATAACTATAGAAATAACTATAGACCCTAATACTTGTACAACATAGAAGCACAATAACTTGAAGAAACGAAACAAAAATTTATGAAAATAAAGCTCAGATTTAGAGTATGAAAAATGATTTCTACTTCAGTGAAAAGTTCTGGTCTTACAAATGCATTAATGTATCCCAATAACAACGATTTGTAAAACTATTGATGAAAAAGTGAAAATGAACATATATTCCAACAGTATTCAAATATTCAACCATATTAAACATTATTCAAATCTAACAATGTTCAGTTAAGTAAATTAGTACCTCTCAATCTTCACAGGGACTACCAAGCTTACAAGAACTGAGGATCAGCAGGAACATACGGACTGGATCAACTGGCAGATTTTGGTGCACCTTTTAAAATAGAACAAGTTGTGAGTAAAACACAGTTATAGCGATACGTAAAGAACGAGATAAAGAACACCAATAAAAAAGATTTACCCTTTCATATGCTTTTCTGCCAAAAGATTGTGTGCTTTCCATGCAGCCCTTCCTTTCTTAGATGCAGATTGCAGACTACTAATTAAACATGAAAATGCAAATTAGAAGAAACTCATGACTATAACAAAATATAACTGACTAAGGGGAAAAAATTAGATACAGAAATTATCATTCATTTATATACAACAACGATGTAATTACTAATCCTAAACATGCCAAACAAATCACATGAAAGAACTGAGTACTTCTCAAAGTATGACTCAGAATTCCAGGACAACTAGTAGCTAGATTACTCAATCTTACAATACTGAAACAAACTGCTCGAAGCTGAAGTTCTCTTTTCACCATCCATATACCTAATGTCCATTTTAGTAGATAAATAAATAGGCAGTGACCCTAAATTACATCATTTGAACGTTGGAAAGCATTATAAGAAGGCATTACAATCTAATGTTAGTATATAACTAAATAGAACTACAAACAGATATTTCATGAGGTCAAGTAAGTTTATACTAAAGTTCCCTGAATTTTATACAGACAGCAACTGTAATCTAAACTATAGTTAGAAATTAGTAAGTAGTTACACTGAGCAGTATTGGGGAGAAAAATTATTACGATATTATATTATAACTAAAAATGCAATAAGGGCCTGGCAAGATAAATCAACAGAGTAATCACAATATCCAAACAACAAAAAACGGTCTGCCAGAAGCTAAGAAATAAACCTTACCAAAAGTTGTTCTCAGTCTCTTGAACTTCTTCTTCTTCTTTTAAGTCTCAAGAGGCATTCAATCAGTAACTTACAAGAATCTTCTTCAATGAAAGCTCATCCTTCACCTCCACCACAATCCTGAGAAACCCAACCAGGAACCCCTACTATAAAAAGCAACAAAAAACACAAAATCTTCTTCAAAGAATATAAAAAGTAAAACAGGTTTCATTCGATTTAGCAACAAAAAACACACAACTAAAGTATATATGACCAGTTAAAATCCCGTCGAAGATAAGAACCAAAATAGAAGACATAGAAACAAGTGGTCAAGTATTTGTGGAAGAACCAGCTTAACTAAGAATCGCTTATTCACTAAAATTATGACATGCTCGGAGAATCACCTTGCAAAGGGTACTTCATTATAAATTGGACGATTTTGCTATGCAAATGAATAATAAAAAAAACATAAATCAAACATTGCATGCAAGAAAATAAAATTGAAGAAATCTGATGTAGACACCACTAGAAGCTATCAATTGAAAAACGAAAAAGACTGCCTGGAAGATTAAAATCTGGTGTAGCCACCAGTAGAAGCTATCAGTTGAAAAACGAAACAGACTGCCTAGAAAATTAAAATTTGGTATTCGAGAAGAGTCTTAAAATGGCTAATTCCTGTGACATAGCTCTCTACTTCCCTTCTTCATCAGCCAGAAATAATATATACCCAACTAGTGATTTAAGAATTTGTGAGAATTTCAAAAAGCAGACATGTCGATTAAAGAGGAAAACCATAGACCCTGATCCGGTACAATATAGAATCACAATAACTTGGAGAAAGGAAAAAAGCAAAACTCTATAAAAAGAAAATAAAGCACAGATTCATTACTGTATGAAAGATGATTTCTACTTTTCTGGTTATAAAAGTGAAAATGAACATACATTCTAACAGTAATCAAATACTCAACCATATTAGATATTATTCAAATCCATAACAATGTTCAGTTAAGTAAACTTGTACCTCCCAATCTTCACTGGGTCTACCAAGCTTACGAGAACTGAGGATCACCAGGAACATATGTATTGGATCAACTGGAGGATTTTGGCGCACCTTATGAAATAGAACAAGTTGTGAGTATACCACAGTTACAGTGATACATAAAAAACAAGATAAAGAACACCAATACACAATCTAAATTTTACCCTTTCATATGCTTTTCTGGCAAAAGATCGTGTGCAAGTAGTATGGTTAAAGGCTTGTGCTTTTCATGCGACCCTTCCTTTCTTAGATGCAGACTACCAACTAAACATGAAAAATGCAAATTAGAAGAAACACGTGACTTCAACAAAATATTACTCTTGAAGGAAAAAAAAAATAGATAGAGAAATCATTATTGATACAACAACGATGCAATCACTAATCATAAACATGCCAAAAAAAAAAATCACATGAAAGAACCAAGTGCTGCTCAAAATATTATCACTGCAATTCTCTTCAAAAACTGCCTTTTACTCAACTTGTTTTGCTAGTTGTTAAATTGTTGTCAACATATGCCCCAAACCAAGCAACCACCCAAGGAAAGTACTGAGACAACTATATTCCGCTAAATTCTTCAACATTATTCCCGTTAGATTTGCATTAGCCACAATAAGACCGCCAAAAACATCTCTAACATGCACTAGCAGTTAAAGGGCTCATCGAGTCATATTAATAAATCTTCCAGTACGAACCCAGATCATGTCCAATACAGTTGCCCATCTGCTTGCAACCAGACAGTAGCAACATTAAGTTTCATCTATACCAGGTAACTTTCCACATCAAGGACTTGTATGGCTAGACCAAAGCAGCTTATTCAGAACATTGTTACAGGACTTCAGAATTAATAACCTTCGCTTTTATGCCAACAAAAGAGACCTTGCCATGCTTTCCATGTTTCTCTCTAGCCTTCTTCATCATGAGATAGAGAGACAACTCAATAGCTGCACATGAGAGATCATTACTACTTAAAGCATTTTAATCTTGATGAAGCTTAAGCACACAAGTAGACCTTAAACCAGACCTCAATTGGGACTATTGCCAACCCAGCTTAACTTAAGCTAAGGGAATCCTGATTTGTTGCTATACCATAAGAAGCCAATAGTGTCGATACCCATGTAACAAAATATAATTATTGCATATAAGAAACAATCAGAACAACAGATCATCATCATTAACGCATAAGAACTTCTACATTATGCATGAAAGTTTATTTTCCTTACCGTAACACATTGAAGTGCTAGAATTGAGCTAAATGGGAACGTCAGAAGCATCTCGTGAAGGATTCGCCGCTCTATATGGGGTAAATGTCCATTTTCAGCTGGAGGAGTAGCTGCATAGCCAATACAATGAACCAGATTGTTGTGCTCTCTCCGTCAAATGGAGAACTTAAAGCTCTTTTCCTTCGTAGAGGTCCTTCACAAATTGCATTGGATCTTTCACCTGTGCCCTTCTCTCTACCTGGCTACACTTTATCACCACCTATATATCCCAGAACATATGAAAACAGTAATGATGTTAGTCCACAAAAGATATCAAATACTAAATGTACAAAAAGAAATGTGATTAATTAGACCTTTTATCAACATTTGTTAGCATCACAAACTCACCAAACCATATTTCTCAGTGTATTAATCAAGAATGCTGCATTGGATTAGCGCCAATTGCTTATTAATTTTTAATCAAAAGTTTCAGTAACTAGTCCAGATTCTAATGAATCACGTTTGAAACTAATTATTCTGTGATTAGTGGATTGAAAATCAATTATGTACAATGATTAAGTCGAACTTGAGTCTTAACTAAAACTTTGGTGGAAATGAGATACATAGAGTTAACACAAGACTGGCTAATAAATCCAAAGGATAGACAAAAGCCACGCCAAATCAGCATCAAAAGCCTTTAGACTACTCTCTCAAACAGAAAGATTCGGCGGTTTTTCAGCATTTGGGATGGTTGATACTTAAAAAAAATATGTCATGTCCAATACAGTGCCCATCTGCTTGTAAGTAGACAGTAGCAAGATTATTTCGTAAGTTCGATAGATACCAGGTACTTTTCTGCATAAATTACTTGTATGGCTAGACTAAGGCAGCTTATTCAAAACATTGTTACAGGACTTTAGAATACAAGTAGTGTTAGAGAACTAAGTGGTCAGTTAAATGGCAGTACAAATTAAACCCTTAATTTAAACCGTTGCATTTCTGGCTCCATCTGAAGCACCAAAGACTGCTAACTTGGAATAATATAGCTAAAACGAAGAATTGATCTGAAAGACAGTGATAAACTATATTAACGATGAAGCCAAACACATAAACAAGAACCATTAAATTATTAAAAAACACCACAATGACCAATTCAAAAGACACTCACCACACCATAGGGAGAGTCTATTGACCCATTTTGTAACCATCCGGAGGAACATGAAACCTTCCAACTGTGTTTCCATCTAGTCAGATTATGACACATTTGGATGCAGAAATACTCCGAGAACATGCTACCTTTTCCGAGGCGGCTCATACCAACAATTACATCAAGATCGTCATTTTACACCAACCATTTTGTTTCTTCCTCCTTTTCTTTTTAGTCTTCAGCAATAACCCAAACAACAACTTCGATTCACTATTAACTTCTCTTCCAACATCTTTCATATTCTGCATGTATGATTTAAGAAACGGAAGGAAGAAAGACTATTCTGAATCAAGCTTTTCTCTCTTTTGGTACAGTGAAATCAAACCCTAATTCCACAAATAAATGAGAACTTTATTGTGAAAACTTAATCAACAGAACAATTACAGCTTAGATTTTTCCAATACTACTAAACTTACTTGGAAATTATCTTCTTAAAAAATTAAGGTTTTTCGGATAGAACGAGATCTCCTGATTACGATCTCTCTCGCCTTTGTTGCCGCAAGAGATGTGAAAGAAGGAGAGGAGGAGAAATGCCTCTTTTACACGACGTGGTAAGGATTTTGTGTAATAGGCCGGTTGCAGAGTGATACACCACCGCTTTAGTATGAAAATTGATGGTTGTGATTGTGCAAGTGGGGATGATCGATTGGTCAACTTTTGGGCTATGGGGTTGAGAGTTTTTTTTTTTTTTTTTTGATCATAAAAGCAAATTCATTACTAGAAAAGAAAGTTACAGATTTATCCGACTCGATGATTGAGCGGATGCATCTTGGTGGGTTCTCACCCCAAATTTGATTACATTGATACTTCTTGGCATATTTGGCTAAGCCATCGGTAAACCATTGTCCTGGGTCCTAGAAAGAAAACACACCTAATACTACTAATAGATTCTACTATCCTACTAATATCCGTAAGGAGATTATGATCCTGCCTTGAGTTACCAAAATTAGAAGTCACGGCTTCAATGACAGGTTTTACAATCACCTTCAACAATAACTTTACTCCAACTTCTCGCTTTTTATCCACTCCACTCGCTTCTAGGAGAGCTAGGCCATCTCCTGCTCAAAGATCTCTAGCACTTGTTACTTTCACCATGGCCTTAAATTTTCCCCCGCATCCCTTAGAATTAGACCAATACCACACATTTTAGAATGTTTGTCAAAAGCTGCATCAAAGTTTAACTTCAACCAATTTTGAGGAGGTTTTTCCCATGTTTTCTTATTTATTCTTCCCTGAAGTGTGCTGGTATTATGGTTCTCTCTACCTAGAATGTTATACTTAGTGCAGAAATTTCTAATGGTTATGATGATACTGTTGGGGTGAAGATTTTTCCCTTCAAAAACAGTTAGACATCTAGATTTCCAAATTTGCCACATAATTAATGTAGCTAAAAGGATACTCTTTTCCTTTTTGAAGGAGATGATGTTCTGTTCCTGGTTCCAGCTTTTGATCCAATCTTGCAGAGACCTGGAGTGATAGAAGGAATGCATTGCTTCTGGGAGGATGGTAAACCAAATGACTTGAGCCATTTCACAATGTAAGAAGAGATGAATATCAGTTTCTGGTTCTTGTTTGCAGAAAGGACAAGAGTAATCTTCTATTGGAATGTATCTGCCCACTTTATTTCTTGTTTGCAATATGTCTTTTAAGCATCTCCACGGGAAGAAGTTGAGTTTATATGGAAGCTCTAGGTGCCATATCTTCAGCCAGAGTTTTTGTGCTTCACTACTGAGATTGTCTCCATTGACTTCTTGAACCAAAGCATTGTAGGTGGAATGGACAGTGAAAGTGCCATTTTTTGTTAAACTCCAGTTTATGCTGTCACTTGCATTTGTTGGGATTCTTATTTCTTGAATTTTCCGCTTCAGAGTGACTGAAATTTTGGTTTATACTTTGAATGTTCCTTTGTTTGGAAGGTGTCTGGATTAAACTCGAACAGATATCATTCTCTCCAATGTGTTGAGAAGCATTTGTAAGCACGTGTATGATTGATGCTTGGAATCCAATTATGTTTCCAAATTTTTATTTTAGCTCCATTTCCCACAGACCACACATAATACTTCTTAACAATCTGCAATCCTTTGTAGATACTCCTCCATAACCAAGAGCCTTGAGTTGTAATTTCATCACTCAAAGGGTCTTTGTTATGGAAGTACTTAGCCTTCAAGATTCTTGCACATAGGGAATTTTCGGTTGTAATCATCCTCCAAAGCCGACCTTAGCAAGAATATCATCATTAAACTTTGTGGTATTTTTGAATCCCATACCACCCGGTCTTTTTGGTTTGCACAGAACTCCATGAGATTGGACTCATTCCTTTCTTGTTGCCTACCTCTCCACCGATCTTCTTTGAATTCTATCAATTGACTCGGTTACTTGTTTTGGCATTTTAAAACAACCCATTTGGTAGTTAGCCATGGAGCCTAACACAGATTGTACTTGAGTTGATCTGCCGGCCTTGGTCAATAATTTTCTTTGCCAAATACTCAATCTGCTCGCACTTTTTCTTCTATTGGCTTGAAGCTCTCTCTTTTATTTTTACCTAGGAAGAGGGGTAATCCAAGATATTTTTCATTCAACCCCATTGTCTTCATCTCAAGTAAATTTGTTAGATGATGAGCTCTGCGTGGTTGCATGTGCTTGTTGAAGAAAACACTTGATTTGTTAAAATTTATAACTTGTCCAATAAAGACCGAATTTGTTGATGATGTTCAAAGAAGTTTCTTATCTCTTGATCTTTACCCTTGCGGAATAGAAGGCAATCATCTGCAAATAACAAATGATTTATGCTTGGATTGTATTTACTTGGTTTAATGACTTGTAATTTCTTTATACTTTAGAAGCTTTGCATAGCATTCGGGAGAATCCTTCCATGCATAAAATGAATAAGTATGGTGATATTGGATCTCCCGGGCGTAATCTCCTTGTTGGAGAGAAAGGTTGACAAGAAGAACCATTGAGAAGTACTGACATCAAGTAGTTCCAACACATTGGTTAATCATCTGGCACCATTTGTTGCGAAGCCCAATTGCCTCATAACATCCAATAAGAATTTCCATTCAATTCTGTCGAATGCTTTCGACATATCCAACTTTAATACCAACCTCTCCAAATTTATTTTCGCTCTTCTTCATGTGATCCACAATTTCATGAGAAATTATTGTGTTATCTCGTGATGTGTCTATTTGGGACATAAGCCGCTTGAAATGGGGATACAATTTTTCTAGGATAGGCTTGAGTCTGTTGGCAAGTATTTTTGAGATTATTTTGTAATTGATGTTGCACAGGCTAATGGGTCTATAATCTGAAGGGGTTTGTGGGTATTCAACTTTTAGGATGAGGGTTTGAAATGTATAATTGAGTTCTTTTAGTATGTATCCATTTCTGAAAAAACTTTGTGTCATAAGGATAATGTCATTACCTACTATGTTCCAGCATTGTTGGTAAAATCCAGCTTGAAATCCATCTGGTCCTGGTGCATCCCATGGTTTGATTTGAAAGACAGTATTTTTGATCTCTTCCATGTCTGGTATTTTTGTTAGTCTTGCATTTTCTTCTTCACTTATACATGGGCTGATGAGGCTTAGGATTTCTTCATCTCTTTGTGGATTTGATGAAGTGGTAATTGAACTGAAATGGTTGTTGAGGAGTTGCTCTATTTCTTGTTTATTTGAATGCCACAGCCCCATATCATCTTTGAGAGAGTCAATATGGTTTCTTCTTCTCCTGTAGTTTGCCCTTGAATGAAAAAAATTGGTATTTCTCGCTTTCCTTTTTCAACAAATTCTCCTTGAGTTTTGGTACTTCATGTCAGAATCCATTTTGTACCAATGTCTGAGTTCTTGTTTTAGGTTCTCCATAGTGTTGTTGTTGCTGAGACCCTGAATGGCTTGAGCTTCTTGAATTTTCTTTTCCACCTCTTTAATGTGCTGATGAACATTGCCAAAAACTTCAAAATTCCATTTCTTGATTTCTTTCTTAGTGATTTTCATCTTTGTGACAGTTTGATAAGCAGCAGAGCCTTGTTGTGTTTGGTTCCAAGCTTTTTCAATGACTTCTTTACATGAATCTTGTTGAATCTAGTTTTCATAGACTCTGAATGTTTTTTTGAAGTTTTTATCTGTCGGGTTTGTGTTCATTAGTATGGGTGTATGATCTGAGCCAAATGTTGTGAGACTGTAGGTTGTTGCTGTTCAGCATAACCTTGAATGGTACATAAGATGGTTGAATTGGATGAGGAATTAGATGACATTGTTGAATTGGCTGAGCAATTGGATGAAATGGTAGAGCACGGCCTTTTGTTTCTTTGTAAGAGGTTTAATCTCTACCGTTCGATAGATACTCTATCACTTAATAATATTACCACAGTGGGGAGGCCAATTTACAGTCTACTATGGGGATAAAAGCATCTTATGACATGGTTTTTAATTATGCACAGTTTGCTTGGGATATTGGTATATCCCTAAATAGCTTGGTACATTATTAACAAATGTTACAAGAATGGGTGGTTATTTTTTCCAAGAAGTCAAAACTATTAGATGTTAGATCTTAATGTCACATTCCTGGATAAGTTAAGAGTGTTAATCAAATTAAACAAAATTTCAATCCATTTTTTTCCAACTTTCATCGTTCATAATGAGATTATGTTCTAAATTCAAATTCTGCTACGTATGACCTACTGTTTATGTGGGATACTTGTATGGTTTAGGACTTTACTCCTCCTTCATGCTTTCTATAATAGGTGGAGATAATCTAAGCTCTCGTCTCTCTTCAATTTTAAACTAAACAAAAGTTTCCTTTGTAGGTGTCAAATGTAAAAAATTCATGTGTGGTCAATATTAAACATATGTGTTTGTGAAAACCTGGGTCATGAGTTTAATACTATAAAGAGATATAGGAAAATATCGACCAACACGATAATTGTACCTATTAAAATGGTGATATAAACATCTATATTGGTGGTTGTTACCCTATTCTTTTATATCTTCATAACGGGTGAGAACTAGTGAAAGTATAAAAAGTAAGGAATCTCTCTTCTCATCAAACTTGCTATATTATCCCACATATGACAAATAAAGAAAGAGAAGAGAATACTTCATTCTCACTTGTCGTTGCTGATTTTCGTTGCGGGTTTGATATCTCTGTTGGTGCTAATGATCAAGTATATAATGACACTCGTTGTGTTTAACAAATCATGATCTTAATCTTTGGCAAGATTTTTATGTTTATTGTTGGTTTATAAATATATGTATGTATAGCCTAAAGTTTTTCCAACATTGATATCAGAGCTATGTTGTGCCCTAGATTAATAGTTTGATTTCATGCTTGGTAATAATGAGTTCTTCTACAGTTAAGTTTTTCTTAAAACCGAATCAAATAATTATGATTTGCTTATGTATGTTATGATAACAACTATATGCATATAAAATTGTTTGAGAAAATGCTTGAATGAGTAAACCTAACTATTTCATGTTTATTTCGAGTATGTGCATAAAAAGCTTTTATAATATGTATAAGATAATGTTGAAAATTATGAGCATGATTCTATTTTGAGCCATTGCTATGATGATTTCAATGAAATTTGTCTGGTCAATAGACTACTTGCGTTTGCCATGAAAATGGTTTTTGAATTGATTTAGCAATGCTTGACTCACCAACTAATATAACTAACAAAAATAAATAAATGAAAAGGTTTTGTTTTCTATTACATGATTCATCTCGATTCACATATACTACTACTATTTTGTGATACTAGGTTTATATTCTGAAAATACTACAAACAACTGATGATATGACTATACTGAATTGGTTTAATTGTTTAAGGTTACAAATTTGAGTGTTGAAAGAACCTTGTGCATTTAATTGAATATTATTAAGAATGAAGGTAATATGGTAATTATTGTGCACTTTAATTAGCTATTTGGAATTTAAATTATCTATCAGTAAAACGTGGAGCATTAAATGTATTAACACAAAGTGAGGTTAAGGTTTCGAGATGAAAATTTATGGCTAATAGAGTATAGCCTGAATTTGTTGACAGTAGATTGTAATGATATACAAATTATTTTTTATACATATATATATTGTGCGATGTCGCGAAGTGCATATAATGACATTTATGTTCTGTAGGTCTTTGAATTAAAGCATGTTTCTAAACCTAATAGTAAAAAAAAAGTTTATCTTCTAGTGGGTTATGGATGACCACTAAAGTGATCATTCAAGAGTGTATAATTTATACAAGTTAAGTCTTGCCCAAAGGTGCCGAACTTGGATAAAGTTATGTTTTCTTGAATTTGGTTTCTAATTATTCGGATCATAAGTTTGTGCCTATAAGCAATAAATTGTTGGTACTTCCCAAAGGTGTCTAATAGTTTTATGTGTGAACTAGGTAGAGAAAAATGATTTATAATATTCAAGGCAAGGAAAGTTTTTGGATTGAACCGAATCTAATAGATTAGTTGTGTAGGCGTATTTTATCTCAAATATAGAGGTGAATTATATGTTGTTTGTCCTTCCCAAAGGTATATTTCGATGATATGTCTCATAGTGGAAAGATTGAGAATATTTATAAAACACACTGAGTATTTCACCTATACCCTAGGACTGATTTACGTGTTTGAAATATAATGATATTATGTTTGTTTGCAATATAATGGATAAGCTTTGAGTCCTAAACTACATATCTTTAACGCTTGGGTCAATGGAAAATCTGTTATCTCATGTACTAATTTTAGCAGAAACTTTCTAATTCAGGTATCCTCTTATGAAGGTGAACAATATATATGTACATGTTATTTTATATATATCGTGGCTTCGATTGAGAGTCTAATGTTGCTGTCACATATGCTTAAATTGTTTTTTGACGTTAGTAGCAGTGATATTCTTTTACTGGACTAAATATCTAATAGACATTAGATTTAGTGCGACTAATATTTCCCCGGCTTTAGTTTTACATATAAAGTTATTTAAAAAAACTAAGATGATGCATTGGGTAGAGGCACATTTGGGAAATGGTAAAAACTCGTATGAAAAGATTGATTGTCTTGCATAACTTATTTTACACAAATATACACCGGTTAGAGCACCTAAGTATTTTAGATTATAGTGATGAATGACGGAAATAATAGAAACGAAAACCTATAGAAAAAATTATGAGACAACATGGTTACGGGGAAATGCCAAACACATTAAAAAAACGGCTTATAGGAACAAGATACATGTTAACACCATTAAAATTAAAATTTAATAACATATTATCCATCAAAATAATTATTCTTACTTTGTGGAGAATATCAATAAAATTTAATAACAGGTTTATCCAACAAAATGTTGAGATGTAGGAGTTGTTAAAAACCCGTTGTGGCAGCTAGGCACTTAGTCGGTAAAACCATATACTTGATGGGCCCAATTGATTGCACCATCATCACATTCAACTTTCAACAAGAAGGGTTTGGGGATCTCAACTGTCGCTATGTCTGCAGTAAATTGACAACTATGCATATTACATACAATAGATTAGCGGGGTCCTCTACTTTGTTCACCGGTGAATGGTTGGCATATCGACTTATGGGCACATGCACAACACGACTCTTGGGTCAGGTCATACACCATTCAATGGTCATCTAAATGTCCATTCGACTATTTCCGGTCGGTTGATTTGACTTGAGAGAAGAAATCCTTAACTGGGTTGATTGCAAACTTTGTGTCTGCAACACCAAGACATCAAATTTCAAGATCAATGTGGATATCAATCCAGGCAACAAATCAGCAATATGCCAAGTTATTTGCTATGAAAGCATATAGGAAAGGAACAAGCAATGCAATATTTTTACTCGTCTTATGTGTGTCTCTAGTTCTCTGTAGTGAACGCCAACACGTCAAATTTCAAAATCAATATGAATCTCAATCCATGCAACTAATTAGCATTATGCCAAGCTATTTGCTATGAAAGCAGATAAAGGAACAAGCAATTCAATATTTTTACTCTTCTTATGTGTGTCTCTAGTTCTCTGTAGTGAACACTTGTCATGATAACTTATAATGCTGGATTTTTCAATGTTAATCAATGATTCAATCACTAATAGTTTATTATTTTTCTTGAATGATTCACACATATGTTCAATAAAATTTTACAGTTTTATAAATAACAACAACAAAAAAGAAACTTATGTACAATTAACACAAGTTAAAAAAAAAAAAGTGTTAAACGGGATCTCTCTCATGTCCGTTCGGATCGGGTTATACCCACCTTAACTTGTTATTTAGATTGTTTCCTTTGCCTTAGTCTATGGGTTATTTCAACTAAAAAAGTTAAAGTTAGGGTGAAAATACAATCACTTAATTATTTGAGGAATATCAAAATACAATATAAAATTAAAATAAATAATAAAAATGTGTATTAATTGCTAGTAGTATTAGTAATATTAGTATGAGCATTTATAATTAAAATTTTAGGGAAAGAATTTTAGAGATTCAAAAACTAAGATAGAGATGGAGGTACATGTTTTGGAAAAGAAGCCTATGGAGAATCTAGAGGATATTGTAGCTAATTAAAGGTATAATGTGAAATCATTCTCTTTTGGTGTTTATCTTTATTTTTTATTTCGTATGCCCTTGTATTGTTAGATTTCTATAATTTATTTTAATAAATGTACATCTCTTATTGATAGATAACAGAATTAGGTATCTCTTGTTAAAGTTTGAGGATTTTCCAACTTAAATTCATCGTTGAATGTTCCTTGTAATGTAGATAATGATTTCTGAAAATTATGTACAATTTATCTTTATTATGTTTTTGATTGATTTACCTAACCTTAATGATGTTAGAATGATTTGTGGTCTTAATAAAAGTTGTGTATTTGTGTTTAATCTTTCATTGTGAGTTTGATTTGTTTTATTTCATATTATGGTGAATTCACGGTGAATATTTTGGTAAACGATGCAATTTTCCCATATTTTATTATGATAATATAAAATTATTATATTTTAATTGAGTCGTTACTTTCTTTGTGAATTTTTGATATGTTGTTTACGATTGATTAGATCATGCACGTGTAAAATTTGAAGACGATCGGATCAAGTTATCACCATGAAACCTATAACATAACATTATGCAGTTAATATGTTTGCTTAATGCTTACAAGAAGTACCCGTTGTTTGTCATATGTTTCTAAGCCATGATTTGCTTGTATTGTTTTAAAAATAATTTCTAAATTGGAAATGAGTTCATGTTTTACCATTATATGGAACATGGTTCCATGGTGACGGTGGGTAATGATCCCCAAGACTTAAATGGATAATGATCCCCAAGATTGTATAAGGCAATGATCCCTGATTCATCGATGACGGTTGTCCATCCGAGTTAAATGATACATGGGTGTACGAACCTAGGACATTCTTACCGTGAACGCATGTGTGAAAGATAATTGGATGAATTTCTGAAAATATTATTCGTGTTATGAACTCATGTGTCGTGTTGAAAAAGCGTGGGTATAACAACCACTCCCAATATTTCGTTTAGGCAATTTATATGGACTAACTCCAATATACTTCCAAGAGAATCAACTAGACAGTTAGACTCAATCAAGGAAAATATATCCAACAATTATATCTCTCGTTTCTCAATGCAATCAGCAAATCAAACAGATAGAAATCCGTGAGCTTGTTTAATATAAGACACAACTTGGACGGTATCAAAAACCAATATCCAAGTGTCAATCAATTCAATCAACAGCCAAAGATCGAATTCACTAATTGATTGAACTTACGCACAACTTGTGATATTTCAATTATATAAACAAATATAATGCGGAAAAGAAATAACACAGACACTGGAGATTTTGTTAACGAGGAAACCGCAAATGCAGAAAAACACCCGGGACCTAGTCCAGCTTTGAACACCACACTGTATTAAGCCGCTACAGACACTAGCCTACTACAAGTTAACTTCGGACTGGAATGTAGTTGAGCCCTAACCAATCTCACACCGATTAAGGTACAGTCGCATTCCTTACGCCTCCAGAACCACGCATGATTCTACGCACTTGATTTCCTTAGCTGATCTCACCCACAACTAAGAGTTGCTACAACCCAAAGTCGGAGACTTAATAAACAAATCTATCTCCAACAGAAAAGTCTATTTAGATAGATAAATCTGTCTCCCATATAAATACCTATAAGGTTTTGTTCCTTCTTTTGATAAATCAAGGTGCACATGAACCAATTGATATACTGTACTTATATTCCCGAAGAACAACCTAGAAATATAAATCACCTCACAATTACTTAACTATATGGTAGCAGAACAAGTTATTATGGAATCACAAACGATGAGACGAAGAGGTTTGTGTTTACTTTTTATATCTTACTTATCGGAGATAAATCTCGAGCAAATCTTAGAGAAGATAATACTCAATACGATAGAACAAAGTAAGATCAGAACACGCAACTTGGAGAAAATAGTTGGGCTGGCTTAATCCCAATGAAGTCTTAAAGTCCTTAACCTATAAGGGTTCTAGGAAAAACCTAGGTTAAAGGAGAATCGACTCTAGATGCAACTAGTATCACACAAGAGGTGTGGGGATTATGTTTTCTAGTTGCTAGAGTTCTCCCTTATATAGTCTTCAAATTATGGTTCGATAGCTTAGAAATAAAGCAATAAATATTCACGATTAGAGAAAACCCGATTTAAGATTCAAGCTAAGTTTTCTTAAAACCAAAGAAATATCTCTCCACCGTTAGAAGGTCTTAGCTTGTTACATACAAATGAAATATACCTTCATTTAGATATGGGTAACCGTACCTAAACATGTATATTGAGTTGGCTCAACAATAGTTAACCAAAGTTAGCCTTATGAACACTTTCATATCAACCTTGTTCATCTCAACATATCTAAACCAACCGACTCAAATGAATCTATAGTTGTGTTACTCATAGAGTTGTTCAATTGTTTTATTCTCATAGAAGTATATAAGACACAATTGAAGCAAATGGGATTTGATTCACTCGAATCAATTCATGAACATTTTAGCCACGGTTTGCAAAGATTGTATTCTTTCTTATATAAATGTATTTGTTCATGATTAACCGATTCTAGAACTTAACCACTCACGTATACAAACATGTACGCATACTTAGAGTTCGGAAGTTGCTAAATGAATTCACGCATTTGCGGAAGTTGATTAAGCGCAACCACCCATCATCCCTCCTGCAGCAGTTGAATAGTTGCCTCCCTAGTCCCTAATGGAAGACCTTTAAGGTTCAAGTTGGCGTAACGTAGGTATGCCCTTTAATTTGCAAAAGCGAGTGTGTGAGTGTTGCGTACCTATGAAATTTCAAACTAGATGATTCCCGGTCTGAAATATTATTTGCATGGTCGACCTCACTTGCATTACATCATTTCAAACCTTGAAACTTATAGTGGATGCAATTAATTAGTTAAAAGCTCCTTAATGAGAAAGAGTTGGAGAACCAGACGTAGCATGAGTAGTATAATTTGCTTGTAATTAAGAAACGCTTTGCTTGTAAGGGAAGTGTTGATTAAACGAGTTGCCACGAAAATATAAAATATATATCCTCCGCGACTGATCATCCTCAACAAATAGTCCCGCATAGAACAAGGGGATTCCAAGGATTTTCCATATGTCAGATTAGGATTGCAATACAAATCGCAAACCAGCGATGGTTTGGATGCCCACTAATAGTCCTACATGGGCTATCAACAAAACAAAAAGCCTATAAAATTTGTTTGTTTCACCTGAGCTCAGGCCTCTCCATCCATTGCTGGTTGGGTTTTTTTTTGCAACCTAATCCAGAGACTGTGCCTCTTCCTAAACTGTGCACATTATCAAGTAATTTGAATACATATTGGGCTTCTTCCTAAACTGGGCCTCTTTTATTACTTGACAAGACAACATGGAGATTATGATTTTGATGGTGACGTTGATTGAGATTACTAATTGATTAATTGATTATCGTTTCTCAGCAAAACAAAAAGCCGATAGAATTTGTTTCGCCTTAGCTGAGGCCTCGTGTTTTGCATGAGCTCGGGCCTCTCCATCGATTGCGGGTTGTTTCTTTTTGCAACATAATCTAGAAACGGAACTCTTCCTAAACTGGAACTATTTTTTGGGGACCATGGTTTTTTTTTGGGGGAATGTGGTTCTATTTTTAGTAAGACATTTAGAAATAAATCTAGGTCACCCCTTATCTAGATATTTCTATTATTACCTAAATTATCCTCCCGACTAATTTTGGGTAATGATTAGTTAGTGTTAATAATAGTTAGTATAATAATTAGTGAAATGATTTAGTTAAAAAATAATTAGTGAGATTAAAAAATCAGATGGTTTTTTTTTTTTAAAGTAGAATTATTGAGAGAGTAAAGTTAGAGAAGATGAAGAAGTAAAACATGAATTTTACCAACCACAACCGGAGGAAGAGTATTTGGGTACCCATGTATGCTTCAAACTTAGATAATGTTGGTTGAATTGATCCAAAATTTCAAAAATGTAAAATTTTTAAGTAGAGTTGGGTGTGTTCCTGTTACCTTATGTGAAGAATGTGGCAACCGAACACACTGAAAGTGTAGTTCGGTTACTTTTTCCAAACACGCAGTCACCGAACTCGCTCTTAATAGAGGTTTCTAGTCGTTCGGTTAACACGCGGGTTACCGAAATTTTTTACGGGATTTACGTAATAATGTTCGGTTTGCTCGCAATGTTCTTAGAACTTTAGGGTCTAGAAGTTCGGTTGGTTCGCAACCTATATGTAATCGAGTTGATCAAGATTTTACCAAGTGTACAAAGTTCGGTTGTTTCACAAACTTCATACCAACCAATATCTAACCGAACTACACACAATTAGTTAAGAGTTCGGTTTGTCAAGGTTTTTTGCGAACAAACCGAACATAGTGGGACAAGTTCGGTTGAATTGAAACTCAACATAGTGGGCAAAATAACACAGTTCGGTTACATTGGATTTTTTTTTTTTTTTTTTTTTTTTTGTTTTGTAATATTGGTAAAGTTCGGTTAGAAAATAGCTTTAGCCTTCTTTGCGAACCAACCGAACATAGTGGGCAAAGTTCGGTTAAATCAAAAATCAACATAATGGGAAAAATAGCACATTTCGGTTACATTTGATTTTTGTTTTTTTTTTGGTAATATTGTTAAAGTTCGGTTAGAAAATAGTTTTAGCCTTCTTTGCGAACAAACCGAACATGGTGGGCAAAATTTGGTTAAATGAAAAATTAACATAGTGGGAAAAATATCACAGTTCAGTTACAGTTGATTTTTTTTTTCCCGTAATATTGGTAAAGTTCGGTTAGAAAATAGTTTTAGCCTTCTTAGCAAACCAACCGAACTCTGAGTTCAGTTAAGAAAAAATTAATTCGTGATAACCGAAGTGTTCTTCGTTTTCTTGGTTTCAGAATGTTCGGTTAGCAAACTAGTTTTTTTTAAACTATTCCTAACCGAACATGCCACTGTAACTTCCATTTAAACCATATTTTGATGACTACTGCTCAAAATTTCAATCAAAAACGAATTAGAAGTAATGGGTTTGTGGGAAAATACTTATGGATAGGTTTGTTTATAAAAGATTGATTAATCGACGATGAAAAATCAATGAATCGACCAGGCTAAAAATTTGATGATTTTGATTAGATTTGTATATAATCAGGGTTAGATGATCATAAATTGATGAAGAAGAGAAGAAGAAAAATTGTAGAATATAGGAAGAAGAAGTTGTAGATTAGTTATAATTTTAATTAGGTAAAAGCATGACTAGTACAACCGTTGTCACGGTGGGAGGGCCGACCGAAGAACTTGACGCAAAACTATATTTTGTACTCACAATTTAGTTCCCCATAATGGCACGGAGTCAGACTTTTAAATTTAATGATCATAAACTTGTAAACTTAACGGTCAAGGTCACCGAGTCAAGCTTAATCTTTGGCCGTTAAAATTAACGGTCAATCGAGGTCTCATAATCATGCCAAGGTCCGAGAGTCGGTCATCGAGTCATTTGTCTAACTCGGATGACTAGTCTTAATGAATCTTAGTCACTGAGTTGGTATTAAGTCGCTGAGTTGACTCGGCATAGCAAAATTCTTGCCGAGTTCTGTCTATAATCTGATGGATTTCGGCCAAATTTAGGCCATTCAATTTAGTCTTTCCTTTAAATTTTCCTAACATACATCTAGGGATTCGGTTCATATTCACCCAAGAGAGCTTCGATTTCTTCTCACGGATGAGCTAAACTCTCTACTACATATTCATCGATTCGGTGACGGATGCAATATCCGCAATTCTCAGACCACCCGCAGACTGCAATATTCTCGCTCCAATCAACAACTGAGAACTCCACAAACCCATATCTCATTTTCTTCATTTAAATCTCAACACCACCAAAGAATTCCAGTCCAATCTTCTCAAACTCCCTAAAATACGTTGAACCCCATCTTCGTAACTTCGGTCACCACCTTTGCATCTCCTCCATTATTAGCGGCTGCAGATGAACTTCGAATTTCAGATTCAATACCTCCGCATTCGAAGTGAACTAAATCAATCCACTAACCCTTGGCAAACAACAATTCTTCTTCATCTCAACTACAAACCTAACTTAACTTCCAATTCTCGGATTCAATCTTCCTGTATCGAACCCATCGACCATCTCTTCATGTAAATCAACATCATCAGGGTCTTCTCGTTCTCAAACCCATACATCCTAATGTCAAAAAATGATTGGCGTAATTAAGATTAAGATTCATGATTTTGAAACCCTAACTTCTCTGATTCTTCAATTTCGACATAAATATTTCTTCATCTCGATCTCCTCTATCGGTTTGAAGAAGAAAGAAGAAGGGAAAAGAAAAGAAGGAAAAAAAAAAGGTCGCCGAGAATCGAACATGCAACGTTAAGTTCACTTTACCATGGATTTTACTAAACTACCCCTCAACAATTACTACATTGCCAACCTCCGTATCATTTTTTCTGCACAACAATTTTACGTGATTACCCATCATTTTTTGTTATATTTACGCCAATTTTAGTGAGAAATAAAAGCATAGTGGGGCTCTTTAGTCCTTTCATTGTTGATTGAAAATGGTTTGGGACACCAAAAGCCAATCTTTTTGTGTCAATTGATGACTTACAATTTACAAAAAGTGGTCATATAAAGGTCCTCCTCCGCCCGGGGCTCGATCGGTCCAAATATGTAAATGATTTAAATTAAATTATATATATAGAGGTGGTGGTGGTTGCTGGCGGTGATAGTCGGAGGTGGTAGTGGTGGGCGGCGATGGTGGGAGGAGGTGGTGGTTATATATATATATATATATATATAGGTGGTTATTAGGTTAGTTTGAAATTAAATTAGATTAAGGGCAGGTTAGTCATTTCCACACTTTAGGACACCCCTTATGACTATTGGGAAGGTGGCCTAATAAGACCATGGTCCCAAAAAAAAAAAAAAAACATGGTCCCAAAAAATGGTTCCTAAACTGTGCGCATTGTCAAGTAATTTGAATACACAATGGGCCTCTTCCTAAACTGGGCCTCTTTTATTACTTGACAAGACAACATGGAGATTATGATTTTGATGGTGATGTTGATTGAGATTACTAATCGATTAATTGATTATTGTTTCTGATCTGATTTTAGTGTGTACCAAAATAATAACAACCCAAATCATAAAAGTATCCAAAATCACTTAATTAAATCACTTAATTAAGAATTTTAGTGTGATTTTACTAATCACTTAATTAAGAACTTTAAATCTGTTCTTAAGATATATTGCAGACACCAAAAGTGACCAATATGCCTAACAAGCCAATGTACCAAACACCGCAAACAAGAAACAAAAATGAAGAAATCTGGTTTAGACACCAATAAAAGATTGGAAAACGAAACAGAATGCCTTGATGATTAAATTTAGTATTCGAAAAGTGTCTCTTAAGATGGCTAATTCCTGTGACATAGCTCTCTACATCCTTTCTTCATCACCCAGAAACCAGAAATACTCAAGTAGCGGTTTAAGTCTCTGAAAGTTCAGTGTTTTTAGGATTCGTTTCAGGAAGCAGATATGTCGATTAAAGAGATAAAACTATAGACCCTAATACTGGTACAATATAGAAGCAAAATAACTTGAAGAAAAACAAAACTCAAAAGAAAATGAAGCACAGATTCAGAGTATGAAAAATGCTTTCTACTTCAGTGAAAAGTTCTGTCTTACAGATGTATTAATGTATTGTAAAACTATAGATGAAAAAGTCAAAATGAACAGTCTTCAGATATTCAACCATATTAAACATTGACAAATGCTATCCCGCGCCGTTTTGCGGGAAGCTATCCCGCTTAAGCGGACTTCTTTACCGTTAGATGATCGAATCAACGGGTAGATTCGTATTCAGGATTGGACCCACCACTTTCAGGAAAGGACTCACAATTTTCCCTAAAGGGTTCAAGGCTGTTAGATCTGGGTTTTAGCGTGATCTAAGCGTAGAAAGCCGCAAAGGCGGGATAGCTACCCGCAAAACGTGTGTGGACAACATTGCTCTTAAACATTTATTCAAATCTAGTAAAGTTCAGTAAAGCAAAGTTGTACCTCCCAATCTTCACATGGTCTACCAAGCTTACGAGAACTGAGGATCACCGGGAACATATGGACTCGATCAACTGGCAGATTTTGGTCCACCTTTTAAAACAGAACAAGTTGTGAGTATACCACAGTTATAGTAATACATAAACAACAAGATAAAGAACACCAATAAACGACCTAAATTTACCCTTTCATATGCTTTTCTGGCAAAAGATCGTGTGCAAGTAGTATGGTTAAAGGCTTGTGCTTTTCATGTGGCCCTTCCATTCTTAGATGCAGACTACCAATTAAACATGAAAAATGCTAATTAGAAGAAACACGTGACTTCAACAAAATATTACTCCTTAAAGAAAAAAATTAGGTAGAGAAATCATTATTGATACAACAACGATGCAATCACTAATCATAAACATGCCAAAAAAAAATACATGAAAGAACCAAGTGCTTCTCAAAATATTATCACTAAAATTCTCTTCAACAACTGCCTTTTTCTCAGCTTGTTTTGCTAGTTGTTAAATTGCTTTCAATGTATACCCCAAACCAAGCAACCACCTAAGGAAAGTACTGAGACAACAATATTCCGCTAAATTCTTCAACATTATTCCCGCTAGATATGCATTAGCCACAATAAGACCGCCAAAAACATCTCTAACATGTACTAGCAGTTAAAGGGCTCATCGAGTCATATTAATAAATCTTCCAGCACGAACCCTGATCATTTCCAGTACAGTTGCCCGTCTGCTTGCAACCACATTAAGTTTCATCTATACCAGTTAACTTTCCACATCAAAGACTTGTATGGCCAAACCAAAGCAGCTTATTCAAAACATTGTTACAGGACTTCAGAATTAATAACCTTCACTTTTACGCCACAGAAGAGACCTTGCCATGCTTTCCATGTTTCTCTCTAGCCTTGTTCATCATGAGATAGAGAGACAACTCAATAGCTACATATGAGAGCTCATTACTACTTAAACTTAATGTAGCATTTTAATCTTAATCAAAGCTTAAGCACACAAGTAGACCTTAAACCAGACCTCAATCAGGACTATTACCAACCCAGCTTAACTTAAGCTAAGGGAATCCTGATTTGTTGCTATACCATAAGAAGCCAATAGTGTCTATACCCATCTAACAAAATATCATTATTGATTATTGCATATAAGAACCAATCAGAACAGCAGATCATTATCATTAACGCATTATGTATGAAAGTTTAGTATTCTTAGAGTAACGCGTTGAAGTGCTAGAATTGAGCTAAATGGGAACGTTAGAAGCATCTAGTGAAGGATTTGGCGCTCTATATGGGGTAAATGTCCATCTCAGCTGCAGGAGTAGCTACATAGCCAATACAATGAACCAGATTGCTGTGCTCTCTCCGTCAAATGGAGAACTTAAAGCTCTTTTCCTTCGAGAGGTCCTTCACAAATTGCATTGGATCTTTCACCTGTGCCCTTCTCTCTACTTGGCTACTCTTTATTACCTCCTATATATCCCAGAACATACCAAAACAGTAATGATGTTAGTGCACAGAAGATATCAAATACTAAATGTACATTAAGAAAAGTGATTAGACCTTTTATCAACAACGTTAGCATCACAAACTCACCAAACCATATTTATCAATGTATTTGCATTGGATTAGCGTCAATTGCTTATTAGTTTTTGGTCAAAAATTACCAGTATCTAGTTTAAATTCTAATTAAATTTTCGCATCAGGTCCAAATTCAAATGCAAATATGCAATGAATCTTAATCAATTATGTAAATATAACAAAAATATGTATTGTTTAAGTTGAACTTGAGGCTAACATAAAATTTCTGTGAAAGTAAGTACACAGAGTTAACACAAAACTGGCTAACAAATCCAAGGATAGACAAAAGCCAGGCCAAATCAGCTTCTAAAGCCTTTACAACACTCTCAGACAGACAAGTTTCTATGGATTTTCAGCATTTGGGATGATTAATATTTAAAAATTATGAATATGATCCATAGAAGATTATGTATAACAGTTGAAGAGGTGTAACTGTGTTAACGGTAAAGTATAGATACCCTGCTATTCTCGCTGGAGGAAAAAAGACTTGGTGAGTCAAGATGGTAGTCTTAGTTTTTCAGTTATGGTAAGTCCTCTTTTTCTATGGCAAGTCCGCTGAGGACCTGCCAAAATAAGCATGGCCAACGTCATAAAATGTGTTTAATGCTGGTAGAGTGTATTAAAATACCATACAGTATGATTGACCTTAATGAAGTGTGTTTAAGCCTCAAGGCATATGAGAGTGTGTTTAACGTCATTCACTCTCTAAATTTGAACATGTATTATATCATCGTGTCACAAAGTCTACCTAATCTATCGTTCAGTTGTTCATTGATTGCTTACAATATTCATTCTTAGAAAAATTATTACATTTTATGCATCATCCTTTGTTTGATACCAAGTCAAAACTCATATCAATGTGCATCTTACCTAACCATTAACCATCTACCAAATTCAAAAAAGTCTATATGGATGCAAAACTCACCATTATGATCTTTCCTTTGTTTTTGAGATGAAGTCGCAATAATACATTGGATATCAAACACCCTGCAACGGGTGCCTTAAAAGGTAGAAACCCTGTAAGAATTCAAGTAGTATAAATAATTATTATCAATCAGTTAATAAAAATAATTAAGCTACTAATTATTAACAGAAGATCTTAAGCTAAGGGACTCCTGAATTGTTGCTATACCATAAGATGCCAACAGTGTTTATACCCATCTAACAAAATATCATTATTGCACAAGAACCAATCAGAACAACATATCATTATCATTAAAGCATAAGAACTTCCACATTGCGCATGAAATAAAAGTTTAGTTTTCTAACCGTAACGTGTTGAAGTGTTAGAATTGAGCTAAATGGGAAAGTTAGAAGCGTCATGTGAAGGATTAAGCCGCTCTATATAGGGCGAATGTCCATTCTCAGCTGGAGGAGTAGCTAGATAGAACCAGATTGCTGGGCTCTCTCCGTCAAATGGAGAACTCAAAGCTCCTCTCCTTCGTAGAGGTCCTTCACAAATTGCATTGGATCTTTCACCTGTGCCCTTCACTCCACTTGGCTACTCCTTATTACCTCCTATATTCCAGAACATATGAAAACAGTAACGATGTTAGTGCACAAAAGATATCAAATACTAAACGTACAATCAGAAAAGTGATCAATTAGACCTTTTATCAACATGTGTTAGCATCACAAACTCACCAAACCATATTTCTCAATGTATTAATCAAGAATGCTGCATTGGATTAGCGCCAATTGCTTATTAACTTTTGGTCAAAAAGTTTCAGTATCTAGTCCAGATTCTAATGAATCACGTTTGAAAATAATTACAGTTTCATATAGTGGATTGAAAATCAATTATGTACAATGATTAATTCGAACTTGAATCTTAACTAAAACTTCTGTGGAAATGAGTATACATAGCGTTAACACAAGACTGGCTAATAAATCCAAAAGAATAGGCAAAAAAGCCAAACCAAATCAGCTTCAAAAGACTTTACACTACGCTCTCAAACAGACAAGTTTTGGCAGTTATTCAGCATCTGGGATGTTTAATACTAAAAAATATGTCATGCCCAATACAGTGCCCATCTGCTTGTAAGCAGCAGACAGTAACAAGTTTATTATATAAGTTCGATAAATACCAGGTACTTTCTGCATAAATGACTTGTATGGCTAGACTAAAGCAGCTTATTCAAAACCCTTACCTTAAACCAATTCATTTCTGGCTCCATCTGAAGCACCAGAGAGTGCTAACTTGGAATAATATACAGCCAAAACGAAGAATTGATCTGAAAGACAGTGATAATCTACATTAACGATAAAGCCAGACACATAAACAAGAAACATTGAATTGTTAGAAAACACCACAAGGAACAATTCAAAAGATACTCACCACATGAATAAGAAACTTCGTCAATGGGGACACCCATTTCCTCATCCTGCAAATAAAAAGATGAACTTATTAAGACAACCACCCATTTTCGCCCACTGTTTTATTATCTGGAATTATTGTTACAATCTGACCGTACTCTACCTTGGATTTCTTGTGAATCTCATTTGAAGGATTCTCATGACTCTCGGCATCATAAGGAGAGTCAATTACCCATTTTTGTAAAGATCACCAGGCGCATGAAATCTTTCGTCACCACTTCCGTCAAGCCAAATTAGTACACATTTGGATGCAGGAATGGCCGAGAACCATGTTACCTTTTCCGAGTCGGCTCAAACCAAGCTCATCACCAAATAAACCTAACCAGAAGTTGTTCTCAGTCTAATAAAATGTTCTCGACTTTAATATCTCTGTGGATAACCTTTATCTGAGACTAAGCGTGAAGGTACTTAAGGCCATCAGCAATCCCTTTAATGATATTGAACCGCAATTTCCAATCATCTGCAGCATCCAACAGCATTTCCGTCTAGCCAGATCAGGACACATTTAATTGCAGAAATGGACGCAGAACATATTACCTTTTCCGATTTCGCTCATACCAACAATTATATAAACACCCAATTCTTTTCTTCCTCCTTTTCTTTTTAGTCTTCAGCAACAACCCAAACAAAAACTTCGATTCGCTATTAACTTCTCTTCCAACATATTTCATACTCTGCGTGTTTGATTTAAGAAACGGAATGAAGAAAGACTATTCTGAATCAAGCTTTTCCCTCTTTTGTACAGTGAAATCGAACCCTAATTCCAGAAATAAATGAGCACTTTATTATGAAAACTTAATCAACAGAACAATTACAAAATAGATTTTTCCAATACTACTTACTTAATTGGATAATCTTCTTGAGAAATTAGGGTTTTTCGGATAAATCGAGATCTCCTGATCATGATCTCTCTCGCCTTTGTCTGTTGCCGCAAGAGATATGAAAGAGGGAGAGGAGGAAAAATGCCTCGTTTTACACGATCAATGTAATAAGGGTTTTGTGCAATAGGCCGGTTGCGGAGTGATACACCACCGCTTTAATATATGAAAATGGATGGTTGTGATTGTGCAAGTGGGGGATGATCGATTGGTCAGCTTTTGGGCTATGGGGTTGAGAGTCAATACGAAGGAGTCTAACCCAAAAATAATTTGGTGCTACCGTGGGTATATTTTGGTATTTGGATAAACACAAATCTTATCAAATCTTATGCAAATCAATAACCTAAACACCTAATCACATATCTCGCGCGTCGAGAGTTGCAGGTTACCTCCCCTCCCATTGGCGGTCAAAAAAACCCTCGTTCTGATTGGCGAAATCAAAGTTAGCCTCCTTATATTTCGTGGCCGTTAATTTTTAATGGAATATGTAATCTGAACCTTTGGATTAGCCGCAAAATCAACAATATCTCCCAAAAGATTGCGGAAAATATTATGGATTTCCATAAAAAAAAATTGCGGAAAATATTTAACGCAATCTAATTATTTCCGTATTTTTAATTTTTTACCAAAATCTGATTCCACACTATAAAGAAAATATTCCACATATTTGACTCAATCTTATTATTTCCGTATTCTTAATTTTATCCAAAATGTTGGT
Source organism: Papaver armeniacum (assembly GCA_023531295.1). Taxonomy (NCBI): domain Eukaryota; kingdom Viridiplantae; phylum Streptophyta; class Magnoliopsida; order Ranunculales; family Papaveraceae; genus Papaver; species Papaver armeniacum. Next base: position 135,724 of record JAJJWW010017441.1, read on the forward strand.
TCCACAATATAAAGAAAATATTCCACACAACATTAATTTTTTTAAGGTATATTTGATTTTTTTAGGAAAAAATCAACATGAAATATTTTAAACACGGCATTGATTTATTTTCAAACTATCTAATCTTACGGATTTCCATAAAAAAATAAAAATTTGCGGAAAATATTTGACTCAATCTTATTATTTTTATACCAAAATCTGATTCCACGATATAAAGAAAATATTCTACACGACATTGATTTTTTAATAGAATTGGCTGATCTGACGCTCCAAAATGAGTGATTGCTTAGCATATTCTTACACCACGTTTACATGATTTTAATAAAATCCAGGCTTTTGGATTGATTGATTTTTTGCAAAGCAATAAAAATTTTATAAGGAAAATTTTTATACGGAATTTTTTATTGATTTTTAAACCTGAATTTTTTTTAAAAAATGGAAGTATTAATACGAAAATATCTGTTTGATATTAATACGAAAATATCTTTTTTGACATTAATATTCGTAAAATAACTTATTTAACGGAATTTTGTAAAAGGAAAAGAATTTATGTGCAAATATTCCATTTAAACGCGTAATTGGGGGATATCAAATCTAATTGGGGGATATGAATTACTTCCCCAACCAAGGTAACTGTTAAGGGTGTTTTTTTGGGAAGAAAATACTAAAACGCCCTTAGATTAATTAAAAACCATTATGAAAAGACTGTTATACCCTTTCTACTAAAACTTAAAATCTAAAAACCAAATCAAATATCCCCCAATTCAGTTTTAACATGAATATCATCTTACATTAACTGCAGCCTGCTAAAACCAGTATAACATCACTTCAGCTAGGCAGATGATGAATTAACACCCAGAAAACTGTTAACTGCTGCCTCCATGCTTCCGAGGGTTTGCAATTAAGCTTGTTACTGAACCCAATGTCCAGTGCATCATCCCCAGGATTGGTAATTCCATGAATAGGTACATGTTGAGTTATTGTTATCACTTCCACAGACTCTGACAAAGATTCATCACCTGCATGCGAGCCTTCTGACCGATGAAGAGTCCATACCCCACAATCAGGTTGATCCTTATTTCTAGTGTGTTTTCCTTGCTTCTCGTTACCTGGAACAAAAGCATGGTTATCACTAAGATACCTTCTCAACCAGATGCAGCCTGTGAACCACCAAAAAGAGTGTCCTTGAAAACTGAACGCATCTTGTGTCGCCGAGGTGGCGCGTATCCTTCTCGAAAGTTAAGACTGGAGTTCTTTGCTCCACTTGCCTCACGTTGCTGGTCCCGTTTGAAATCGGATCCGTGCGAGTTTTCAGTGGAGAAGTTACAACCAGTGGTTGAGAACCAGTTCCAGAAGCCTGTCAATCACATCAAAATGCGTTCAGTTAGGAAATCACTCCTGCGTGCAATTGTAAGACATTCAATGACTAAAGATTTTGGAAGAGAGAGTCTATTATAAGCGTACTTAAAAACAGCAATGACGAAAGAAACAATGAATTCTGGCATGACCGAAGAAGAAGCATCGGAAACAATATGATTTCAAAGCTCACATGAATAATTTCTCGTTCTTTCCCTTCCAAAAGCAAGTCTTTCTTCTGGAGGAGTAGCTCGTAGCCAAAATAATCAACCAGATTGGCTCTCCGTCAAATGGAGAATTTAAAGCTTCTCTACTTCGATGAGGTCATTCACAAATTGGATTGGAACTAAAACATTCGTGGAAATGAGTAATAAATTCAAAAAGTTTATATATGGATTGTCAAACTCACCACTACGATCTTTCCTTTGTTTTTGAGATGAAGTCGCATTTCATACCAAACACCCTGCAATTGGTAGAAACCCTGTAAGAATTCAAGTTGTACAAAATCTTAATTATTCTCAAATCTGTTGATAAAAAATAAATAATTAAGCTACTAATTATTAATTCATAGATCTAAAATAAAGAAATCAGACTTACATCAACAGAGAACTGAGGGGAATGTTACTGCTGAACCACTAAAACGAGTCAACAAATCAGTTGAATCGGAGCCAATAAATCTGGTCAACCACTGATTTGAACATCTGCATCAGCATCACTTACTTGGAAAGAGCGGAAATTACCAGAGAAAGAAGCAAACAGGACTATGATAGAGAGAAATGAAACATTAAAGTTAAAGAGGACACAGAAAAGGATCGTCAAAAATCAACGGCAACACTAAATCAATCGAATCGGAGTTAATAAATCTGGTCAACCACTGATTTGAACATCTGCATCAGCATCACTTCGAAAGCAAGGAAGGTACCGGAGAAAGAAGCAAGCAGGACTATGATAGAGAGAAATGAAACATTAAAGAGCATACAGAACAGGAGAGTCGAAAATCAATGACCGAAGAAGAAGAAGAGATCGAAAGAAAATTGAACGCCGAGAGCTATATTCAAACGACTCATGCCTGAGAGGAGATATCATCATACTTGTTGTTGATGATGATCATGGACATCTGACTCCATCATCTGTGGTGGCGGCGGCGGTGGTTTTAAAATGGGGAGAAAACAAAGAAAGAGAAAGTAAGAATGAGATTAAATAGTTAGGTCAAATTGATAGGAGAAGTTGTGTCTATATTATTACACTTGGTTAACATCCTCACTGTTCAACTTGTGTAGATTTTGACTTGCACCGATAAATACTTGATACTTACATGGCAACAGAATGTTTAAAATTTTCCGATTACAAGTCAAATTTTGTGTTAAAAAAGAAAAAAGTGGTCAAGAAATACTTTTTAGGGTATGCAGATTTAAATTTATATCGGGAGACTTCTAGTGCGTATGAATATCAGAAGTAGAAATGTTTTGCTTTTCTAAAAGCAGTCGTCAGAAGTTAAACTATTTTCTTCATAAAAAATTAATTTTTCGACTTATAGAAGTCGTTTTAAACAGACTTTCAACTCTGGATATTTAGCGAATTTCATGATGATATGACACATTTGACTAAGGTGTAAACCTTGGGTCACAATGCAGTTATTATTGTCTATGTGGTCATTCATGCCAGACGTATCATGAGCAAATTATTGTGTCAACAGCCAATACTTTTGCCTTTGCCTACGAGTCATTTTTCGGGTAAGAATAGCATATTTCAGATCACTAGGTGATTTCAAGTCATCTTGAGGAAGATTTCCGGCCTTGCCCACGATAACTAAAGTATTTGCTTTCCACATTCAAATTCCATCCCAGCTGCATGCGTATAGTCAAGAACAATGTTAGAAATATCTGTCAGTTGTTCGTATAGAATGGAATTCTTGATTCCACTAAACTTCATCTTTCGAAAGGGGCTTGCAGATAAAGATAAGGGCTATCCTCACCACCACCACCTTTAATATTGGGACACGTGTCATATCCTCACCACCACCACGCCACGACGACCACCACCACCACTGACAACCACCACCACCGTCGCCATCACAACCACCCAACGCCGCCGCCACCATCGCCGTAACCACCACCAAAGCAAAACCACCACCATTGTCGTCGTCACAACACCACCACCACCGCCACAAACCACCGTCGCCACAACCACCATCTCCACAACCACCACCACTATCGTCGTCGTTATCATCATCGTTGTCGTCCTCGCCACAATCATAGCGCCACCACCATAGCCTCCACCACCACCACCACCCACAAGACCTAAATCCACGAACCTTGAACCTAACCCTTAACCTTAAACCCTGAACCCTAAATCATTAACCCTAAAACCCTTAACCTGAAGGGTTATTTATCTTTCTCACATGTGTGAAGTCATATGTGTGCCAAATTCACCATTTAACCATCTTGGATGGAAAAGTTAACGGATTGGGGCATTTTAACTTTTTTTGAAAACGGGGCATTTCTACAACCATGCCTCCCAAATTGGGGCATTTTGGCTATTTTTCCTAAAGATAACCCCACTAGTGCAGTAGCGGATGTAAGTAATCAGGATAAATTAGTACTTACTTCTTTGCTAATGAAAGCCACGTTAATGGCCATGGTTCATTGCCGGAGTACCTCATGGCCTCGGATTCGTATCGCACTATATGCTAAAGGATGCAAAAGGTTAATAGAGAGACGGACCACACTGCCGACTATGTACGGAGAAGAATATGTTTATTAAACCATACGACTGCATGGGTCTTGCCATCTGCTTCTATATAAGCTAGTGATCAGCCTACCTGTACACTCATTTGTGAAGACAGAAACGAATACAAATGGGTTTTGGATTAAAGAGGGGCTTCGTATGGGAAGCTGGCGGCGGTGGAGACTCAGAAACCAGAATCAGCAGCATTATGGTATCTCCTCTTAAAAACCCAGCTTCACCATAATCGGAATCAGCATTATGGAATCTCCTCTCAAAAACCGGCTTCACCATAGCAACATAAACCGGAATCAGCATTATGATATCTCCTCTCAAAAACCTAACCATGCGAAAATTGTGATGTTTTATTGGGTAGTTATAACTGCCTCTCTCAAAACAATTGCAAGTTCACTAATTGATTCATTTTAATTATGTGATTATATCATAAACTTTTTTTTCTGGATTTTTTAATTAACTTTCCTTCTTTTGATCAACTTGAATTCTTTAGGTTGGAGATTCCTGCTGATGGCAATGTTGATATGCTCTCTTTCGGGATCGTCTTATGGGAGATTATGACGGGTGAAAGTCCTTATGCAATCCTGGGTATTTATGCCGTTCGTGGTATTCCTGTGAACCTACCTGCTATTGTCCTTGTTCTTTTCTTGTGCATATACTTGGCTTAATTCAAAAGAATTCTGGAGTAATATTTTGCTTTTTGATACAGCTGGTGTCCTAAATAATACGCTCAGGCCACCAATACCAGGCGACTGTAAACCTGGACTGAGAAAGTTAATGGAGGACTGACATAAATGTAAGAGAAGGTGAATGAAAGAGGGATTCAAAAATGTAACCAGAAGAATATGAGCATTATTAATTAATTGACATGGATGGTCTCAAAAATGGGAGTATATACAAGCTTTTCCAATGAAAGAAAGCTTGTGATGCTCAAAATGGTGTATATGGAGCAAGTTCGAGTACTATATGATCAAGTTCCACCATCACCACCAGCAAAGCCTAAGATATTGACTAAAATCCGATTAAATATGAAGAATATTTAGTTTATTAAATCATAGTTGATATTTTTCCTCTCAATTTTTTTTTAGTTGCAAGTTTATTAAATCATGAGAATGTCTAACATACGTCTTTTTGAATGTTATCACATGACCGGCCGGCCAACACTAAAAAAACTAGGCCACAGCAGTATAGAAAATATATCACAAACCAAACCATGGAAATCCTATTTTTGTATTTGATGTAAAAACTAGGCCACCCAAAAAATTAAAAAGTATAGTATGTATGAACCACCTTCAACTGTGAACCTCTTATTTTGGTATCCAGCATTGTAGTTACAGATGTTCCATACTTCCATGTATATCATTCAAGAGGGCCTCCAAAGGGGTTCGCCGAACCCGGATTGCGGTTCACTTTTAGTGTGTTGCTACTTCATATGAAATATTCTTGTATTTGGTTACCCATTGCAGGAATGCCGAAGCACAAACTACTGATTACTTCCTCTAGAGAAAGAGTTGAAGAACCAGACGTAGCAGGAGCAGTATAATTTGCATAATCAAGAAAAACTTTGCTTGTAAGGAAAGTGCTAATTAAACGAGTTGCCACAGCAGTATAGAAAATATATCCTTGGCGACTGATAAGCCTAAACAAATAGTCCCACACAGGCCAAGGAGATTCCAAGGATCTTCCATATGTCAGATTAGGATTGCAGTACAAATCGCCAACCAGTGATGGTCTGGATGCCCACCTAATAGTCCTACATGGGCTATTAGCCAAAACAGAAGGCCGAGAATTTGCCGAGCTTGAGCTCAGGCCTCTCCAAAATTTTGAGATAGGTTGTTATCATCGCAGTAGGCACTCCTCCGCCAGTTCATGAGAGAATTGTGAAGAAAAAAATGGTCATGATCAGGATCCGAACCAATGATGCGGTCATCTCCAGCTTCAGCCACAACTTCCCCAGTTTCCAAAAATGACTGACAGGCCTAACAAGCCAGGATACAACTGGCAAGACAACCACAAATTAGGCAGACAAAATAATTAGTTGCATTTTGAAACCACTTGAATGTTGCAAGGACTTACGTCCGATTAGTTTAAAAACAAGGGTATATTTTCCTTTTATCCATTGTTTCATTTACAATAGAATAAAGCTAAATTTTACAAATCCGTAGATAATTCAGTATTTCAAAGGTTTCTGCTAATTGCACCTAATTACAATCCACGGTAATTGGGAGCAATGAAACCTACCAATAACTGCAAGTACAATAGTTGGTAACTTTACTTCTACCATCTTAGCATAGGCAAGTAGATGCGAAGAACTATTTCTCGTGTTTGTCCCAGAAATCCTATCATAATAAGGTATCTATATTTTCATTTGACCCTAGATGCATGCAACTCAGACAGAAAAACTGAGCATATACTCAACACTCGTTGTTCACATTCTAATCACATGTATAATGCACAAAGAATGTGCGTGTTTACATCAGACAAGAGACACTACTGTGTAGCATAAAGAGCTTATTATTTACCATTGATGGGATCTTCCTAATCAAAAGGCGGATGGACTTCACTATGAACATCCCAGAATCAGAGCTTCAACCTGCAATTGAGGCAAATGGAGTATGCATTAGGATACATGATTGCGAAAATAGTTGAGTTTGCCAGCATACTTATAAGACAGTAACTAGGCACAAACACAGAGATGGAAGAAGCTATGTAGATAAGAACGAAAACACACAACTTTTCAATGCTTATGGCCTGGACAGTCTATTTGTCTAGTCTAGTTTTAATATTTTACCCTAAATACTAGAAAACATTTGATTATATGCCGAGAGGGTTTTTTAGAAAACCTTACAGCTATATAGAATTGATTGACAACTAAAGTATATAACACCAACTGTGACCGACTGACCGACTGTTACTAGGTTGGGCCGGTTGAATTCAGGGAATGCCTGTCAAAAATAACAGTTCATATGATACGGTTTTCTTAGGTACTCAAATTTGAATTTCAAGAAAAACTGATCATTTCACAATGAATTCAACAATTTTCAGACTGCTGAGGGGCTAAAACTGACAGCATAAGGGAAAAACAACCCAGTGCAAACTACAAGAGGAAGGTTCTATTGAAATGGTTAAGTTGACTCAATCTCACATTTTCAGCGTTGATATTTTATGGGCCCAACTAAAAACTAGTTGAAAGCTAATTATTTAGTACAACAATCTGCTCATTGTGTCCTAAGCTCACATAAAAATGTAACGAAATCTGTGACATGTAACCTAATCATATAGTGGTTTGAAAATCAATCATCATCAAGTTTTGAAATTTAAATTGGTAGATGATTGGGTTACATACCACTAAATGCGCTAAAATTTTGGTGGGAGCATAGTATACAAGCATAGCACAAAAAGGATTTTATAATTTATATTCTAACTAATTTTCATTAGGATCCCAATAAAGAAAATTAACGTCGAAAATGAGAACTAGTGTTAATTTAACCATACCAACGGAACCACCCTCAATAACAATAGCCATTATTTTTCTCAACCACTATGTGTTTTACGATGTTTATGGAGGGAGGGAACACACGATTTCGTTATTTACTATTCTTTAATCATGAACCGGAAAGTAAATATTTCATCTCACAAAAAACATAGTCCTCTTCGCAGTCATCCGTACTGTCAATAAAACCAAAAGAGGGCCCATTCCTACGATGTTAAGAAGTACCTGGCAGTCTGGCACAGACCCAGTCAGATTTTCTTGCAACTTCTCTTCTTCAGCAGAAACCAACTTGTCATTGCCATTTCCAAGTTTTTCTAGTAACCTCTGTCTCTTTGCAGCTGGCAAAAGATACTTAGTCTCTTCTATTCTCTCCTTGACCTCCTCAGTCTTGGGCTCACTTCCAGGGAGCTCATATATATCAACTGCAATTGATGTCCCTGCAACTGAGGACAACCTTGGAATCTTCTTTTCTTGAATTTTTCCTCTGGACCAAAGGATAGAAGAAATATCAGGTGATCATAACTCTTATAAAGAAAAACACAATGATATTTTATTAAGTTACATGAGAAGTAAGGCGTGAAAAAACAAACTTAAAGATGCAATCATGCAATAGGAAGAATTGTACAAATACAAGAATTTATGTTGTTCATTTATAATGCCAGATACACACTACGACGATATAGGAATGCCTCGAATGACTCAGAATTCCAGAATAACTAGTAGATTACTCAATCTTACAATCCTGAAACAAATTGCTCGAACTAAATGTTATTATAAGATTAGGATAGTGATGTCAAGTGAATCCCTTAAGTTCTTCTTTTCACCTAGGTAGATAAATAAATAGGCAATGACCCTAAATTACATCATTTGAAAGTTCGAAAGCATTATAGGAAGATATTAGTATATAATAAAATAGAACTACAAACAGCTATTTCCTGAGGTCAATTAAGTTTATATTAGAGGTGCCTGAATTTTCTACAGAGAGTAAAAGTAATCAAAACTAAGGTTAGAAATTAGTTGGTAGTAAAACTGAGCGGTATGGGGGAGAAAAATGATAATCACTAAAAATGCAATAAGGGCCCGCAAGATAAATCAACAGACAATTTCCCAAACAACGAAAAACGGTCTGCCAGAAATTCATGAAAGAAATAAACCTCACCACAAGTTGTTCTCAGTCTATTGCAATTCTTCTTCTTCTATTCTATATGTGGTGAATGTCCATTCTCAGCTAGAGTAGTAGCTACATAGCCATACAATAAACCAGATTGATGCGCTTTCTCCGTCAAATGGATAACTTAAAGCTCCGCTCCTTCGTAGAAGCCCTTCACAAATTGGATTGGATCTTTCACATGTGCCCTTCTCTCTACTTGGCTACTCTTTATCACCTCCTGTATATACCAGAACATATGAAAGTAGTAATGATGTTAGTGCACACAAGATATCAAATACTAAATGTACAATCAGAAGTGATCAGACCTTTTATCAATAAATGTTAGCAACACAAACTCACCAAACCATATTTCTCAATGTATTAATCAACTGTGCTGCATTGGATTAGCAGGCAATTGCTTATTGATTTTTGGTCAAAAAGTGTCAGTATCTAGTCCAAATTCTAATGAATCGTGTTTGTAAATAATCACAGTTTCATATCTAGTTCAAATTCAAAGCAAACTGAGATCCTCCATATATCAAAGCAGACTGAGATCCTCCATTCGTAAGCTCTCGGAGATAAGATACCAACCTCAAAAAGATGTTAAAATAAGAGAAACATGTAATATTCAGAGATCTCAACCCTGCAAAGTTTCATTTAAAACAACCAGCGCTGTCCAAATCAATCTCTAAGCACCAGCCAGAATAGACTTATCTCCCACAGAGAAAGGAATTGATATAGAGCATAAATATGACCATTTCACCACTCATTTCTAATATTTCTAACATTAAACAGCTATAATGCAGCAGAAGACAATAAAGCTAAAAGGTAGAATTGAGAGGATACTGAAGGACACGAAACCTATAGAATTGTTACCACATACATATTGGTGAGCTTACTGACCACTAGCAGACCAATACAACAAAATCCGAACTTACATCTTTTTAAGAAGGTGAGGGAGTCTCAAGGAGTCTTAGCAAACTTCAGTACTAGCAGGAACCGGGTGGACATACACTGCCAAACATTCTATAATGGCACCTAAATCTAATATAAAGAAATCACACAGTCATGTCCAAGACATTCACCCATCTGCTTGTAACCAGACAGTAGCAACATTAAGTTTCATCCATACCAGGTAACTTTCTACATCCATGACTTGTATGGCTAGATTAAAGCAGCTTATTCAAAACATTGTTACATGACTTTAGAATACAAGTAGTCTTAGAGAACTAAGTAATCAGTTAAATGGCAGTCAAAATTAAACCCCACAGACTGCTAACTCTGAATAATATAGCTAAAACGAAGAATTGATCTGCCAGACACATAAACAAGAAACATTGAATTGTTAGAAAACACCACAAGGAACAATTCAAAAGATACTCACCACACGAATAAGAAACTTCCTCAATTGGGAATCCCAAATAAGTTACTTAGACAACCATAATGGAAATACTAAAACATTTGTGTCCACTGTTTTGTTACCTGGAACTGTTGTTACAATCTGATCGTACTCTTCTTCGAATCTTTTGTAAATCTTCTAGATCCACATGACTTGGAATTGTTGTTACCAACAGCATTTCCGTCTAGCCAGATTAGGACAGATTTGGATGCAGTGATGGTACAATAACATGTTACCTTTATCTAATAAAATGTTCTCGACTTTAATTTCTCCATGGATAACCTTTATCTGAGACTAAGCGTGAAGGTACTTAAGGCCATCAGCAATCCCTTTAATGATATTGAACCGCAATTTCCAATCATCTGCAGCATCCAACAGCATTTTAAATGCAGAAAAGGACGCAGAACATATTACCTTTTCCGATTTCGCTCATACCAACAATTATATCAAGATCATCATTACATAAACAACCATTTTGTTTCTTCCTCCTTTTCCTTTTAGTCTTCAGCAACAACCCAAACAACAGCTTCGATTCACTATTAACTTTTCTTCCAACATCTTTCATATTCTGCATGATTTAAGAAACGGAAGGAAGAAAACCCAATCTGAATCTCCTTTTCCCTTTTTTTTTTTGTACAGTGAAATGAAATCAAACCCTAATTCCACAAATAAATGAGATACTTTCTGAAAACTTAATCAACAGAACAATTACAGAATAGATTTTTCCAATACTACTTACTTGGAAATTAAATTCTGGAAAAATTAAGATGATGGAAAGAAGGAGATCTATCTCGCCTTTGTTGCCGCAAGAGATGTGAAAGAAAGAGTGGAGGAAAAATGCCTCTTTTGACACGATGGGATAAGTATGTTGTGTAATGGGCCGGCTGTGGAATGATCCATCACCGCTTTAATTATATGAAAATTGATGGTCAATGATCAAAGCAGCTTATGACACTATTTGGTTGGGATATTCACCAATATCTGTAATAGATTTATTATCATTGGATCAGTGCACCCTTATATTAAATTTCCTTGTTTTTTTAATGACAGGGCGGCACGAAACGATGAATCATGCTTAGAGATGAGTCGATCCTCTGTTAGGGACGGTTTATAGATCATCAAATTCCCACAAATTTCATGAAAAGTGGGTCCATGTAAATGATCGAGACCTCGCAAAGAACAGCGCTCCTTGCCCGTGTTGAGTTCGGAACCCAAAGGCAATCGTTGAGTGAACTGTATCTTCTTTGTGTTAGACGGAATAACACCCACAAAGAAAGTCACTTCTAGTTGCATTCTCTTCACTCCTCTTCCATTCAGTCGAGTCTCTTCCTTTCCGAACAAGAAAGTAGCTTTCATTCTCCTTCTTTTATAAAAGACAGTTCCTTCGGCCTGTTCCTTCGACCTCTCGGAGCTCATTCTCCGGGGAACTCCGTTTAGATCATTTTGGTGGATTCTTTACAATCCTTTTCTTTAATGATCTCGTGAGTAAATTGGTAATGTTATAAAAATGGGTGGTTATTTTTTCTGAGAAATCAAAACCGTTGAATTCTAGATCTTAATGTCACAATCCTCGATAAGTTAAAAGTGGTGGATCAATGTGTATTGAAACTAAATTTCAAGCCAATTTTTCCAACTTGCATCGTTCATAGTGAGATTTACTCCTAAATCCCCCATATATAAAGTGAATTTTGGTTTTTATCATTCCACTAAATAGGCGGACTTTGCTTTCCAAGATTTAATTTTTCCATATATACCCATATTTATTTGACATAAAAGAATTGTGGAGATAAACATGGTAATTGTGTTTGGAGATAAGACAAGGCAGAAAAAACAAAAAAACATATAAAATTATAAATCCCATGTAATTTTCTTAATCCAAGAAAATTGTCTCTCTCCGCCTATATATGTGGGACGGAGGGAGAAACAGATTTTAGAAATGAAGAACCTTCATTAATAAAAGAATTGATTACATGAGAAGTTAGTTTTTGTAAATTTTCATTACAAAACCAGGTAAGAGAAACATAAGATATTTATTACAAAAAGAGTAGTGGTTGGTGGAATGACATCTAATGCTCAACCAGTGTTAACTTGACACGTGTATCACATGTTGATTGTGATTGCCGTCCTGCATTAGATGCTGATAAAGATTGCCAGCCTAGAATTCCTTGGCAACTTGTAATTATTGTATTAGGTTCCTTTAAGCTTTTTGCTGGGTTTGTATTTGACATATGGCTCTAGGTCTACTGATGATGGGGTGCAAACGCGTGCCCATTTGTAGACTCAAACGGCGCTGGCTTTGAATACCGTCAGTGCCTTGTGTCCTACATAATTAAGGTTTGTGGCGAGGTAAAGACCATTTATTCTTCAACTGTGAACCTTTTATTTTGGTACAAGGACTCCAGCATTGTAGTTACGTACAGATGTTTCATACTTTATGTGACGGCTTTCTTGGGCCTCCAAAGGGGTTGGCTGAACCCGGCATGGGATTCAACATTACTTGTTCGGCCGTTTTGCGATTCACTTATTATTAGTGTGTTGCTATATATCTCAACAAATAGTCCCACACAGGACAAGGGGATTCTAAGGATCTTCCATATGTTGAATTAGGATTGCAATACAAATCGCCAACCAGCGGTGGTTTGGATGCCCACCTAATAGTCCTACATGGGCTATCAGCAAAAATAAAAAGTCGGAGATTTGTTTCGCTTGAGCTCGGGCCTCTCCTTCCATTGCTGGTTGGTTTTTTGCAACCTAATCCAGAAACTGGGCCTAGTAATGAACAATCTCCTTCCATTGCTGGTTGGTTTTGAATACTATCTCTCCAGAAGAAGTCGCTTCAATCTTTCAAAAAACAGGAAATAACAGCAAACAAAAGCTTAATAACAGCCTCTGATTTCGCCTCCATAGCGAACTGATTCCGCCTCTTCAGATTCCACAAATCCCTCCGAACATCGAGATAAGTTCAAGGCATGAGGAATCTGAATTAGGATGCTCAAAAACAGCAGAGCTAGCAACAGAGATTGAGCCACTTCCAATTTTCCACGAGAACGTTTCTTATCCACAGTAGCAGCATCCTTGGACCAAATCTCATCATTCTTACTAAAAGAAACTGCTAACACTATTAATGAGCTAAACAATTTTGGTGGGAGTGTAGCATACAAAGAGAAAAACAATCGCCACTACTACGTTCTTTATGATGTTTAGATGCACGGTTCCGTTATATTCTACTCTAAACATGAACTGGAACATTTCCATGTAAATCTGTTCTGGGTAGTAGGTAACCCACCCATTGCCAGTTTAGCTCATCGGCAACTGTAAATCTCTAAGTTCATAATATAGATATATTGCAGACACCAAAAGTGACTGACAGGCCTAACAAGCCAATATACCACAAGTCTGAACACTGGCAAGACAACCATATTCTGAAAATCAGCGTTTTTAGGATTCTTGAGAATTCCAGGAAGCAAATATGTCGATTAAAGAGATAAAACCATAGACCCTAATACTTGTACAACATAGAAGCACAATAACTTGAAGAAAGGAAACAAAACTTTATGAAAATAAAGCACAGATTTAGAGTATGAAAAATGATTTCTACTTCAGTGAAAAGTTCTTGTCTTACAGATGCATTAATGTATCAAATACAAGTTGTAAAACTATAGACGAAAAAGTGAAACTGAACATATGTTCCAACAGTATTCAAATATTCAACCATATTAAACATTATTCAAATCTAACAATGTTCAGTTAAGTAAATTTGTACCTCTCAATCTTCACAGGGACTACCAAGCTTACAAGAACTGAGGATCAGCAGGAACATACGGACTGGATCAACTGGCAGATTTTGGTGCACCTTTTAAAATAGAACAAGTTGTGAGTAAAACACAGTTATAGCGATACATAAAGAACGTGATAAAGAACACCAATAAAAGATTTACCCTTTCATATGCTTTTCTGGCAAAAGATTGTGTGCGTCTAGTATGGTTAGGGGGTTGTGCTTTCCATATAGCCCTTCCTTTGTTAGATGCAGATTGCAGACTACTAATTAAACATGAAAAATGCAAATTAGAAGAAACTCATGACCATAACAAAATATAACTGACTAAGGGGAAAAAATTAGATACAGAAATTATCATTCATTTATATACAACAATGATGCAATTACTAATCCTAAACACGCCAAACAAATCACATGAAAGAACTGAGTACTTCTCAATGTATGACTCAGAATTCCAGGACAACTAGTAGATTACTCAATCTTACAATCCTGAAACAAATTGCTCGAACTACATCATTTGAACGTTGGAAAGCATTCAGAAGGCATTACAATCTAATAATGTTAGTATATAACTAAATAGAACTACAAACAGATATTTCATGAGGTCAAGTAAGTTTATACTAGAGTTCCCTGAATTTTATGCAGACAGTAACTGTAATCTAAACTATAGTTAGAAATTAGTAAGTAGTTACACTGAGCAGTATTGGGGAGAAAAATTATTACGATATTATCACTAAAAATGCAATAAGGGCCTGGCAAGATAAATCAACAGAGTAATCACAATATCCAAACAACAAAAAACGGTCTGCCAGAAGCTAAGAAATAAACCTTACCAAAAGTTGTTCTCAGTCTCTTGAACTTCTTCTTCTTCTTTTAGAAGCTATCCCTTGATTATTTCCTTTTTGTTTTTTAGATGTACTTGCTCTTGAATGAAAGCAACTTGCAAGAATCTTCTTCAATGAAAGCCACAGCAATCCTGAGAAACCCAACCAGGAACCCCTACTATAAAAAGAAACAAAAAATACAAAATCTTCTTCAAAAAAATATAAAAAGTAAAACAGGTTTCATTCGATTTAGCAACAAAAAACACACAACTAAAGTATATAAGACCAGTTAAAATTCCATCGAAGATAAGAACCAAAGTAGAAGATACTTTGGATGTTACACAGAAAACTTGAAGACATAGAAACAAGTGATCAAGTATTTGAGGAAGAACCAGCTTAACTAAGAATCGCTTATTTACTAAAATTATGACATGCACGGAGAATCACCTTGCAAAGGGTACTTCATTATTAAATTGGACAATTTTGCTATGCAAATGAATAATAAAAAAGAAAAAACATAAATCAAACATTGCAAACAAGAAAACAAAATTGAAGAAATCTGATGTAGACACCACTAGAAGCTATCGGTTGAAAAACGTAAAAGACTGCCTGGAAGATTAAAAAATCTGGTGTAGACACCAATAGAAGCTATCGGTTGAAAAACGAAATAGACTGCCTAGAAAATTAAAATTTGGTATTCGAGAAGAGTCTTAAAATGGCTAATTCCTGTGACATAAGCTCTCTACTTCCCTTCTTCAACATCCAGAAATCAAATATACTCAACCAGAGATTTAAGTGGCTGAAAGATTAGACTTTTTTGTATTTGTGAGAATATCGAGAAGCAGACATGTCGATTAAAGAGGAAAACCATAGACCCTGATCCGGTACAATATAGAATCACAAAAACTTGGAGAAAGGAAAAAAGCACAACTCTATAAAAAGAAAATAAAGCACAGATTCATTACTGTATGAAAGATGATTTCTACTTTTCTGGTTACAGATGCCATTACTGTATCTAAGAACAATGAGTTGTAAAACTATAGATGAAAAAGTGAAAATGAACATACATTCTAACAGTATTCAAATACTCAACCATATTATATATTACTCAACCATGTTATATAGTACCTCCCAATCTTCACTCTACCAAGCTTACGAGAACTGAGGATCACCAGGAACATATGTATTGGATCAACAAGAGGATTTTGGCGCACCTTATGAAATAGAACAAGTTGTGAGTATACCACAGTTACAGTGATACATAAAACACAAGATAAAGAACACCAATACACAATCTAATTTTTACCCTTTCATATGCTTTTCTGGCAAAAGATCGTGTGCAAGTAGTATGGTTAAAGGCTTGTGCTTTTCATGCGGCCCTTCCTTTCTTAGATGCAGACTGTACCAATTAAACATGAAAAATGCAAATTAGAAGAAACACGTGACTTCAACAAAATATTACTCTGTAAGGAAAAAAAATTAGATAGACAAATCATTATTGATACAACAACGATGCAATCACTAATCACAAACATGCCAAAAAAAAAAAAATCACATGAAAGAACCAAGTGCTTCTCAAAATATTATCACTAAAATTCTCTTCAAAACTGCCTTTTTCTCAACTTGTTTTGCTAGTTGTTAAATTGTTGTCAACGTATGCCCCAAACCAAGCAACCACCCAAGGAAAGTACTGAGACAACTATATTCCGCTAAATTCTTCAACATTATTCCCGCTAGATTTGCATTAGCCACAATAAGACCGCCAAAAACATCTCTAACATGCACTTGCAGTTAAAGGACTCATCGAGTCATATTAACAAATCTTCCAGTAACAACCCAGATCATGTCCAATACAGTTGCCCATCTGCTTGCAACCAGACAGTAGTAACATTAAGTTTCATCTATACCAGGTAACTATCCACATCAAGGACTTGTATGGCTAGACCAAAGCAGCTTATTCAAAACATTGTTGCAGGACTTCAGAATTAATAA
The DNA here is from genome assembly GCA_023531295.1 of Papaver armeniacum. Classification (NCBI taxonomy): domain Eukaryota; kingdom Viridiplantae; phylum Streptophyta; class Magnoliopsida; order Ranunculales; family Papaveraceae; genus Papaver; species Papaver armeniacum. The sequence goes on from JAJJWW010017441.1 coordinate 152,455, forward strand.
CCTTACTTTTATGCCTTCAAAAGAGACCTTGCCATGCTTTCCATGTTTCTCTCTAGCCTTGTTCATCATGAGATAGAGAGACAACTCAATAGCTACACATGAGAGATCATTACTACTTAAAGCATTTTAATCTTGATCGAAGCTTAAGCACACAAGTAGACCTTAAACCAGACCTCAATCAGGACTATTGCAAACCCAGCTTAACTTAAGCTAAGGGAATACAAAGCCAATAGTGTCTATACCCATCTAACAAAATATCGTTATTGCATATAAGAAACAATCAGAACAACACATTAACGCATAAGAACTTCTAAATTATGCATGAAAGATTATTTTCTTACCGTAACGCGTTGAAGTGCTAGAATTGAGCTAAATGGGAACGTCAGAAGCATCTCGTGAAGAATTCGCCGCTCTATATGGGGTAAATGTCCATTCTCGGCTGAAGGAGTAGCTACATAGCCAATACAATGAACCAGATTGCTGTGCTCTCTCCGTCAAATGGAGAACTTAAAGCTCTTTTCCTTCGTAGAGGTCCTTCACAAATTGCGTTGGATCTTTCACCTGTGCCCTTCTCTCTACTTGGCTACTCTTTATCACCTCCTATATATCCCAGAACATATGAAAACAGTAATGATGTTAGTGCACAAAAGATATCAAATACTAAACGTACAATCAGAAAAGTGATTAATTAGACCTTTTATCAACATATGTTAGCATCACAAACTCACCAAACCATATTTCTCAATGGATTAGCGTCAATTGCTTATTAATTCTTGGTCAAAAAGTTTCAGTATCTAGTCCAGATTCTAGTGAATCATGTTTAAAAATATTTACAGTTTCATATCCAGTTCACATTCAAATACAAATATCAAATGAATTTTTACTGCAATTAGTGGACTGAAAATCAATTATGTACAATGATTTAAGTCGAACTTGAGTCTTAACTAAAACTTCGGTGGAAATGAGTATACATAGAGTTAACACAAGACTGGCTAATAAATCCAAAGGATAGGCAAAATCCAAGCCAAATCATCTTCAAAAGCCTTTCCACTACTCTCTCAAACAGACGAGTTTGGCAGTTTTTCAGCATTTGCAATGGTTAATACTAAAAAATATGTCATGTCCAATACAGTGCCCATCTGCTTGTAAGCAGACAGTAGCAAAGATTATTTCATAAGTTCGATAGATGCCAGGTAACTTTCTGCATAAAGGACTTGTATGGCTAGATTCAAGCAGCTTATTCAAAACATTGTTACAGGACTTTAGAATACAAGTAGTGTAAGAGAACTAAGTAATCAGTTAAATGGCAGTCGAAATTAAACCCTTACCTTAAACCATTCCATTTCTGGCTCCATCTGAAGCACCAAAGACTGCTAACTTGGAATAATACAACTAAAACGAAGAATCGAACTTAAAGACAATGATAAACTAAATTAACGATAGAGGCAGACACATAAACAAGAAACAGTGAATTGTCAGAAAACACCACAAGGACCGATTCTAAAAATACTCACCACATGAATAAGAAACTTCATCAATTGGGAATCCCATGTTTTCTTAACTCCAGCATCCTCCAAATAAAAAGATGAAGTTACTAAGACAACCATAATGGAAATACCAAACCATTGTTTATTACCTGGAATTGTTGTTACAATCTGATCGTACTCTTCTTCAATCTTTTGTAAATCTTCTGGATCCACATGCATTTGTTTGCGAATAGGCGTGCTCACCTTGTACCAGCAAGGTGGCAAGTATAATCTGAAGTTTGATTCCATTTAAATCTCTGGGCCAATCGTCGAATATCTTAGGAATCATTTCTTTTATTTCTTTATCTAATAAAATGTTCTCGACTTTAATATCTCTGTGGATAACCTTTATCTGAGACTAAGCCTGAAGGGACATCAGCAATCCCATTTCCACCTAGCCAGATTAGGACACATTTAAATGGAGAAATGGCCGCAGAACATGTTACCTTTTCCGAGGCGGCTCATACCAACAATTACATCAAGATCATCATACATAAACAACCATTTTGTTTCTTCCTCCTTTTCTTTTTAGTCTTCAGCAACAACCCAAACAAAAACTTCGATTCACTATTAACTTCTCTTCCAACATCTTTCATACTCTGCATGTTTGATTTAAGAAACGGAAGGAAGAAAAACCAGACTAAATCAGCTTTTCCCCTTTTGTACAGTGAAATCAAACCCTAATTCCACAAATAAATGAGATACTTTCTGAAAACCTAATCAACATAACAATTACAGAATAGATTTTTCCAATACTACTTACTTGGAAATTAAATTCTTGAAAAATTAAGATGATGGAAAGAAGGAGATCTCTCTCGCCTTTGTTGCCGCAAGAGATGTGAAAGAAAGAGCGGAGGAAAAATGCCTCTTTTTACACGATGGGATAAGTATGTTGTGTAATGGGCCGGCTGTGGTCCATCACCGCTTTAATTATATGAAAATTGATGGTCGCGATTGTGCGAGTGAGGATGATGGATTGGTCAACTCCTTTTAAAGTTGACCAATGATCAAAGCAGCTTATGAGTACAATTTGGTCGGGATATTCACCAATATCTGTAGTAGATTTATTATCATTGGATCAGTGCACCCTTATATTAAATTTCCTTGTTTTTTTTAATGACAGGGGGCACGAAGCGATGAATCATGTTTAAAGATGAGTCGATCCTCCGTTAGGGACGGTTTATAGATCATCAAATTCCCACAAATTTCACGAAAAGTGGGTCCATGTAAATGATCGAGACCTCGCAAAGAACAACGCTCCTTACCCGTGTTGAGTTTTCGGAACCCAAAGGCAATCGTTGAGTGAACTGTATCTTCTTTGTGTTAGACGGAAGAACACCCACAAAGAAAGTCACTTACTTCTAGTTGCATTCTCTCCACTCCTCTTCCATTCAGTCGAGTCTCTTCCTTTCCGAACAAGAAAGTAGCTTTCATTCTCCTTCTTTTATAAAAGATAGTTCCTTCGGCCTGTTCCTTCGGCCTCTCGGAGCTCATTCTCCGGGGAACTCCGTTTAGATCATTTTGGTGGATTCTTTACAATCTTTTTCTTTAATGATCTCGTGAGTAAATTGGTAATGTTATAAAAATGGGTGGTTATTTTTTCTGAGAAATCAAAACCGTTGAATTCTAGATCTTAATGTCACAATCCTCGATAAGTTAAAAGTGGTGGATCAATGTGTATTGCAACAAAATTTCAAGCCAATTTTTTCCAACTTGCATCGTTCATAGTGAGATTTAACAGATTTTAGAAATGAAGAACTTTCATTAATAAAAGAATTGATTACATGAGAAGTTAGTTTTTGTAGATTTTCATTACAAAACCAGGTAAGAGAAACATAAGATATTTATTACAAAAAGAGTAGTGGTTGGTGGAATGACATCTAATGCTCAACCAGTGTAAACTTGGCACGTGTATCACATGTTGATTGTGATTGCCGTCCTGTATAAGATGCTGATAAAGATTGCCAGCCTGGATAACTATAATGAGCATGTGAGGGAGGAGTCTCAAGTATTTAAATTCTATATTGATGCTTCTTTTGATAAAGACACTAACGACTATGGTTCTGGGATTGTCTTATACAATATTACAGGTGACTGCTCCGGTTTCAAAGGATCTTATGCAGCTAGAGTGATAGATGCGGAGGCTGGAGAATGCAGAGCTGTGTTGGAGTGTTTACAGTGGGCGAAAGCAATGGAACTGGACAAGATACATCTGGTCGCAGATGCAGAAACCGTTGTCAACTCAATTAATAATAATACTCTTCTTGTTAGATGGGAAAATAGGAAAACTCTAAGGGAGATTAAACTCTTGTTAGGTACTTGCATGTATGCTAAAGTGAGTCATGTCAGAAGATCACTAAATCAGTTAGCTGATTCTATTTCCAAAACAGTTAGGAAAAATAGGTTAATGATTGAAGAATTCAGTCATGATAAACACATTATCTCTTCTTTGTTATCCAGGTATTTTGTGCCTGATAAAAATTAATCAATAAAATCCTACAGTTATCAAAAAAAAAAAAAAAAAAGATTGCCAGCCTGGAATTCCTTGGCAACTTGTAATTATTGTATTAGGTTCCTTTAAGCTTTTTGCTGGGTTTATATTTGACATATGGCTCTAGGTCTACTGATGATGGGGTGCAAATGCGTGCCCATTTGTAGACTCAAACGGCGTCTTCGCTGGCTTTGAATACCGTCAGTGCATTGTGTCCTACATAATTAAGGTTTGTGGCGAGGTAAAGACCATTTATTCTTCAACTGTGAACCTTTTATTTTGGTACAAGGAAGGACTCCAGCATTGTAGTTACGTACAGGTGTTCCATACTTGTGTGACGGCTTTCTTGGGCCTCCAAAGGGGTTGGCTGAACCCGGCATGGGATTCAACATTAATTGTTCGGCCGTTTTGCGATTCACTTTTTATCTCAACAAATAGTCCCACACAGGACAAGGGGATTCTAAGGATCTTCCATATGTTAGATTAGAATTGCGATACAAATCGCCAACCAGCGGTGGTTTGGATGCCCGCCTAATAGTCCTATATGGGCTATCAGCAAAAACACAAAAACAAAAAGTCGGAGATTTGTTTCGCTTGAGCTCGGGCCTCTCCTTCCATTGTTGGTTGGTTTATTGCGTTGTGAGCCGAACCTTGAGTATGCCCGGTAATTTTTTGGTATGCCTTTTTGGTATGCCCAAAAACATATATCTTTTTTGCAACCTAATCCAGAAACTGGGCCTAGTAATGAACAATCTCCTTCCATTGCTAGTTGGTTTTGAATACTATCTCTCAAGAAGAAGTCGCTTCAATCTTTCAAAAAACAGGAAATAACAGCAAACAAAAGCTTAATAACAGCCTCTGATTTCGCCTCCATAACGAACTGATTCCGCCTCTTGAACTTCCACAAATCCCTCCGAACATCGAGATAAGTTCAAGGCATGAAGAATCTGAATTAGGATGCTCAAAAACACCAGCTCTAGGAACAGAAATTGAGCCCCGTTCCAATTTTCCACGAGAACGTTTCTTATCCATAGTAGCAGCAGCCTTGGACCAAATCTCATCGTTCTTACTAAAAGAACCAACTCCCATGAGACTAGCAGTTTCTTTACCCAATATGTGATTCCGACGTAAACATGTGCTATACTAAATCCTGCAATGCAACAGTAATAAAAAGTTCAGGTTTTCTTTGGTACTCAAATTTGAAATTCGAGAAAAACAGATCGTTTCGCAATGAACTCAACAATTTTCAGACTGTTGCGAGAGGGGCTTAAACTGACAGCATAACAACCCCAATGCAAACTACTAGGGGGAGGTTTACTGAAATGGTTAAGTTCACTCTCACATTTTCAGCCTTGATATTTTCAAGGGGCCCTAAGTAGATAAATAAATAGGCAAGGACCCTAAAACAACGTCATTTGAACGTCGCAACGCATTACAATCTAATGTTAGTATATAATATAAAATAGAACTACAAAAGGCCCTAATGTGCATGCTTCCTACTCATTAAAAGCAAGAATAAAGAAAGAACAGCAACAACCCTATAAAAACATGGACAGCAAAATGAGAATTAAAAACCTTTGTTTTTATTTATGCCTACAAAAGAGACCTTGCCATGCTTTCCATGTTTCTCTCTAGCCTTGTTCATCATGAGATAGAGAGGAAAACTCAATAGCTACACAGGGGAGCTCATTACTACTTAAACTTAATGTAGCATCAAAGCTTAAGAACACAAGTAGCTAGACCTTAAACCAGGCCTCAATCAAGATTATTACCAACCCAGCTTAGCTTAAGCTAAGGGAATCCTGATTTGTTGCTAAACCATAAAAATCCAGCAGTGCTTATACCCCCATTTAACAAGAAGTTTCAGTATCTTGTGTGGAAATGAGTAAACATAGAGTTAACACAAGACTGGATAATAAATCAAAGGGATAGACAAAAGCCAGGCCAAATCAGCTTCAAAAGCCTTTACAATACTCTTTGAGGCATACAAGTTTCTGTGGTTTTTCAGCATTTGGGATGGTTAAATATGACCAAAAGAAGATTATGTAAAACCATAGTAGTGGAACAGCATCATACCCAGCTTGACTCGCTGGAGACAAGACTTGGTGTGTCTAGACAGTAGCCTACGTTTTTTTAGTTATGGTAGATCCTCTTTATCTATGGCAACTCTTCTACCAAGAGGACCACCAAAATAAGCATGTCTAAGCCTGTTGAAGTGTGTTTAATGCTGATACATGCAGTTTATTAAAAGTCCATACAGTGTGATTGACGCTAATGAATTGTGTTTAAGCCTCAAAGGCATACAGGGGTGTTTTTAACGTCCTTCACTCTCTAGATTTCAACATGTATTATAGCAATCAAATGTCACGAAGTCTACCTGATATATCGTTCAATTGTTAATTTGTTTCGAACATTCAATTCTAAGCGAAATTTTAAAAAATTTATGCATCACCGTTTTGTATGATAGCAACTCAAAACTCATGTCAATGTGCACCTTACCTAATCATCTACCAAATTCAAAAGGCTTTATGTATATGATATGAAACTCACCGCTCTGTTCTTTCCTTTGTTTTTGAGATGAATTCGCATTCGATATCATTGGAAATCAAACACCCTGCAGCAATTGGTGCCGCCATAGAAGGTAGAAACCCTGTAAGAAAATTCAAGCAGTACAAAATCTTAATTACTATCAAATCTGTTGATAAAAACAATTAAGCTGTTTATTGATTGATAGATCCAAAACAAAGAAATGAAACTTACATCAAAAGAGAACTGAGGACGAAGTTACTACTGAACCACCAAAACGAGTCAATAAATCAATTGAATCGGGATAAGCGAGTCAATAAATCACTGATCTTAACATCTGCATCAGCATCACTTCGGAAAAGCAAAAGTGGCCAGAGAAAGATGTAACCAAGACCAAGATAAAGAGAAATCAAACATAGAAGAGGATACAGAAAAGGAGAGTCAAAGATCAAAGACAGCGGAATAAGAGATCAAGAAAATTGAATGCAGAGAGTATGTGTATACAACTCTTGCGTGAGAGGATAGATCATTTTGCTAATTTCTTGTTGTTTACGATGATCATGGACATCAGACTCCATCATCGGTCGTGGAGGCGGCGGCCGCTTTGAAAGGGGGAGAAGAGGAGAATGAGACTGGAAAAAGAAAAGAAAACCCTATTAAAGATGTTGTTTAAATAGTTGGGCAAATTGATAAAGAACTACATTTTATTACACTTGGTTGACATCGTTACTGTTCAACTTGTGTGGATTTAGAACAAGTCAAGATGCAGATTATAGTTCACTTACAAATTTAGGATTCATAATGGTCTATTTATTGCTAATGCTAACACTTACATGATCATGAATTTTTTTTAGAGTATGAAGTAGATTTAAAGGTGTATGGGGAAATTTTTAGCGCGTTTGGATATCAGAAGCATTTAAAGTTCACTGGTTATATTAATGAGATAAACCACAGTGCACCAAAAGTTCACTGGTGACTATGGTTAGGACACTGCTGGACAATCAGATGACCCGGAAACCTCTGTTTATAACTGCAAACTCGGGTGGTCCATTCAAGGTGGGTAGTGCTTGGCACTTTGGGTTGTGTCTCCCCCCGATCTTCTCTCTAGAACAGGAAAGGAGCCCGCCCACTGCAAGGGTGTGCACTTGCATACCTTGGCTAGATGGCTCCAAAGCCTAATTTAGCCCAAGAAAATTATTTTCATATATACAAGTTTTTTTTTTTTTTTTTAATACCCTAGACTAGTGGTCCATAGACTACATCCAAACTCCTTAAACTGGAGTGGATTTTGGCAATTAAAGGGTTCAAACCCCTACCTCCAGATGACAAGAGAGCATGCCAACCACCAGACCACTTGGTTTATATATACAGCTTATTTTTGCTTCTTTGCACCCCCATCTCCTAATTCCTGGCTCTACCCCTAGAAGCATAGTTATTGTAATACATTTTAAACTTTCTACTCAATAAAAAAAAAATTGTGCAGCATTTTGTAGTGGAATGTCTGAGCTAACTACGAAATATATGTAATATATAATCAAATTTGAATACAAGTCCGAGCAATCGATTCTGGAGGTGAGATTCTTATGCTACTGTTTCATGCCTATTTTGTTTCTCACAAACAACACACAACTGTGATAAATGTGTTTATTATGAATTGGCGAATAACTACCAAAACATAAGTGATATTTTATATTAATTGTTGCTTCTTCTATTTTTAAATTATCATAATCCGAAAGGGGAAGTGTTAATATGATGCTGGAGTAAATCGAGTTATTTGAGTAACATTTTAGGAGTAATCTTGGTATCAAATATATTGCTTTTAAATACTTCTGAACAAAATCTCAAAGTACCAAAAGGAAGACGAAAAGACAGAAAAGTAAATACAAGAACTAATTAAGCTCACGAAATTGGGAAAAGCAGTTTGGTTCAAAACCGGGTCTCAGGCTTCCAGTGGAGGACTAAACTATTTGGGCAGTTCCAGCTTGGTTCATGTACAACACCTTATGGTGTTCACTAAGACGATCACTCTCCCATCAAATTAAGCAAAATGGTCTTTGATTTTCTACTTTTGATTCATAAATTTCCTCTGTACATTAATTTAGCTTGTAAAATTGTGTTCTACGTCTACAGGGGTTAGTCAATTGAGATTTGTGGAGATATTGAAAGAATTTTAGAGATTTCTAAAATCTCTTGTTAGTCAATAGGAAGTTTTTTAAAATCTCAAACAATCTCTTTTATGGATCGTGACTTTCTAAAAGTCTTCAGAATTCTCTGTTATTGGATTTGGATTTTGAAATCAATGACTTATGGTTTTGAGAGACTTGTAGAGACTTTTATTACAAAACATACCATAAATGGCTAAAAAAAAGTCTCTCCTAAGTAGGTGATATTTTGAGAGACTTTGTTCTTTCTCTTTTCTTTACCTGGCTAAATTGGGGCCTATGGATTTTTTCATCCACCCCATAGATAATGATAAGGGGTGTCTAAGTTTGATGAAACTACCATTTTACCCTCTATGAAATTTTAATACTATCAATTTATCCTCTTTAATCCTAATAACAAAAGAAAAAAAAAACTAAATCAAATCAAAATCACTTCCATTCCCATTTCCATCAAAATTAAGAATTTAAAATCAAAAACATTGTTGATAATCACCAAATTCACTAAAATAGGTAATTTTTACGTTTTAGCTCGAATCAAGTACTTTTTATTAACCCAATCCCTAGAGTAGGTTTCAATAACATGTAATCACTCAAACAATCCAATTGTTTTAAATCAAAGTTTTTTGGGTTTATAACAATCTATGTCAATGCATTTGTAACCGATTTCATTTAGAAACGGTTGTTGTTTATGCCCACAAAGACCGATTGTCCTGGATGGCATTCTGGTCGGAGGAAATTGAACCAGAATCAGTCTACGTTAATACCCACATAGCCCGATTTTGGTATGGAAAAGATAACTATTTTCCTGTGTTTTTTTCTTTTTTTTTTTTTTTTTGTTAGAATCGGTTTACACGATACATATATGAAAATTGATTCCTAAGAAGAAAATTTTTGTAACTTTAAGAATCGGATTACATGTATATATATGTAATCCGATTGTTATGAAACAAAATTTCTATAACTTTAAGAATCGGTTTACATGTGCATTACAAAAGCCCGATTTTGGGAATCTGTTTATGTGGGTATTGATCAAACTCCGATTCTAGGTTTACATTGTAACTTACAGAAAACCCAACCCAGAATCGGTTTACAAATGCGCTAACATAAACCGATTCTGGATCGAGTCTTTTGAAAAAAAAAAAAAAAAAGTTTACAAGTGGTGAGTCATAGTTAATCCAAGAATTAACTTGAATAAAAACTTTTTAATTTTTCGAATTAGCACTAATTGAACAAGGGCATATGAGGCATTAACAAAAATAGTGGATAAGGGGTTTCCATGAATTACTTCTTAATGACCCTTTTTTGTCATGTAGCTATAGGCCCCAATTTAGCCAGGTTTCTTTAAGGATTAAACATCAAAATATTTATATAAAAAAAATAACTAATAAGCTACAATTAAATTCATAGAAAATGAAGAGAAAAAAATTCTTGTCTTCCAAAACCCAACAAATTTACTAGAGATTCAAATCCATCTTGTTCGTCTCGTTTTGCTTTTATTGGCAAAATGGTTACAATTTCTGTTAGTCATGCATGGGCTAATACATTTTCATTGAAATATTCATATATCTATTTTCCTTGCTTTGATCAATTTGAATTCTTTAGATGGCGAACTTCGATTGATGGCATGTTGATATGTTTTCTTTTCGAATCGTATTATGGGAAATTACGACGGGCGAAATTCCAGTCCTGGTATTCCTCGGAACCTACCTGCTACTGTCCGGCCTGTTCTTTTCTTGTGCATTAATAGTTTGAGTACATACTTGGCTTAATAGAAAGAATTCAGGAGTAATATTTTCTTTTTTGATACAGCTGGTGTCCTAAGCAATACGCTCAGGCCACCAATACCAGGCGACTGCGAACTTGAACTTAGAAGGTTAATGGAGGATTGTTGGGCGCAAGACCCTGAGGATCGACACACGGGAAATAAATAGGCAATTGTTTGTTATGAGTAGCATATGTTCCCAGGGAATGACACAAATGTAAGATAAAGTGAATGAAAGAGGGGATTCGAAATGTAACCAGAAGAATAGGAGCATTATTAATTAATTGACATATATGGATGGTCTCAAAAATTGGCTTTTTCCCATGATAGAAAGTACCTGACCATTATTATTGTATATTGCATAATAATGTAAATAGCCAAACTATTAAGCTTTTTCCCATGATAGAAAGCTTGTGATGATGCTCAAAATGGAGCAAGTTTGAGTACTATAAGATCGAGTGGCGCAATCACCACACCAGCAAAGCCTAAGATATTGATTAATTAAAATCTGATTAAATATGAAGATTATTTATGTATTTTTTTTTTCCTTTCGAATACATTTTAGTTGTAAGTTAAATTAACGCCTCTTAATTTTACCGTCACTTACTGAATCTATGCATGCAGCCATGCACTCAACTTTGACAGACTTTCAGAATATCATATTTCCCTTGTCTATGGGAGGAAACTAAGATCACCATGGAGGCCATCCCTTTACTTCAGAAGAGCTTAATAGTTTGGCTATTTACATCCGGCTAGCCCATCCCTTTACTTTAGAAAACTCATTCCCCAGATTAAAAAATTTGGTGGTTGGCGATTGGAGTTTCACTACCGTGTTCAATACCGAGTCACGAATTAGTAACTCGTGTGGCTTGGCCTATCCCATCTCTGCCATTTTCTCCCCCTAGCCCCTAGGCATCAATCGACAATGTGAAGTACCTGACCAAATAATGATTCGATCGGTCTCTTGTCATTGTTATTGTATATTGCATAGAAAGAATTCTATTAGGTGTACTCTTTCACTGTGCAAGGGTATATGCATATGCTTGCATGTGCTCATGGCCAAAAGAGAACAATGAAATCTCTGATGGACGACCCAGGTACGTATTCTTCTATTGTTAGATATATATGATTTGACGCATCACCAACTTCTTAACGAACTTAGAGCCAGGAAAAGTCGGGGCCTCATGGCCCCACAGTTGGTATTTTACTGTGCAAAAGCATGCAAAATGTTAATGGAGAGAGATGGTCCATTGTCCATCAAGGTACTACTAGATCTCCTCGTGTATTGATCGATTTGACTCGCAACCATGAAGAAAGTCCCACATGAATCGCCAGATTCATATTTTGACTCGGTCGAGTCATTTCAAGTCACGAGTACCCAGGGACGGCCCTGAGGGAAGGTCAACGAAGGTTGACTTCGGGGCAGCACAAAACTAGGGGCAGCAAAATTACTTTTCCGTCTAGGGTGGTTATATATTAAAACCTAAAATGAAGGATTAAATTGTGATAACAAATAACAAAAAGGATATATTTGTAAGAGATATTGGGGCATATATGAAATAAAGCGTTAGTTTAATGGTTTAGTGCTAAATATTTTAGGTTATGCTCTTGAATCGTAGTTGTTTGTTCAAACCCTATGTTTAGATTGCATATGATCTTGTCGACATCTATGATGATGATCATTTGGTGATTCTTTCTTTTATCTATCAGGAAAGTTATTTATGCAGCAAGATCGATCATTTGAGATTAGGTCATTAATTGGATTGTGTAAACCATGGTGATTCTTTTGAGACTTTAGCAAGCTTATAGTTAAGTGGATGATCATTTTGGTGATTCTTTGTTCTATCAATTACGAAAGTCATTTATGCAAAAAAAAAAATGTAAATCGATTCTCTGTGATTAACTGCATGAATAAATGATGCATTGTTTGCAAATCTTATGTTAGATCTACATTGCGCTTCTATTGATAATGATCCTACTTGTAGAAGATAATCCTATTTGTAGTGGTGATCATTATGTTCATGAAAATTTGGTTGGGAGAGGTGTGTATGCTGAAATGTACATAGGAGTTACCAAAAATGGGGAAGTGATTGTTGTTAAGAGATTAACAAAGGCACAACTGATGAAACAAAAGAAAGAATTTTTACAAGAGTTGGGTACAATTGGTCTTGGTCATGCTCATCGCCCAAATGTATCTTCGTTGCTAGGTTGTTGTCTTGCTAATGGACTTTATATTGTCTTTGCATTCTCAACACATGGCTCTGTTGCTTCTGCTCTTCATGGTAATTTGATAACGACGGCATGGATTATTGGGATGGGCAACAATTTTGCCTCTGTTTCGGGGCAGCAAAATCTCAGGGCCGGCCCTATGAGTACCCCTTTGTAGACTCAAATGGCGTCTTCTTCAGTGGCTTTGAATACCGTCAGTGCCTTGTGTCCTACATAATTAAGGTTTGTGGCGAGGTACAGACCGTTTATTCTTCAACTGTGAACCTTTTATTTTCAGGGACGGATCTTAGTGTAGTTCAGGGGAGGCCCCCGCCTCCCCTATTTCTCGTTAATTCATTATAAACCCTTTGGAACTTCTGTTATTTAGAAGAAAAAATTGTTAGTTATCCCCCTTGAATTTATGTTTTGCCTAGTTAGCTTCCTCTAAAAAATATTTCTGGCTCCGTCCCTGTTTATTTTGGTACAAAGAAGGACTCCAGCATTGTAGTTACGTACAGGTGTTCCATACTTATGTGACGGCTTTCTTGGGCCTCCAAAGGGGTTGGCTGAACCCGGCATGGGATTCAACATTACTTGTTCGGCAGTTTTGTGATTCACTTTTTATCTCAACAAATAGTCCCACACAGGACAAGGGGATTCTAAGGATCTTCCATATATTAGATCAGGATTGCAATACAAATCGCCAACCAGCGGTGGTTTGGATGCCACCTAATAGTCCTACTGTTGCATACTTAATCTACACACTAGTTGGCCTAAGGTGCCCTTAGACTGTTAGCGGGGTGCCTGAGTGTTTCACAAATATTCTATTTTTGATTTCCTTTGATCCGTTGGATGGGCTGCGATGTCGCGCTGGATTATAGATTGGTAGGGTTGAATGATTGGTCTATTTTATGTTTGGAACACATTTTCGTTTTCCTTTGATCCGTTGGATGGGCTGCACGTGTCGCGCCTGGATTATAGATTGGTAGGGTTGAATGATTGGTCTATTTTATGTTTGGAACACATTTTCGTTTAGGGATAGGAAGATTGTAAGAAGAACTCGGTGGCTGGCTGTTCTACAGCTCAGATTGTTGGCCTAATTCATCGAATTGGGAGTTCCTAATTTTCAGTTTATCTATCAATTTACCATTTTTGCTGTTAAATTGTTGTAAGCATACAACCATTTTCGCTGATGATTGCCTCGCATCTTCAAATTTTGCAAGTTCCTAGAAGTTATGTCCAATTCAATGTGGTGAATTGGCTGCATTGCAAGTTGAGGTTGGAATTCCTTGGCAACTTGTAATTATTGTATTAGGTTCCTTTAGGCTTTTTGCTGGGTTTGTATTTGACATATGGCTCTAGGTCTACTGATGATGGGGTGCAAAAGCGTGCCCGTTTGTATAATACCGTCAGTGCCTTGTGTCCTACATAATTAAGGTTTGTGGCGAGGTAAAGACCATTTATTCTTCAACTGTGAACCTTTTATTTTGGTACAAGGAAGGACTCCAGCATTGTAGTTACGTACAGGTGTTCCATACTTATGTGACGGCTTTCTTGGGCCTCCAAAGGGGTTGGCTGAACCCGGCATGGGATTCAACATTACTTGTTCGGCCGTTTTGCGATTCACTTTTTATCTCAACGGATAGTCCCACACAGGACAAGGGGATTCTAAGGATCTTCTATATATTAGATTAGGATTGCCATACAAATCGCCAACCAGCGATGGTTTGGATGCCCACCTAATAGTCCTACATGGGCTATCAGCAAAAACAAAAAGTCATGGTTGGTTTTTTGCAACCTAATCCAGAAACCGGGCCTAGTAATGAATAATGGGAAAAATATGGTTTGGTCCTTTTCAAGGTGGTCCCATGTCTATTTGGTTCTTTCACAAATCACCTTTTCCATTTGGTCATAATTATTAAAATATCTAAATCTCCTTATCTCTCTTATTTTTCTACTCCGTGAATGGTTTCTATATCTTGTTTTTATTTTCTCTACTAATTTCTCTCTTGTTTATTTTTCTACTAATTTCTCTCTCATTCTTACCTTAATATTTAAAAGTTTAAAAATTAAATATCTCTCAAAATATATGTCAAAAATTAATAAATTTTATATATTAGGAAAGCCCTCGGCGATAGCTTTCAACGAGTACCATTATTAGCTATGTTTCGGATCTTTTAATTTTTTTTCAATATAATAGTAGTTCATCCGAGAATGAAAAAAACGGACTTCATTTGAAGATGAAGATATTGATGTTTTTATATGGACTTCATTCGAAATGAAGTCATTTTTTTTAGGCTTTTATATGGACTTCATTTCGGAATGAAGTCATTTTTTCATGTTTTTATATGGACTTCATTCAGAAATGAAGTCTGTTTTTGTATATTTTTATATGGACTTCATTCCAGAAATGAAGTCCGTTTTTTTAGGGTTTTATATGGACTTCATTTCTGGAATGAAGTCCGTTTTTTCATGTTTTTATATGGACTTCATTAGGAAATGAAGTCTGTTTGTATGTGTTTATATGGACTTCATTTCTGGAATGAAGTCTGTTTTTTTCATGTTTTTATATGGACTTCATTCCAGAAATGAAGTCTGTTTGTATATGTTTTATATGGACTTCATTTTTGGAATGAAGTCTGCTTTTTTCATGTTTTTATATGGACTTCATTCCAGAAATGAAGTCTGTTTGTATATGTTTTATATGGACTTCATTTTTGGAATGAAGTCTGTTTTTTTTAGGTTTTTATATGGACTTCATTCCAGAATATAATAGTTCATCAATGTAGTTCATTTTGTAGAATGAACTCGTATAATAGTTCATTTTATAGCTAAAAAATAAGGCAAAAAAATAAAAGCTCCGAAACATAGCGACAATGGTACTCGTTGGAAAGCTATCGTCGAGGGCTTTGGAATATATAAAATTTATCATTTTTAGACATATGGTTCAAAAAGATATTTAAGTTTTAAGTTTTATTTATTTATTTTTATTAAGTGAGAGAAAAAAAACAAAAGGTGACATCACCTTAGGGCCAAACCATTATTTTTAGGACCAAACAATAATATAAGGGTGTTTTTGCCTCTGAAGATGACATTTACATCATCCATGACATCACCTAGACCAAACTATAATTTTTAGGACCAAATGATAATTTATATTCCAAATAGGACCAAGCAGACGACAATTGACTAGGTCAATTGGATTTAGAAATCTCTCAATATATTATTTACAGGACCATATGGTATTTCCTACATGAATAATCTTGTTCAGAGTAATGTAGAACCAAATCTAAGTTCAAAAGTTGTAAAAAATACAAAGCTTAATAACAGCCTCTGATTTCGCCTCCATAGCGAACTGATTCCGCCTCTTCAGATTCCATAAATCCCCGAGATAAGTTCAACGCATGAGGAATCTGAATTAGGATGCTCAAAAACAGCAGAGCTAGCAACAGAGATTGAGCCACTGCTAATTTTCCACGAGAACGTTTCTTATCCACAGAAGCAGCAGCCTTGGACCGAATCTCATCGTTCTTACTAAAAGAAACTGCTAACACTATTATCATTAAAAAGAACCAACTCCCATAAGGCTAGCAGTTTCTTTACCATATATCTTGATTTCGCGGTCAACATATGCTATACTAAATCCTGCAATGCAACAGTAATAAAAGTCAGGTTTTCTTTGGTAATCAAATTTGAAATTCAAGAAAAACAGATCGTTTCGCAATGAACTCAACAATTTTCAGACTGTTGCGGGAGGGGCGAAAACTGACAGCATAACAACCCAATGCAAACTACTAGAGGGAGGTTTACTGAAATTGTTAAGTTGATTCTAGCTCACATTTTCAGTGTTGATATTTTCAAGGGCCCTAACTGAAAACTAGTTGAAAGCTAATTCCTTAGTACAACAATTTGCTCATTGTGCCCAAAGCTCTCACAAACAAGTAACAAAACCTCTGACATATAACCTAATCATCTACTAGTTTGAAAATCAATCTACTAGTTTAGAATTTAAATTGGTAGATGATGAGGATATGCGCTAAATTTTGGTGGGAGTGTAGCATACAATGAGAAAAACAATCGCCACTACTACATTCTTTATGATGTTTAGGTGCACGGTTCCGTTATATTCTACTCTAACTGGTACAATATAGAATCACAACAACTTGAAGAAAGGAAAAAAAAAAAAGCAAAACTCTATAAAAAAAAATAAAGCACAGATTCAGGGTATGAAAGATGATTTCTACTTTTCTGGTTACAGATGCTTCAATGTATCTAAGAACAAAGAGTTGTATGTAGAACTATTGATGAAAAAGTGAAAATGAACATGCATTATAACAGTATTCAAATACTCAACCATATTAGATATTATTCAAATCTATAACAATGTTGAGTTAAGTAAACTTGTACCTCCCAATCTTCACTAGGTCAACCAAGCTTACGAGAACTGAGGATCACCAGGAACATATGTACTCGATCAACTGGAGGGTTTTGGCGCACCTTTCGAAATAGAACAAGTTGTGAGTATACCACAGTTACAGTGATACATAAAGAACAAGATAAAGAACACCAATAAAAGATCTAAATTTTACCTTTTCATATGCTTTTCTGGCAAAAGATCGTGTGCAAGTGGTATGGTTAAAGGCTTGTGCTTTTCGTGCGGCCCTTCCTTTCTTAGATGCAGACTACCAATTAAACATGAAAAATGCAAATTAGAAGAAATACGTGACTTCAACAAAATATTACTCTTCAAGGAAAAAAAATTAGATAGAGAAATCATTATTGATATAACAACGATGCAATCACTAATCCTTAACATGCCAAAATATTTTCACTGAAATTCTCTTCAAAAACTGCCTTTTTCTCATGTAGCTATGGAGTTGTCTCTCTATCTCTGAAGTCCTGTAACAATGTTTTGAATAAGCTGCTTTGGTCTAGCCATACGAGTCCTTGATGTGGAAAGTTACCTGGTATAGATGAATCTTAATGTGGTTGCGCAAACAGATGGGCAACTGTATTAGACATGATCTGGGTTCGTACTGGAAGATTTATTAATATGACTCGATGAGCCCTTTAACTGCTAGTACATGTTAAAGATGGTTTTGGCGGTCTTATTGTGGCTAATGCATATCTAGCGGGAATAATGTTGAAGAATTTAGCGTTTCTCTATAGCCTTGTTCATCATGAGATAGAGAGACAACTCAATATCTACATGAGAGCTCATTACTACTTAAACTTAATGTAGCATTTTAATCTTTATCAAAAGCTTAAGCACAAAAGTAGACCTTAAACCAGACCTCAATCAGGACTATTACCAAC
Organism: Papaver armeniacum; assembly: GCA_023531295.1. NCBI lineage: Eukaryota > Viridiplantae > Streptophyta > Magnoliopsida > Ranunculales > Papaveraceae > Papaver > Papaver armeniacum. Next base: position 170,446 of record JAJJWW010017441.1, read on the forward strand.
CCAGCTTAACTTAAACTAAGGGAATCCTGATTTGTTGCTATACCATAAGAAGCCAATAGTGTCTATACCCATCTAACAGAATATCATTATTGCATATAAGAACCAATCAGAACAACAGATCATTATCATTAACACATAAGAACTTCTACATTATGAATGAAAGTTTAGTATTCTTACCGTAACGCCTTCAAGTGCTAGAATTGAGCTAAATGGGAACGTTAGAAGCATCTCGTGAAGGATTTGCCGCTCTATATGGGGTAAATGTCCATCTCAGCTGGAGGAGTAGCTACATAGCCAATACAATGAATCAGATTGATGTGCTCTCTCCATCAAATGGAGAACTTAAAGCTCTTTTCCTTCGAAGAGGTCCTTCACAAATTGCATTGGATCTTTCACATGTGCCCTTCTCTCTACCTGGCTGACGCAGCGGTAACGATAAGAAATAGCCTTGAATCCACAAGGTGTGTTTTGAATCTACAAAACACTGTTCTGAATCCACAGAACAAGTATAATCTGAAGAGATTTGTGTTCTGAATCCACAAGAACAACAAATAGAACACTTGAAAATACACAAACAGAAAACTAGTTTCTTTTCAAATAACAATCATCCATAATCTTTTACAAATTAGGATCCTAAGATTAAATACTAGTAGGTAGTTATAGGCAGTTAACACACATTAGACACACAAGATAAGAAACTGAAACTAGAAACTGAAAATAACTATTAGATATTTTCTGAAAGTTGTAACTGTCAGGTGTGACTATCCTTGTTCTGCATCACTGGCTACAATTTATCACCTCCAATATATCCCAGAACATACGAAAACAATAATGATTTTAGTGCGCAAAAGATATCAAATGCTAAATATACATTAAGAAAGTGACTAGACCTTTTATCAACAACGTTAGCATCACAAACTCACCAAACCATATTTATCAATGTATTAATTAAGAATGTTGCATTGGATTAGCGTCAATTTCTTAGTTATTGGTCAAAAAGTTTCGGTATCTAGTCTAAATTCTAATTAAATTGCCTTTTACTCAACTCGTTTTGCTAGTTGTTAAATTGTTGTCAACGTATGCCCCAAACCAAGCAACCACCCAAGGAAAGTACTGAGACAACTATATTCCGCTAAATTCTTCAACATTATTCCCCCTAGATTTGCATTAGCCACAATAAGACCGCCAAAAACATCTCTAACATGCACTAGCAGTTGCCCATCTGCTTGCAACCAGACAGTAGCAACATTAAGTTTCATCTATACCAGGTAACTTCCCACATCAAGGACTTGTATGGCTAGACCAAAGCAGCTTATTCAAAACATTGTTACATGACTTCAGAATTAATAACCTTTGCTTTTATGCCTACAAAGGAGACTTTCCCATGCTTTCCATGTTTCTCTCTAGCCTTGTTCATCATGAGATAGAGAGACAACTCAATAGCTACACATGAGAGATCATTACTACTTAAAGCATTTTAGGACGGAGATATCATTTATTTAAACCTTGCCTTTTATATAATTTCAATTATATTAAAAAAATAAAAAGTTAATTTACTTAAGTAGTTAACGGCTTATTTTCAACAACCAATGGAATCCATTTGTTACGTGCACACTCTTTAAAGGAGTGTGCACAAAATTGCACTCGGAATATTTCTACCTCTTACCAAGAATAGTGCTGCTCATGCACGGTGAAGCCTATAAATATAGGAGGCCTAAGCACAGCAGCAAATATTGCTATAACAACCTTGAAAACATATACCCGCAGCTTTGAAATCTGAGGATGAGGATTTCTACGGTTTTTGAGCCTTCATCGTCAACTGAATCATCTTCTTCTGTTATAAAGAAAGACATTGTTCTGTTAAAACATCTTTTGACATGTCTACCTGGGAGATCACTCGTTGTATTCAAGTCAGTACAGAGCCGTACCAAACTTTTCAGAGGCCCTAGTCGAAAATCAAAAATGGGGGCCCTAAAAAAATTCTCTGATCATTTTAAAAAATACTCCTCCAGTCCCTAATTAGATGAAAGCTATTTGGTTTTTAGTTTTGTCCACAAATAGATGAGCTATTTCACTAACCAAGGGATATTTCTAAAACTACCCTTTTAATTGATTATTTTTTCTATAAGAAATATGTATAATTTGATAGTCATGTTTATATTCGTTGTGTAGGTCTTTTAAAATGCTTTTCAACGGTATAAAGTTTATAAAAAATCGTGGTATAGTTTAAGAGATAAATCGTCTCTAAACTTACTAATTATTGCCCATAAGGGTATAATTGTAAAAAATACTTCAATACCACTTTCCTCCTTGCCTTAAAATTTGTGCAAATTACAAGTAGCTCATCTAATTAGGGACGGAGGGAGTAACACATAATAAAATTTGCAAATAGAAATGACTACATAAAAGTAGCTAATCTACCAAAAAGTAACCTTCATGGCCTCCTCAATGAAAATTCATCAATTATTGCATTGTAATCAATGTTGTTCACCATATTCACCTCGATAAATAATATTGCTAGGTCATTCAATCTTTCTTGTGACGTTTGTCGACCGAAGGTAAGACTTCGTCAGCTTCAACTAGGAAAATTTTCTTTCTGCAGAGGCAACTGTAACTGAAATCATCAATAGAATCTTGTATAAAATTTCTACATTTAGGTAGCAACCTTCCATATTGTTTAAGAAATCAATACTTCAACTTCCCTTACAGTTTTTTCTGGTAAATAACTTCTTAGATCAACTTTCATTTTGGCATACAAGTCATGCCCATCAATATCATTCATGCTTTAGATAATATTATTGAAACTTAATACCGGTACTTTTCAAGTGCTATCATCAAGAGAATATAACTTGTTTAGCCAGTGAGGTCTTACTTTTGTATAGTAAAAAATTGGATAGCGATTGCGGCAAGGAGTCCAAATTATATAAAACTTAGTTGTAGAAATTATTATATATCATAGTAGTTTCATTTTTTTTTCTCCAATAGGTGAGATACGTAGAAATTAGTATACATACAGACAACAGAAATAAAATAATTGGGGGCCCCTGTCATTCAGGGGCCCTAGGCGCCCGCCTATGCTTCCTAACTGCCCGCCTATGCTTCCTAACTGCTTGGTACGGCCCTGATGAGTCAGTATCTAAAAGATGGTATTCTATCATGGCTGACCCAGATTTTGTTGCTCACTATCTACGACACATTCCTAAAAATCCAAGGCTGATGGTGAAGCAGGTGCATGGGGTCATCTTGAAGAAATAAGTGCTACCAAAATCCATTTGCGAGTGTTTTGATGCTGTAATTTTATTTTATTTTTTTGTCTTTCTCGAGACTCTTATTGGAGCTGTTTGCGCTTGAAATGTGTTTACAGTTAGTGCTGTTCATGGTCGTTGCTCGTGCAACATGAAGTCTTTAAGTTAGTATTCTTTGACAATTTTCTTACCATCATATATGCAATACTCTGCACTATGCAGCTTGTCAAAGGGCATAAAAAAAACTAAACCTATTTTTAAAAATAGTGGAGGATTGTTGGTGGAAATATTTTCGAAATCAGATTGTTTGCTGGGACTAAGCAAGTTTAAATTCAGAATTCAAAAGGCATGTCTGTTCCTGCAGCAATGTGTTGCTTCACATGATCAAATCCAGTGGATTAGTTCACTTCTGAAAGGTAAATAGACACATCCTTTCATTGACAGACATAACTCCTCTTAACATGCACTTTATAACCTACTAGTACAACCGTTGCCACGGTGGGAGGGCCGACTGAAAAACTTGACGAAACGACACCAGTATGTGATTGCATGGATTCAGAATAGTTTAAGATGTTAAAAGCTTATATATTCTGCTACCAGTATACAAAGTCATCGATTTCAGCCCAGCTACATTCTGAAATCCAAGACACGGACAGTGTTGTTGGAGAAACAAGCTGCAATTTTGTCGCCTTCCTTGTTCCAGCAAACTTCGTATATACCTCCACTTCCATCCTTCATTAACCATATATGTAAACTTCTGTCCAGTGATCCACTCGCTAGATACTCGCCGTTAGGACTAAATGCAACAGAGTATATGGGCTCCCTGTAGCAAAAAGGAGCCGGAAAATTTGCAAACACATGCGCGCAGACATACACAAACTTCACGGAGATCACTCGGAGAAGTAAATAAATTTCAACAAATTTGAATGCTTATACGTACCTGTGGCGTCAAAGATGTAGATCACTCTTCTTAACTCCACATTCCACAACTTTATTGGAGAGTCAAAGGATGCACTGACCAATTAATAATTCACAGAATGTTAGAAAATTCACAGTAGTAAAATACGTAAGCAGGCTTCTAATAGGCCAACTATGATATCGAGTATGTAATGCAGTTATTAAAGAGAAGAAAATGAGCCTGACAACGAAAGGAAAGCAACTAACCTTGCCAACTATAATTGCTGATTAGGGTTGTTTGTGCCTGGGCCAGTTGGACTCCATCTGATAGTGCCTGGGCCAGTTGGACTCCATCTCCTGTACAATATAATTCATTTGTTTGTGAAGCAAATAACAAAAATGAACAAGAATAATAAAGAAAGAAAAATTAATTACACAAGTTGTAAACTTGAAAGCACGTGGTTCAGGATCCATGGGCCTTGCAACCTTAAGTTTTTTGGAAAGAAAGTTGTAAACTTAAAATAGTAACCATCAAACCAGTACAGAAAAATCTGGTCAGAGAAACTGAAGATATGAGTAGGAGGTGCACTAGTATTACCGACGCATAAACCACAGGGATCTGGGTGGCAAGCTCGGTGATTTCCCAGAAGAATTCACATGGCCATCAAAACTCTCCTCCATAACCCAGGCTTGCTTGACTTCACCCCCAATAAATACAAATGAACTTTGCAGCAACAACAACAACTACTACTACCACCATTATGAGAATGTTGACGTCGATGATAACAATCACTTATTCCATTACATAGATTTTTTTCTAAATATGCAGTGCAAGGAAATCCTTTGAACTCCAAAAGATGGGGATAAGTAATAGATAAGTGCTTCTGTTGCTCATCAGTTGCACTTTTAAATGAACTGAAACTTCTCATCATGGAGATTGAAGGAGAGTAACATCTCCATCTCATTTGCTCCTTCTCCTCCCTTAATAGTTACTATCATCATCCAACCCAAACAGTCACTACCACAACTACAAAAGATGGCAGACCTGTCACTACTGCTACACGCTCTTATCCAAATAATAGGTTGACCATGACGTGCTATGTGTGCGCTTGTGGTAGTGATATCTCTCCATGATTTAGTTCCCAATATAAATACAAGAATGTTGAGCTGCTTGTGCGAGGTACGGAAAACACTTACCAACTTGTACTCGTTTGCTAAGGAATCGAAACCAAATCCGTGACAGATGGTGCTAGCATGAAAGATAGGTTCCCCTAAGATGGGTGAATGATAAATATGGATAAAACCACCCCTGCTTGGTTGCACAATTGTGTAAGAAGTTCCAAAACAATTCACATTAGCCATACAAGGGAAACCACTACAGTAACCAACCAATTCACCATGTGATTCCATGACAAAAGAACCAGCTAAAGGCCAAAGGACTAGAGTATCACGAACACAGTCAGTAGGAAAATCAAACAAATGATCCCGAAATAGAGTATAAGCAGCATTATTTAAAAGACTAAAGACAAATTTGGGGTTTTTGAGACTGAAGAAAGTGAGAATCAGTTAAACCCATTTGAGACCGCAGCACAACAGAACAGTGACGGAACTGGAACCCTAGTTAATATCTTCCATAATTGAATCTGGAGGAAGGTCTTTTTTTCTTTCTTTCTACATTCTATTTTCTTCTTCATCAATGTTGGTGCAATAGTGGACATGGGTTTGCTTTTCATAAACAGTTACGGTGTTGCTATAATTTATATGCTCCCTTACAGTGAATGTTTTGATATGAAGGTTCTGAATTGAGGTGTGTACATACAGTCCAACAAAAATTGATGATGGCTTCATAAGCAAAATATATAACAGCTCAAAGAGGAGTAAATATTAACCTAGAAAGTAGAATAATAGTGATTTTAATACTAGTTTTGTCTTAATTGGACTTCTATAGCTAATCAATACACAAACCGATGGCTTGATTCATCCAACTTCAACCTATTTCATGCACAAATTTGAAATCTACAGATTTTTTCTTCTAATTCAATAACCGTAATCCACAAAATCACATTAAATTAGGGGCATAAGGCATAAAAATTGAAGAAATAAAAGGTTCTTACCCTTAGTATTGCCATTGTCCATGCTATCTTCTCTGAACAACACCTATAATTACACAACCCAGGATCTTCTTTCTTCTCTTAATTTGACAACAGGCCCATCCCTTGACAATCACCATGGTACTAGCATCGAACCCATCTCTATGATTTCCATCATCACCGATTTGAGTTTGCGGCGAGGTGGAGGTGGAGTTTCTCTGAAATTTGGGACGAAGAAGAAAACATAACGAATGAGAAGAAAGAAGAAGGGAAAAGAAAAAAACAAAAGGATGTTGCCAGATTCGAACCTGCAACGTTTAGGTCAATTTACCCGAAATTTTACTAAACTACCCCTCAACAATTACTACATTGCCAACCTCCGTGTCCTTTTTTTCTAGGCACGAAATTTACGCGATAACCCTTCATTTTGTGTTATATTTACGCTAGTTTTAGTGAGAAATAAATGCATGGAGGGGCTCTTTAGTCCTTTCATTGTTGATTGAAAATTGTTTGGGACAACAAAATCAATCTTTTTGTGTCCCGATTGATGACTTACAATTTACAAAAGTGGCCATATAAAGGTCCTCATAACATTTCGGTCGACCCAATAAATAGAGGGTACTTGGAGAACACAAAAAAATAAAATCCCTGCGATCTAGTTATTCTTTTAGGATTCTCTTCTGGGCGTTATCAGAAACAAGAGTGTTCTTAGGTGCGATCAAATATCATACATTTGATTACACCTAGAAGCTTGTTTGTACCATAAGTAAAAATACTACTTAATGGGCCAAATTGATACTTGAATCATCTTTTGGTCCTCATCCCAAGACCGCTAACCATTCAACCAAGACAACCCACCGATGCCTGAGCCAGGTCAATGGTCAAAGTCGGTCAACTATCAAAGTCATGTAATAGGTCGAGGTTAATGGTCAAAGTCAACGGTCGGTCAACAATCAAAGTCGGCCGTCGGTGGCCCCAAAGTCGGTCGCACCCACAGCCAATTTTCGGTCTTGTAGCCAGCGTAATCTGCCGATTCTGACAAAAAACTCCTCCCCACCGCCAAATCCAGTCTCCAACCATCTGCGCCGTGAGCCTCCTCCATCCACACCGCTAGCCATCATGCTCATCAACCATCAAGCCGGTCCCCACCCATGCGGTCGACCCTTCCGTGACAAGTGTCCACCAATCGCTTGCCATCATTTATGTAATTTATCATGGAAGCATAAATGTGCGATTTCATGCATAATTGAATTCCAGCCCGATTTTGACCATGCGAATTGAATTCCAAAGATTTTGACCATGCAATATTCATTCCACGCGAGTTTCATACATGCAATAATAATTTCAGCAGTTTCACGCGGAATTGAAGAGGGAGGCATAAATGAGCAGTTAGTGCCTTATAAGTTATGTTGAAATTATGCATACAATTGTATAAATAGGAGGAGCAGAAATCATAGCAAATGGGGTAGCCAATAGGGGAAAAAAATATACAATGTAATTTTACTATCAATACAAAATCACTCCCCAAGGGGATTCGCCCATGGACGTAGGCAACCTATGCCGAACCACGTTAAACCTCTGTCTTTCATTTTGTTCTTCAAATCGACCCCTAACCCAAAATACTCACCAAAGCTATCCATTCATCGTGTTTTGTGCCCAAAAGTAATTTTGGGTACAAACATGCTTGGCAAACTAAGGGGACTACGAGAAAAGGAATCGTGTTTTCCCATTGAGAAAAGCGTGCAAAACACTTCAAAATCTTGTCCGTCAATAAGCGAGTTTGGGCGTCTTGAAAATCACTGCCCAGTCGATTGAGCGTAATGCTTTGTGAGTCGATCTGATCGCAATTCTTTGCAGTCCGGTGATCGCAGTGCGCGACGACCATGTAATCGCAGAATCTGCCCGATCAAGTTGATCGCAAACGTTGCAATCGATTCGTTGTTCGAGATCTGCTAAAACTATTACCTTCGGAAACTACAAAAGCGCATCACTATAAAGATCGATGAAATCACCCCTAGGGCGTTCGGTCCACGATAAAAGATGGCGTAAAAACATCATCAAAATTGGTGTTGGATATTCGATCCAAAACATGGTTGGAGTCGATTTTGATTCTGATCCAGCGCATTCGATTGATCGCAATTCTTGCATTCGATTAATCGCGATTCTGCCAGATCGATTGATCGCAAGCTATTTGCAAGCCCGACTTCATAGTCGAGAGGCCACCAAGATGACTCATCGGAAAGATCGCTAAGATTATTTCAGTGTTTATAGGTAAAAATCGTTTTGCCGATTTGAGGTAAATTCGGTAGGTGAGTGGCTTGGTTCAAACCTAAACAAATGTCTTTGCACGTGAGCACTTTATAGATTCGAGAGATCAATCTGTACAAGTCCGGCCTAAACCAAGAAATGGCTAGTTCCAGACTTCCTTGGTCCTGAAGTGGAGGAGAAGGGTTGATTTGGGGAGGAAGCAAAGAAAGGTGTTGAGACGAGAATAGTGCAGGAGAGTAGTGTCTCGACTTGTATCGAAAGTGGAAGCTTCGAAGCTTGCAAGAGATGAAAGCTTTTTGGAGAGCTTGCAAAGTTGCCTTTTACGAGAGTGTAGTATTTTCTCCCGGCCGAGACTTGTTGTCAGGTGGAAATAGGTAAGACCTATTTATACAAGTCGAGATTGAAACGTACCTGGCCTCATGAAGGAAGATAGTAAAGGGTGAAATAATGGGAGGAGGTGGTAACCGCATGGTGTTAATGGGTGAAAACGTTTTCACCATTATTTCCTCATTTATTTGGCCGCTTTATTCCTTTTCACGCTTTCTTAATGTGAGCATAAGTATCTGTGCAAGTTTGTAACTGCCAAACCAAAACCCTGGAAAGCATCCCCGGTTGTGTTGATATCTCGTTGGTTGCACCTTGAGTGCAAGTGGCGCGTGTGGCATGTGTCATTGGCATGTGCGGAATGCCCTTGTTGCGGGTTGTACTTGAGCGCAAGTGGCAATGCGGGTTTTGCTAGTGGCGTGCGTGGCATGTGCCCAATGGCATGTGCGAATGCCTTGGTGGTAGGTTGTACGTTGAGTGTAAGTGGCAATGCAAATTTGCTAGTGGCGTGTGTGGCATGTGCCAATGGCATGTGCGGAATGCCTTGGTGGTAGGTTGCACGGTTTGCAAGTTAGGCTACCCGGCGTGTGTGTTTGGCATGTGCGGAATGCCTTGGTGGTAGGTTGAAAGGTTTGCAAGTTAGGCTACCAGAGTGTGTGTTTGGCATGTGCCAATGGCATGTGCGGAATGCCTTGGTGGTAGGTTGCACGATTTGCAAGTTAGGCTACCGGCGTGTGTGTTTGGCATGTGCCAATGGCATGTGCGAAATGTCGTGGTGGTAGGTTGCACGGTTTGCAAGTTAGGCTACCATCGTGTGTGTTTGGCATGTGCCAATGGCATGCGTGGCCGTTAGGGCCGTGGCCTTGGTAGGAAAAGCTACCAGCGAGCATGTTGGTATGTGCCAATGGCATGCATGGCCGTTAGGGCCGTGGCCTTGGTAGGAAAAGCTACCAGCGAGCATGTTGGCATGTTCCAATGGCATGCGTGGCCATTAGGGCCGTGGCCTTGGTAGGAAAAGATACCAATGAGCATGTTGGCATGTGCCAATGGCATGCGTGGCCGTTAGGGCCCGTGGCCTTGGTAGGAAAAGCTACCGAGCGAGCATGTTGGCATGTGCCAATGGCATGCGTGTCCGTTAGGCCGTGGCCTTAGTAGGAAAAGCTACCCAGCGAGCATGTTGGCATGTGCCAATGGCATGCGTGGCCGTTAGGGCCGTGGCCTTGGTAAGGAAAAGCTACCGGTGAGCATGTTGGCATGTGCCAATGGCATGCGTGGTCGTTAGGGCCGTGGCCTTGGTAGGAAAAGCTACCGCGTGAGCATGTTGGCATGTGCCAATGGCATGCGTGGCCGACTTGGCCTATGTTGCATGGTTTGTAAGCCTAGGTCTCTACATTTGGCATGCGCCAATGGCATAGCGACTTGGAAATATGGCTTGTGGTACACGTACGGCCATGTTGACCTAGTTGCACGTTTTGCAAGCCTAGGGCGCTATATTTGGCATGCGCCAATGGCATTGCGGCTTGGAAGTATGGCTTGTGGTACGTGTTGGCATGTGCCAATGGCACGACGGCCATGTTGACCTAGTTGCACGTTTTGCAAGCCTAGGCGCTATATTTGGCATGCGCCAATGGCATAGCGGCTTGGAAATATGGCTTGTGGTACGTGTTGGCATGTGCCAATGGCACGTACGGCCATGTTGACCTAGTTGCACGTTTTGCAAGCCTAGGGCGCTATATTTGGCATGCTTGATGGCATAGCGGCTTGGAAATATGGCTTGTGGTACGTGTTGGCATGTGCCAATGGCACGTACGGCCATGTTGACCTAGTTGCACGTTTTGCAAGCCTAGGGCGCTATATTTGGCATGCGCCAATGGCATAGCGGCTTGGAAGTATAGCTTGTGGTACGTGTTGGCATGTGCCAATGGCACGTACGACCATGTTGACCTAGTTGCACGTTTTTCAATCCTAGGGCGCTATATTTGGCATGTGCCAATGGCATAGCGGCTTAGTTTGGCATGGTTGCCAATGAGTGCGATATGTAGTTTGGTTTTGGCGTGTTGCCATGGTGCGCGGTGTGCGGCTTGGTTTTAGCGTTCTTGCCATGGTGCTTGATGTGCGGCTTGGTTTGGCATTGTTGTCATGGTGCGCGAGTGTGCGGCTTGGTTTGGCATTGTTGCCATGGTGTGCGAGTGTGCGGCTTGGTTTGGCATTGTTGCCATGGTGCGCGATGTGCGGCTTGGTTTGGCATTGTTGCCATGGTGCGTGATGTGCGGCTTGGTTTGGCATTGTTGCCATGGTGCGCAGTGTGCGGCTTGGTTTGGCATTGTTGCCATGGTGCGCGATGTGCTGGCTTGGTTTGGCATTATTGCCATGGTGCGTTGATGTGCGGCTTGATTTTAGCATTGTTGCCATGGTGCGATATGCGGCTTGATTTGGCATTGTTGCCATGGTGCGCAAAGTATGCTGCGGCTTGGTTTTGGAATTAGGGTTCTGTGTCGAAAACCCTAATCTGGTATTTTGAAAAAATATACAACTTTTTCGAAAAATATACAATTCATGGTAAATTCATAAAAATGTCAAATTGACTCAATCCAAAGCACACTGATAGATAAATCACAAATATACAACTTTTATTAAGGACCCAAATCGTTTTAGCATCATTAAGAATTCCTAAGAATATCAAAAACACGTCAAAGCAGAACTATCCAGAATTTCAGAAACTAACATCCAAATTCAAACACACATTGAACGGTGAATTTGTGGTCTATTGTTCTCAAAATTTAACCATGGGTACCTAATCATGTTATCTAACAATTTCAAAAGCCTGATCATCACTAGGAGATATATATTTATTTTATTAAATTACTAAATCCCAACAATACAAAACCATACAAAATAAACACCCAAAGAAAACACCAAAACAGAAAAGGGTTTCACATTCTACCTTAATTCCTTTGATCCTCTTTGATCTCTATAAGAAACCTATCCCCATCTCCTTCTTCTTCTCATATCTTTTTCTTTTCTAACCTCTAACTATCTCTCCCAATTTTATTTATAATTACAAAACCTAGATTAATACTATATTAAAACTAGCACTAATATGTAAATTTATTATTTTTTTTATCTTTTCATTTTCTCTTAATTTTATCTATTTACTAAAATAAATTAAGTGACTCTATTTCCACCCATAGCTTTCCTAGTTCAAGCAACCCACCTAGGCAAACGCCAAGGAACAACAACCTAAATAACAAGCTACGAGGTGTAACTTGGGCAGAAGCGATAAATAAAAAATACCGGGTATTACAGGTTTTCTTATTTTTTCTTATTTTTTTTTGTTGTTGAATAATGGTTAGTGGTAATGGTTTTGTATATACATTACATAAAAGAGGGTATTTTAGTAATGTATTACCTTAGGGGTATTTGTAAAGTTCAAAAGGGTATATTTGCTATGGGTCTCATAGTAGGGGTATATAGATAATGTTCCTATGTGTAAATCTTTAGAAGATGGAGGTTTAGGCATAAAAATTATACTCCCTCCGTTCCACTTTAGATGATGTTTTAGGGTTTTTTTTTTGTGTTCCAAAATAGATGAAGGTTTAACTATTTTCTCCTCATTCTCTGATTTACCCCCGCTTTGGAATCACAACATAACATTCATTCTCTTTGTAATCAGTGAGAGATAATTAATTTAATTTAAAATTTAAATCTATTCTCTATCATCTTGGGATATTTGGTGATCCCAAGTACAATTATATGGGGATTCATAATTTATACTTGAATCTAGAAACTAAAAATTATGAGGTTTTAATTTTTAAAAGGGTATTAATATGGGTAGATATGGAAAAAAATTATTCTCTTTGATGTTTCTTAATCTGCGTGAAAAACTCTACAACATCATCTAAATTGGAACAGAGGGAGTAGAAAAGTTCAACCTGGCAATGATCTCAAAGATGGGATGGAGGCTAAAAGAAAAACAAGATTCTTTAGGGGCTAAAATATTAAAAGCAAAATATTATCCAAATTGTGATATTCTACATATTAAACTTAAACCAAAAGATGGAGACAATTGGGTATGGAAGGGGATTCTTACGGGAGTTGAACAGATTAAGAAACTTTGTACATGGGAGATAGGAAATGGGAAACTTACTAATATTTGGGAAGATCGTATCCCAAATACCATTGCTCCTCTGCATAAACCAACAATAGGTACATCAAACTTGAAAAAGGTATGTCATCTTTTCACAATAAACAAAAAATGGGATGAAGACAAACTAAAATTTTGCTTTGATGATAGTAAAGTTAGCATAATTCTAGATATGCCTATCCCTGTAAATGATTTAGAAGACATTGCTCACCGGAGCTTGGAAAAAAAAGGTAATTTGACAGTTAAGTCATTGTATAATTCAATAAATAGTAATAATAACAATAATGGAAATGGAAGTGACTGGGGCAAGATATGGAAATTAAAAGTAACTCCATCCATCAAGCTTTTCATATGGAAAGCCGAAAATTCAATCTTACCAACAGGTATGAGAGTAGCTGTGATTCTCCCTAACATTAATACTAAATGCAATCTTTGCAATGAGAATGAAGAATCCTTATCTCATCTTTTTCTCATTTGCAATTTTGCTTTTCAGGTATGGATGCATCTAAATTTTGATATAAATTATGTAAATGATGGGAAAACTTGTTTTCATGAATGGTTGGCTGATTGGTTTTATGAATGGCCATATTTATGTAGTATTGTTATATGGCATATATGGAAAGCGATGTGCGAAATCACATTTCAAAAAAAAAAAAATTAGTGCCTACACAGCAAAACACAGATAGTTCAATTTGTCAACAATATATTGATTGTTAGCGGACAGGGTTTCAACATAAGGCAAACATTTTTTACGATCCTATGCATGATGAAACTCTTCAAATTATGGACAGAGAACCTGACAAACATATTACATATCTGAGTATGAGAATGTCTATATCCCTAACTATGCATGTTCCAATAAATACTTGTGGAATTGGATTAACTTTGATGGACTTTATAAGAAAAACAATTGAGGCAAGAGGATCTTTTGCAGACTGCATAACCAGAGAACAACTAGAGGAAAAGGGTGTTGAAGCTTCCTTAGGAGGGGAAACTAAATGGAGTGGATACAACATCACCTTTCAAATTGATTCATATCCTACTTTAAATTTTTTTATGGGAAGATACGCTAAACCTAGAGAACATCGTTATAACATTAGTGAAGACTTTGAAGATAGCATAAACACTTGTATTAACTTCAAAGCTACTGCTTTTATTTTGATTTTCAGATTCAATATTATAAAGACAACAAATATAGCAACTTTTTGTAATCTTAATGCCATCCAACAGAATTGGAAATGAGGACTTTTAGTGGTTTTACATAATCTTTATATTGAAAATTGTCGTAACCTTGTAACAGTTAATGATCCTCAGGTTCCTGAGAATCAGATCTATCAATATATATCATAAGGAGCTATCCTCTTTTCAGAAAAAAAAAACAAACACAAGATCACTGATTATGGTACCGATTTACAATGTCACATCCCCATTAGCAGCCATGATTCAACAATGCTCATTCCAGTAGACGTATCATGAGAAAATATTGCGTCAAGAGCCAATATTTGCCTTTGCCTAAGAGTAGTTTTTTGGGTAAGAATATCATCACTTGGTAGTTTTCAAGTCATCTTTTTTGGGGGTTTTCGTCCTTGCTCCCACAATAATTAAAGTACTTTGTCTTAAGTGATGATGAAGTAATGATGGAAGGTTACAAAAAGCAAATGAATGAAAAGCAAGATAGAAGGCTGCAGAGTATTCATGATGGTTCAGAATTCCAAATGGGGAAGGGAGACTCAAGAAAGAAGAACATCAAGAAAAAACCAACTGAAAACCCTCTCATAACAAAAAAAGACTCTACAGAAATTGGCTCTAAAGTCACCAGTATGCACTCGGGCAAGTAAGGCAGCTTGGGGGGTTCATGGCATCACGCAGGCAAACCCAGATATGCACTCCGATTTCGGACACCAGGTACACTCATATTTCAACAACTTTTCCCAAAACAGGAGGCAGTTCTTCCAATACTACAGTGTTAGAGTACATATTGTGCATCTTGATAGCAATGGCTTAATCGAAGCATTTAAATACCACATTTTCATTAACCATTATATGCACCATGCTGGAAATGTTAGAATCATTTTCTGGAATTGCCAGGAAATAAGAAACCCAAATACACAATAGTACCTCAATGACATGATCAAAGAAAAGAACCCTGACATTTTATTTCTGTGTGAAACTAAGAACATCAGATCTGTGGTGAACCCCATTATCACAAAGTTAGGATATACAAACTGTTTTATGGTAGACCCAATTTGGTACGGTAGGAGGGCTAAAATAGGAATTAACCTTAGGGTGGGGGTGTTCTCCCAAAATCTGATAAATTATCATCTAAAGAATCTGATTACGGGGGTGGAAAGTACTTTGTCTTGTGTGTATGGCCCTTCATAGTGGAATGAGAAGTTCAAGTTTTGGAACTACATGATACAAATAGCTGAGAATGAAAACCAGGAATGGCTGCTGACAGGGGATCTGAACTTAAGTTTAATTGAGAAAGACAATAAAGGAACGGGGAATTTTAACAAGAATGGAGCAGATAAGATCAAGTATTGTCTGGAAATGGCAGACCTGAATGACCTGGATTTTGTGGGTTATCCGTATACATGGATCAATAGAAGGAAATACGAAGCCTTAACAGAAGCTCGATTGGACAGAGCTATGGCTAATGGGAACTGGTGTGGAAATAATAGCAGTGCCACTGTCTCTCACATGATGAGGATTGGATCAGATCACATACCAATCATGCTCAACACCAAAAAGGTGAGCATAGATGGAAGTAAACTGTTCAGAGTGATGGGAACTTGGATCAAGGAACCAGAGTGTAGGAAAATTATTAAGGAAAATTGGAAGAAAAAATCAAATGGGAGCAAGGCACATAAACTTGCTCAGAAGTTGAAGAGTACCAAACAAGATATCTACAGGTGGAATAAAAATTCGTTCGGAGACATCAATAAGAATCTGAGGTGCGCTAAAAATAATCTCCAACAGGCTATCTCTAACACTGATCTTAGAAATAGGAGTGAAGTGATAAGAGAATGTGAAAAAGAAGTGGCACATTGGTATGAGGTGGTGGAAAGTTTTTGGAGAGACAAGAGTTGTGAGCAAGATGTCAAACTAGGTGATAGGAACATGGCTTACTTTCATAGAAAAGTTGTGAATAGGTATAGGAGGAATAGGATAGAAACCATCAAAGATAGCTCAGGGAAGTGGGTAGAAGGTATTGAGAAGGTAGCTGAAATCATCACAGGACATTTCAAAAAAGTAGCAACCACCTCTAGTCCAGATATAGAGAGTGTGTACTTAGATGATATTCTGCCAAGCATAACTGATAAGGACAATGATTTTCTGACTGAAATACCTGATATGGAGGAAGTTAAGAATGTAGTTTTCTCTATAGAGCCGGACAAGGCCCCGGGGACGGATGGTTTCACCCCTAGGTTCTTTCAGTTGAATTGGTAGATAGTTCAGCAGGATGTTTTTAACATGGTGGAGAGTTTCTTCACCTATGGGTCCATTCTAAGGGAGATATACACTACGTTGATCACCCTTATACCCAAGATTGAGTACCCCCAAGCAGCCAGTGACTATAGACCCATTATCCTAAGTAACATCATATACAAAATAATGTCAAAAATCCTAGCTAATAGATTCAAAAGGTTCCTCCCAAACATTATCTCACCATACCAAGAAGCTTTTATACAAGGTGGACAGATTTCAAATAAGGTCTTCATAGCACCCGAGATGATACATACCATGAGAGCTCAAAGAGGCGGTGAATTCCTTATGGGGCTAAAGATAGATATGTCGAAGACGTTCGACAGGGTGGTGTGGAGTATCTTAGACAAGATTCTAGATAAACTAAGTTTTAGCAGTAAATGGTGTAAGCTAGTACACCAATGCATAAAATCTTTGTGTAAACTCTCATTTTTTTAAATAGAATGCCATGTGAACAATTTGCTCATTTTAGAGGTTTGAGGCAGGGAAATCCTTTATCTCCTTACTTCTTCATCATTTGTATGGAGATGCTGTCTAGAGCTATCTCCAAAGTTGAGAACCTAAACCTAATCCATGGGATAAAGGTAGTATAAAATGCTCCGTCCATATCGCATCTTCAATTTTTTGATGATTTGATGGTTATCAGTAAAGCTAATAAAGCTGAGAGTGAGAACATTTTGAGAGTGTTAAATGACTTTAGTCTGCCATCTGGCCAGTTAATAAACATGGAAAAGTCTGGTGTCTTTTTCAGTCGAAACTCCCATCAGAACACAATGGATGATGTTATAAACACACTAGGAGTGAAGATGATCTCCCTGAATAACAAGTACTTAGGGTACACACCTCCAAAATTAAGTCGTGTAGTTTCATTTTAGACAGAGTTGAGGGAAATTTGCAAGAATGGAAAAAAAAAAAACACACAAGATCGCTGATTAAGGTACTGATTTACAATGTTACATCCCCATTAGCATCCATGATTCAACAATGCTCATGCCAGTAGACGTTTCATGAGCAAATATTGCGTCAAGAGCCAATATTTGCCTTTGCCTAACAGTCACTTTTTGGGTAAGAATATCATCACTTGGTAGTTTTCAAGTCATCTTTTCTGGGGGTTTTCGGCCTTGCTCCCACAATAATTAAAGTACTTTGGCCTTTGCTTGTGAAAGCCACGTTGATGGCCATGGTTTGTTCCTTGCAGAGGTTTAGAGGCTCATCTAGTAACTCCTAGTGAAAGGGAAACAAAATTCTTCACAAGTGATCCGTACAGAGTAATAAATACATAAAGGACTGTGACAACAAAAAATGCCAGCCACGCACGTGTGGTAATCTAATCCACAAAAAAAAAAAAAAAAGACAGTTATCAAAGAGTTGTAATAACAAGTCAGTAAAAAGGGAAAGTAAACTAAATAATACTGTTACAACCCACCCACCCACCCACGACCACCAACCCCCCCACCCCCACACACACACACACACCCTCGCGCGCAAAGTGAAGGGGTGTGAAGACCTTCAGTTTTGATTTGAGAAACTCAAAACGTGGTGCTGCAAGACCTTTGGTGAATATGTCAGCTGCTTGCTCCAGTGTTGAGAGATATATAACATGCAGTGACTTAGACTGAACCAACTCTCATTCTGCTGTAAAAGATAGGATTTGAAACTAGAGATATTGAACTCTTATTGTCACAAGCAATATTAGGTGAAGTTGGTAGGAAAATATGTAAGTCTCTTAGAAGATTGCATAACCAAACAACTTCAGCTGCAGTTGAAGCTAAGGACCTGTATTCAGCTTTAGTACTGGATCTTGAAATAGTTGCTTACTTTTTAGCTGACCAGCTAACTGGATTCTCTCCAAAGAATATACAATATCCACTTGTTGATCTTCTATCATCATGATTACTTGCCTAGTCTGCATCTAAAAAACCCTGAAGAGCAGTGAAACCTTTATTGAATAGAAGTCCATGATCTATAGTACCTTTTACAAATCTCCGTATTCTTTTGGCAGCTGTGAGATGTACAGAAGTTGGTGTCTGCATAAACTGACAGAGTTGATTAACAACAAAGCATAACTCGTGGCTTGTCCAAGATAAATACTAAGAAGAGCACAACTATGGATCAATATTATTTGGGACTGGAGAGAATGTCACCATTAGTTGCAGTCAACCTTTGTGAACTAGAGTAAGGAGTAGTGCATGGTTTAATACCTACCAAATTTGTCTTACCTAGTAACTCAAGAGCATACTTGGTCTGACTTAGAAAAAGATCCCTTTGCTGTTTCTTTTAACTTCAAGTCCCAAAAAATAGTCTAGAGCCCCTAGATCTTTCACTGGAAATTTTGTACAAAGATATGGAATAATAGAATCAGAATGTGATGTGTTGTTCCCTGTTATGAGTATGTCATCCACATATATTAAGATGATAATGAGCTTAGAACCAAGTTTCTCAACAAACAAAGAAAAATCTGCTTCTCGGTATAAAATCAATTCCAACTAGGGCATCCATTAGTTTTTCATATAGAATATAGCCACACACGTGTGGTAATCTAAGCCACAGAAAACAGAAAAGACAGCTGTAATAACAAGACAGTAAAAAAGAAAGTAACTAAATAATACCGTTACTATCATCATGCAGATATGCCGCACTCAAATTCGATCCCAGCTGCATGCCTACTCACTAACAATGTGAAAAATATTTGTCAGTTGTTCGTATCGAATCCAATTCTTACTTCCACTAAACTTCATCTTCATGTGAAGACTTGCAAATAAAGGAACCCATTAATGCAGTGGAGGACATAAGTAATCAGAATAAAGTAGTACTTCCTCTTTTGCTAATGAAAGCCACGTTAAAGGAAGAAGAATATGTTTGCTTCATAAAGAAGACTTCTTAGCAGACAGAATATCTTGGATAGTGGATACTCTTGGGACCGATCATGATTAAAGTTTCATGATTAAAGTTTCAGAGGACAAATCATCTATACAATGCATGTGAATCAATTATTAACTGAAAAGCTTCAACGAATAGTTTCTACTTTTATTATGGCTAATTGACCACCAATAATTTCTTATCTCATCTACTAGTACTATTAAGTCTTCTTTTATTATTAAAAATAAATACAGATTCAACTCATAAGAATAGCAACTACTTGGATTGATTATCTATAGTTTTTGAAATTTGTATTGCTCTTGATTTCTAAATCTTCATCAGATTTTCAGTTATCTCACTATGGCGTTAGATGGGATTCTTACTAATGGTGTGACAGAAATATTAAACAAGTTGGTTCTAGCTGTTGATCAAGAGATTACTCCGGCTTGGGGTGTCAAGGATGAACTGAAGAAGCTTCAAAGAACCATCGAGATGATTCTTGCCGTGGTAGCTGATGCCGAAAGGAGGCAAGAGTCGGAACAAGCTGTGAGACTTTGGTTGAGATGGCTAAAGGACGTGGTATATGAAGCTGATGATGTGATGGATGACTTCTCCTACGAAACCTCACGTCGGGAACAAAGAGGGGACTGCTTGAAGCATAAGGTACTGGATTTCATTTCATCTTCCAACCCACTTGCTTTTCGTTTCAAAATGGCCAAGAAAATTAAGAATATCAACCGAAGATTAGATGAAATTACCGAAAATATGCATAAGTTTCATCTTCAAAGTAGTGCACCTAGTGACACTACTATTGCTCACGGTGAGCAACAGAGTCGACATACCACATCATTTTCAAGCGAGCCAGAAATTGTTGGAAGGAAAGATGATACAAACCAAATAATAAACTTATTAACATCATCATCATCATCAATAACTTGTGCTAAAAATTCTGAGAAAGTTTCTGTCATTTCCTTGGTTGGAATGGGAGGACTTGGTAAAACTACATTAGCTCAACTAATTTACCAAGATGAGCTGGTAAAAAAACAGTTTGAGCTAAAAATGTGGGTCCATGTATCTGAATGTTTTGATGTGAAAAACATCTTGACAAACATTATGGAGTCCATCATCCAGACTAAATTTCATAGCATGTCCAATTCCGATGTGCTAGAGAATACAGTTAGAGAACGGTTGCATGGTAAGAAATATTTGCTTGTACTTGACGATGTATGGAACGAAGATCTGGAACAATGGGAGATGCTCAAATCTGTGTTGCTCGTTGGAGGTCAAGGGAGTAAAATTTTAATCACAACACGTAAAGACCAAGTTGCATCTACTGTAGGGGGGAGTATTCCACCCTACAAGTTGGGACAACTATCTGATGATGCATGTTGGTCTCTGATCCAGCAAAAAGCCTTTTCTCCAGGTGGGGCATCAAATACTCCACAGATGGAATGCATAGGAAAGGAGATAGCCAAGAAATGTCGTGGTTTACCACTTGCCGCAAAATTTCTTGGAGGTCTGCTGCATTCAAAAAACAAAGAATCGGATTGGATATCAATTCAAAATGATGACATTTGGAATGCACAAGAAGGTCAAAGAAAAGTCTTACCAGTTTTAAAATTGAGCTATAATAACTTGCCATCACATTTGAAACAATGCTTCTCTTATTGCTCAATCTTTCCTAAGAATTGGGACATTAACAAAGAAAATTTGATTCAGCTCTGGATGGCAGAAGGATTTCTGAAACCATCTGATGTAAGAAATAGAGAATCGATAGAAGACATTGGAAACGAATATTTTCAAAATCTAGTGTGGAGCTCCTTTTTTCATAATTTAGAAAAGGATGATTTCGGAGACATAGAGACATGCCAGATGCATGATCTTGTGCATGATCTTGCAAAGGATGCTCTTGGGGAAAATGAATTTGAATCCCTCAAGGTAAGCAAGTTTAAAGATGTTTCTAAAGTCCGCCGGTTACAGTTAGAGTTTGATGAAGATATATCAGCAACATTACTGAAAAATTTAAGTAACGCGAAGAAGTTGCGGGCACTTTTTATCCCTACAGGTTCAAAACTGCATCCTTCTGTATTCTCAGTCAATAAGCACTTGCGTATACTCCATGTAGGTTCTTACCCAGCTTATTACCGTGATTCCTATCCAAAGTTGCCTTCTTTGAGTTTTAGGCTCACACATTTAAGGTACCTCTGCCTCTCATTTGTTGATATTAGGGAAGTAAAGAATGACCAGTCCATCAGAAAACTTTATAGTTTAGAAACGTTGATATTGACTGAGATCCATGGTATTCAAATTCAAAATATTCTTTCAAACATTCAATCTTTACAAAAATTAAGATATCTTCAAGTCTCATGGACGGATATGGTAAAACTACCTAATTCTGTCACACGTCTGTGTAATTTGCAAACACTTGATCTCCATCGTTCTCAATTAAAAGTCATTCCTGACTCCATCTCTGGTTTGAAAAATCTAAGATTTCTAAACTTGTCATTCAACCCAATTGAAGAGTTACCTATTTCTGTCACCACCCTCTCCAATTTGCAAACGCTGGATGTCAGTAGCTGTAAATATTTAAAGGCCTTACCAGAGTCCGTGGTAGGTCTTGCTAGTCTGAGGATATTTAATTTCGAAGATTGTCCGTTACTGAAGGAATTACCTGAAGATTTTGGAGCTTTAACTCAGTTAAGATACCTTAACTTGGATGGTACTGGGATCATGGTGTTACCCGAGTCTTTTGCAAACCTCAGCAATATAGAGTATCTCAATCTTTTCAATTGTGAGCTTCCCAAAGATGTCAATAATTTGACAAAACTTAGAAAGTTCATTTACAATTGGAGGAGTAACCCAACAACAGTGTTGGGTGTAGGAAAACTAGTTTGCCTTCAAGAGTTGGTTTATTTGGTTCCAGAAAAACTAACAAATGATGGTGGTATTGAAGAGATAGGAAACCTGAAGTTTCTTGAGGTGCTAGATATTTGGGATCTTAAGAACGTCAAGGATCCAATAGATGCTGAGAGGGCAAATTTGCAAGGAAAACAGAATCTGCGTGAGTTGTTTCTACGTTGGGGTGAAGAAGAGTTGGACTCCAAGTCGTGTAATGTTCAAGTATTTGAAGCTCTCCAACCTCCTAGCGGTTTGAAAAGTTTGACTATCCATAACTTCATGGGATTTGATCTTCCCAAGTGGATGTGTGTCCCATCTTGTCTTCCGTATCTCAGGAATCTTTCTCTTGTAGGTTTTTCATTGATGAGTTTAGATGTTGGCGGGTTTTCTTCCTTGATAGATCTCCAGCTTACTGATATGTTTCTTCTGGAAGAATTGGGTCATTCGAATCCTTGTCTTCGGTATCTGACTATCAACGGCTGCAAGAGCTTAACAGAAATTCCTTCATTTCCTTCTCTGGAGTACTTGGTATTAGAAAAGGTCGACTACAAGTGCGTATCCTCAGTTGGGAGAAGCCAGACATCTCTCGTATACCTAGGGTTGAATAATATTGAAGATCTTATATACTTCCCGATAAACATACTCCAAAACAATCCTAATCTTCGAGATGTGTCTATTAGAAATTGCAATCAGTTAGAAGGCTTCGGTATAGATGATGATGAAAACGTGGTTGCTCTGGAAGGATCCGACGAAGTCTACAGTGGCTCTATTAAGAGTTTGGACTTCGATGATTGCCCGGTTCTTAAGTTTCTTCCTGATTTACGAGGATGGACTTCTCTTCAGTCATTACACATTTGGGATTGCCCACAGGTGAAGGATTCTTTAACCTATGACCTCAAATCCATATCCTCTCTTGTAGGACTGTGGGTTGACTTCATTCAAGAAGACAAGCAGCGAGGAGATCCATCTAATATAATTTGATGTAGGAACAGGTAATCTCTTTATAGTTGTTTCTTTCATTTTTGGTTCATGATTTTATTACATCTTCCAAGGTTTCACAGGTATTTTCATCCTTATCTCAGGATACTGAGTTGTGGTAACAAACACAATCAATAATAATATTAATTTAATTACAGTTGATGAGCATAACTGCTTGAAATTATCAAGGCCTCAAAAAAAAAAAAACACTTCCAAATTGCTTAGCATGATCTTTTTAGGCTTCCCTGCATGTTTCTGTATTAATACCAACTTGCATGCTGTTCAGTTTCAGATGATGGAGTGATCAGTAAACTTAAGAACCTCTCTAAATCTAAATCAAACCTTTGATTTATTCTAACTGGGTGATGATCATACTTTGCCGCCCAAATCTTTTCAAGATCTGTAACAGTGAAAAGATAGCGCAGAAACAAGAGAAGATCATCCACCACCACTGGTTCACATTTCAGTAAGCACTTTCAAAATCTCTTTCTATTTCTATCTTGATTTTAAGAATTGAATATACTGTGTTTATTTTGCTGTTATCTATTCACAAGTACTAGTGGAGTTGTTACAATTTTGGTTGATATGTAATTTGTTTTAGATTAATGGTGCAATCTGCTTTACTAGTAATTGAACTGCTTGTGCCATTCCTTTGAGTCTGATAGTGTCTAGTTCAGCTGCTGCATTTGTGACCATTCACAATAAGGATCTTGTTATCTATTCTCAATTGAAGATGTTGTTTCTATGCTTTTAGCTATACAATATAATGTAATTGTTGGTGCTTGACATTTACGTTTTCTCTATCAGGAGAAGCCACAATATCTAGGTGACAAGAAAAGGAACATCAACTTAGAGGATACCATATGCAAAACAAAGTCAGACTGTGTTAAAACTGAAGATGAGAAGAAAAAGAAGCAAGAAGAAAAATGTAAGTGCATTTGTATAACTGTGTTATCAGTGCTCTTGTTGTCACTTTAATACGATTGGTCATGCACGGTGAAATTAAAATCACCAGATACTTTAACTATTTTTTCTTTTTATTTAATAAGTATTTCACATGAATCCGTTTTGGCAGCTGATAGAGAAGGAAAGGCTGAAGATATGCCGGGAGCTGGTGCTAGAGCTAATGGTGCAAGTGCAGCTACTCAGAATACCGGTGGATCAACTGTAAGTTCTCTTGCTTTTTAGTTTTTAAGATATGATGTTGAACCGCATTGAGTTAAAATTTCTCTGTTCATTGGCACTTCTCCGTTTTATCCATTACTATATGAGCAACTTGGTCTATATCGGTGCTTACGGGAAAGCATTTTTATTTCAACATTTGCAGGCTCCTTTGGGTCCAAGAAAATCTGGCGAGCAAGATTCTAATTCAGCTCCAAACTACATACCGTTCATCCAGAATCCCCCACATGAAACAACAAGCCAGATGCTGCAATTTCTTTTCCAACAATACCCTGGCGTTTGTAGAGTTTGGAGACTACGTGCAATCGTCAATTGCCATGCAGGCACTTCAGGGCTTCAAAGTTTCTCCCCCGACCCAATGGCCATCAGATCAAGAGCTTTATCTAGAGAGTTTTTTTTTTTTTTTTTTTTTGTCCGAGTTCTTTGTGTATTTTGATTTTCATCAGGATTTTGGGAGGTTGACGATCTTATCGGTCTTGTCTACTGGGCCTTGTTGTTTTGTCCACCGGGCCTATTTAGACTAAGAGGCCCGGATACTTGCCCGTCCCAAAAAAAAGGAAATAAATTAGGGATATACCTACCATGAAATTGTTTTCTTTCCCCTAATAGGTAGCCTAATTTGGGTAGGAAATTTATTTTGCTTGGAATATTTCTACCTCTTACCAAGAATAGACGGTGAAGCCTATAAATATAGGAGGTCTAAGCACAACAGCAAATATTGCTAGAAAACCCATCAAAGCATATATACCTGCGGCTTTGAAATCTGAGGATGACGATTTCTACGGTTTCTGAGTCTTCATCATCAATTCATCATCATCAACTGAATCATCTTCTTTTGTTATAGAGAAAGACACTGTTCTGTTAAGACATCTTTTGACATGCCTACCTGTGAGATCACTCCTTGTATTCAAGTCAGTATCTAGAAGATGGTACTCTATCATCGATGACCCAGATTTTGTTGCTCAGTATCTACGACAACGACACATTCCTAAAAATCCAAGGGTGATGGTCGTATAGCTAGGAAGGAGGTGCATGGGGTCATCTTAAAGAAATGAGTGTTGCCAAAATCCATACTTTGCCGGTTTTTTTTTTTGGGATTTTTAACAAACTGCCACACTTCCAATTAGGTGTTCAAGAAAATGCCACCGTTTTTTTCAGAGTTTATAAAATGCCACAACTTGTTAGTGTTTCCGTCTGGACCCACCTAATTGGTCAAAAGTTACTGACAAAGTCAAGATTCTTACACTGTCTATAGATCGACGACTCAAGATTGAGTTCACGAGATAACAACACGTGTCATGTGTTAATTTACTATCCCATCCTTCACTCGATGAAACCACACCAAGGCTTTCAATTAGGTTCATTTTTCATTTCGTGTTCTCTCTTTACCAGCGGAGAAAACTAGGGTTCTACAGAGGGATTTGGTTTAGGTTGTGAATCTGAGTAAAGGGTTTCGGTAAAGTTCAAGATGAAGAAGAAGAAGAACGGCAAGAACAACCAGTTGTATGTTTTACTAAAACCCTAACTTCGTTATTATCAATTTCTGAAGAAACCCATCTCTTTTTTCATCTTCTTTTTCTCTTCTTTTCATTTTGTTACTTAAATCGATGTTGTTGTATGTTAGGGTTTTGAATCGAAGCATGAGTTGTTTGGTTTGATTGTTTTACGATTTTTAATTAGGGTTTAATTTTCTACGAAATTTTTACGTAATTTTTAATTAGGGTTTGATTGTTTCGGTAAAGTTCATAGTGAATCGAAGCATGAGTTCAATTCCGAGTTTTTTTTTTAATTATGGTTTTTTAATCCTGATATGTAATGTAAGTAGGGCTTAAGTTTGGGGGTTTTGTATGATTAGGGTTTAAAATGTTGGATTTGAGGTATTAGTGTTTCAATTTTGGGAATTTGTATGATTAGGGTTTAAATTGTTGGATTTCAGTGCTTAGAAATTTGGGGGTTTACTGAAGTTTATTTTATTTGTTTACTTATGATGCAGTGATGAAACATATTATCCATATAGAGACATCAGCGTGTTGGTTATGGACAATAATATAACTTTGTCCTTCCCTCACATGGATAGAGAAAAAAATTGACCTCAAGGAATTTGAGCGGATGTTGCGTGTTAAATGGCGCCTTTACGAAAATGAATTTTGTAGTTTATATTGGATGATAGAACCATGTTTGCACGAGATTATGGATAGTAATGAGGACTTGTTTAAGTTTTGGGAGCATCGATGCACTGATGATAAAGGATTTATATGTTTACATTTGAATATATCAAATTCCGAATTTGGGAAAGCCAATGACTTCATTGAGGCTGCAATGGAACAACCGGTGATTGTTAATGATGAGACTCCAAAGAAGTCCCATAAGAGGATTGCTAAAAAGCTTGAGTTTCAAAGGAAAAGTGCAGCAAGGAGATCACCGAAAGAAAAGGCGTAAGGAGATCACCAAGGTTGGAAGCTCGATCAAAGGTTGAAAACTCAAATGGAGTATCTAGGAAATTGTTTGTGGATCTGTTAAATGAAGTGGAATCTCGGGGTTATTCTTGCCTTAGTCAAGCCGGTGTTGTGGGTTCTAGCAGTGTACCAATTCAAGTGACCGCAAACTTTAACCATGATTCTTTGGGTTGATGAAGTCAACAAGACTGATGTCACGGATGAACAACAATGATGCGAGGGTCAGCGGTGAAAGGCGAGGAGGAGAATGTGGTACTAGAGAACATTACTTGTGGATGAATGTCACCCCATTGAAGACCAAATGCTCCACCAATATATGATGGTGATGAAGAGGATGATATTGATTATGAAGATATTGTCAAGACATATAAAGTTGGAGATGAAAGCACTTTGATTCAAGCGGCGATGAAGAAGATAATGAAGAAGGTATGAAAGTATTAACCCTTTAATGTCTATAAATTGATGTCTATTTCCCTTTATTTAAATGTACTAACACTTTGATGTTGTTTGTTGATTGGAGTTGATGGTGGGAGTAATGATATTAATGATTGTCTTGAAGAAATAGATGATAAAGATGCCAAACCAAAGTTGGATTACAAGAAATGGAAAGAAGACTTCAATATGCACGAGTGATGAAGAAGAAGAACCTTTATTCCCTGTTGAAGAAGAGGTGGATCCTGTTGATCCTACTAAGATTGAGGTAAAGTATGCTTTCAATAACAAGAAGGCATTTAAGAAACATCTTAGGGGTTATTTGTGTAAAAAACAATTATCGGTACAAGGTTTACAAGAGTGACAAAACTAGATTAAGAGTCGGATGTAGGTTTAGGGAAGAGTATGGCTGTGAATGGTTTGTAAATGCTAGCATAAAAGGCATGAGCCAACTTTTATTGTTAGGAAGGTTAATCTAGAACATACTTGTGTTGGAAATCCAAAGAGTTTTTGACGGATCTGCAATCGAGTTCGTAAAGAGGTGGTACATGATAAGTTAAAGGAGGCAGTGGGGCCTTAATTCCAAAGCCTAAAGATATAGCAAGAGACTTTTTGTTAGTCATAACATAGATATACCATATATTTGTGCATGGAAGGCAAGAAATCTTCTTTTAGAAGATCTGTTTGGTAATTATGAAGATGACTACAAGGATGTACCCATCTTTTGTGCAATGGTGGCTCATACTAACCAGTGGTCATTTGCTAAATACACTTATGGAAAAAAGGTATACATTATGTTCAGTACATCTTATTTATGCTCTTCCCTTTGTTTATTTGTAAGTTATGCTCATTTAGTTACATAGTTTGGTTACTTAATGTGCGAGATAAGACATTCATGAGCATGACTATTTCATTTCTTGCACCAATGAGAGGATTTGAAGGCGGGAAGACCGGTTATAGGGTTAGATGCATGCCATCTAACTGGAAAGCGTGGTGGTGTTCTAATGGCTGCTTCTGACACTTGATGGTGAGAATAATCTTGTGCCTTTAGGCATTAAGGTATGTCGAGTGAAACTAAGGAGAACTGGATTTGGGTTCCTCAAGGATTTGGCTCCAGCAATCAATGCACATCATCTTTGTGCGGAATTACCTTTATTTCGATTCAGGCAAAAAGGCTTGTTGGAAAGGCTGTTCCTAAGGTTTTCCCAGTGCAAGAGTTAGATATTGTTTCGAGTAATTAATTTTAGTCCCTTGTATGTGTTTTCTATTGGTTCAAGAACTTGAAGAAGTACTAACTCTTCATTTGCATATGCGAGCACTTATACAAGAACTTCAGAAGTCTTACAAGGCACCAACCTTGCACAGCTCATTGTGGAATGCATGCAAAGCTTAGAAAGTAAAGCATTTCAAGGTTTGTGCCTCTTTTGTGAAAAATACCCTATGTTTCTTGATTGTTAGTTTGTAGGTTATATATGAAATTGTGATTGTTTTTCAATATAGGAGCACTTTGACAGTATATGCAAAGAAAGTGCCGAGGCTGGTGAATATCTTAGGAAAGAAGATCCAAGTACTTGGTCTAGGGCCTATTTTGATCCCCTTAGCTGTTGTGAGCATATGAATAACAATTTCTCCGAGTCTTTTAATTCCATGGCTTCTAAAATGAGAGATAAACCTATTATCCAACTAGGCATGATGTATGGTCGAGTTAGTCATGGGTTTGTTATTTAAGAGAAGGGAAGAATCTGCTAAGTGGAATGAAAATGGTTTGGTCCTATTTCTTCATTAAATTGATAAATAAGATGCTTGACTTGGTTGGAAAGTTTGATACAGAAGGCGGTGTGGTTGGACAAGTTTATTTGGTAACTAATGTGATCACCAAGAAAATATTCACAGTGAATATTGTAGACAAACAATGCACTTGTTTGCAATGGCGCTAAGGGGATTCCCTTGTCAACATCTTTGTATGTGCATTAAACTGCTCGGCCAAACTGGAAAGAGTAAGTAGTTATTCAATTATTTTTTTGTAGTATTCATTTACTTTTGTTTTTGTAAGTAGTTTGTTTTATTTATTGTTCTAGTCTGTGACCCAACTTTGTTTTATTGGTTGAACAGTTATTGTGCTCCTTACTATTCTCGTGGAATATTATAGGACCACATATCTGAGATCTTTGTCGGACCATTAGAAGACATAACTTAATGGGTGCAGGAAGATAAGGTAGATTTATAAAACTTTATTGAATGTGGTGCATTTACTTTTGAAGATATTATATATTTATTTTTCACTTTTCCCTATTTAAGAATCTTCCCTTTAGGGTTTCATTACTTTAACTTTCTCATTTCTTTTCTCTTCTTCTGGCAGCCAACCATGAACATCAACTTAAACCCTCCTCCTTATCAGAGAAAAACTGGAAGACACGAAGAAGGAAGAGAAGTTATGATGAACTGAAAGCTGTGGTGAAGAAAAGGAAGTGTGGAAAATGTGGATCTGATTTGGTCATAACAAGAGAACTGTCTTTGGTGGTGATGTTGGTAAAAACCAAAGCCGGATTCAAGCCAAGCACGGAGTATGATCTTCACAAACTGCACCTTCACTAGTAGAGATCGGCTGAAAGTAGCACTTTGCAAAGGGTAAAGCCAAGGTGAACAGATCCAGGTACATCATCATTTGTTGGTGAGTCATCTGCAAGACCTAGCACTAAAGGAAGACCACCAGCAAGACCTAACACTCGTGGGATCCACACAAGATAATCAAAATGTCGAGTCGAACTTTCTTTGGTATTGGATCATCGGCCAAAATCTATCTGTCACAAAGGGAAAGAAAACCAAGGCTAAGAAGACTAGGAAGTAGAAGTGTGTGTGCTTTATTTTTCATTTTGTTTGTGTTAGATATGTTGTGGAAAAGTATGCAGGTGTTGGTTAGTTTTTTTTTTTTGCTTTAGACATGATTGATGCGGACATGTATATGTACCGAAATCGATTTTATTTTGATGGATAATCTTACTTTATGAATGGGAATGATATTAGTTAAGAACTAATTTTAGGATTACATGTTAATTGTCTTTTCAAGTTCCTTACATATAGCATTGAGATTGAAACTTGAATAGATAACCCTATTTTTGGCTTGACAATGAAAAGGTGGTGAAACCCATCTAAAAGCTTCACAATGTCTGTGCTGAGATCAGGTAAGCAATGTTTTTGTTGTGTTCATTTTTGCATATTCTCAGATACATTGATGATTTGCATTGTTCTTTGTAGCATTCTTGTTTATGCAGTGGGCATTCTTTGTAGCAATGGCTCTCTTCTCCACAAGCACAACAACAATTCTCTTTAGGTAGCTTGATCATCTTGGATTTGAGTGGATCAATGGCGAATCAAACCATTCAAAGTAGTTGCGGGTAGGATTTGAACACTTCAAGAACATTTCTCCATCTCATTTTCTCTTGTGTTTGATCTTAGTAGTTGTCTTATACCATTACAAGGTATATGCTTGCATCTAGAATACATCCGAGGACAAACCTTGGACTCATGACTTCCTTGTTCACATGTTGAACATAGATCTAGGGTAGTTTCTTTGTCTAACTTTGTCTTTATTAGGTGCTCTTGCTACTACTATCAAGAATTTATTTACTACTTGAAGAGTTTATCACTCTTTTTCTCATTTTTATGTGTGATTGAAAAGCTAGTGTGATGAACTTCGAAAGAAATTGAGTAAAGAAGAGTTTGGGTTCTTCACTACTATATATACACCACGAAAATGATGAATATGACCGTTACATGACCGTTATAATGAGTAGCAAAATATGGATCGTTGATTTTTTTCTCTTAGATTCGTTCCACGTGTATTAAAACCGTTATCAAATGTTGCACGCTTTTTCCACGTGCGCCGAGTCATGAGTTAACTCGGTTCTCAATCTTTGGTTAACTCGTTCTAGTTAAGCGATTCGGGGCTTCAACGTCATTTTAAGCTTGATTTAATTCCACGTAAGCACTAACGGATACTAACGCTTGATTCTTGTTTTCTCAAAAAACGTGACGGAAAAAGTCAAAAGTGTGGCATTTTATAAACTCTGAAAAAAACGGTGGCATTTTCTTGAACACCTAATTGGAAGTGTGGCACTTTATTAAAAACCCCCTTTTTTTTTTTTTGCTTTCTTTTCTCGATGCTCTCATCGGAGGTGCATGGGGTCATTTTGATCATTGCACTTGCGAGTGTTTGATGCTGCTGTAATTTTTTTTTTTCTCTCTCTTTTTTTTTTTTCTTTCTCAAGACTCTTTACTAGTTTCTTGATACTTTTCCCGGACAATAAAATCCTTTAACAGCAGAAACATGATCTCAACTTAAGTATTTGCTAATAATCCACACAAACTAACCATCACCTCTTGTTAATGCATGCTGCAACATGTGGTGTTGCATTAAAATGTCCTAATCCGCACAAACACTACAGGAAAAATATACATCTACAACTGGAGATTTACAACGCTTCGCTAAGTATTGTAGAAAGTCCTATGTTTTACAAGCTGGTTTCAAAGGAAGAGTTGTCGTATATCATCATTGCCAACCCTTAGGAAACAAGGGGTTGCGCTAAGCAAACAAACGACAACTCCTTAAGCAAAATAGTTGTGACGACATTTAGCTATAACAACGTTGTTCCATATATGTAGTGACTTAGCCTATCACAATACTCACAAGTGTTGTTGAAGAACACAAAAATATGATAATGAAAAATATGTTAGAGGGAGATTCGAACATGAACCTACTACATGGAAGTCTAGCTCATCAACCACCCTTTCGAGTTCACAAGTTTTGATTTTTTTTATTTTTTATTTTAAATAGAAACCTACAACAACACTTATAAGTGTTGTTGAAGTAAAAATATATAATGTTCCATATATGTAGTGACTTAGCCTATCACAATTCGACAAGTGTTGTTGAAGAACACAAAAATATGATAATGAAAAAAATATTAGAGGAGATTCGAACATGAACCTCTTTGCTGGAAGTCTAGCTCATCAACCACCCTTTCAGTTCACAAGTTTCGGTTTTTTCTTTTTTTTTAAATAGAAACCTACAACAACACTTATAAGTGTTGTTGAATAAAAAATATATAATGAAAACAATGTTAGAGGGGAGATTCGAACATGAACCTACTGCATGGAAGTCTAGCTCATCAACCACCCTTTCAGTTCACAAGTTTCGGTTTTTTTTTTTTTTTTTTTTTTTTAAATAGAAACCTACAACAACACTTATAAGTGTTGTTGAAGTAAAAATATATAATGTTGGAAAAAATGAGGTTATAGGGGAGATTCAAACATGAATCTACTGCATGGACGTCTAGCTCATCAACCATCCTTACCGTTCACAAGTTTTGGCTTTTTTTTTCTTTTTTTAATAAAAATGTATAACAACACTTATAAGTGTTGTTGAAGTAAAAATATATAATGTTGGAAAAAATGAGGTTATAGGGGAGATTCGAACATGAATCTGCATGTACGTCTAGCTCATCAACCATCTTTCTAGTTCACAAGTTTTGGCTTTTTCTTCTTTTTTTTAATAAAAATGTATAACAACACTTATAAGTGTTGTTGAAGTAAAAAATATAGAACATTAGAAGAAATGAGGATGGGGATTTGATCCTCAACCTCTGTATGGAAGTCTACACCACTAACCATACCTACACTATTACATGTTCTATCAAGTTTGTGGTTCTTTAATACACTAAATTTATGACAACCCTTCATAAGAGTTGTAAAACAAAATGTAATGCTCAAAAATAATGCTCGGGTAGTGAGCCGCAAACAACACGAAGCCTTCTCGTAAACAATCACATACACTCCTTCTTTGTAAATAATTACATACATTTTCACTATTTGTAATATTTACTTTACTCACTTGAGATAAGGGTAGTCGGTAATTTTCACAGTCTCCATAATATTTATTACCTTTATTTCTAGTAAGGGTAATATGGTGATTTTAACAATTTATAATATTTTGTTTACTTATTTTCAGATAAGCGTGGTCTGGTCATTTTCATAGTGTTCATAATATTTATTGCATTAATTTCCAAGAAGGGTAATATGGTCATTTTCCCAAGCAGTAATATTTACTTTAATTTTTTACGATAAGGGTAGTCAGGTCACTTTCACAATCTCCATAATATTTATTGCACAAATTTCCATGAAGGGTAATATGATCATTTTCACTATCTGTAATATTTACTTTACTTATTTCAGATAAGGATAGTTTAGTAATTTTCACAATCTCAGTAATATTTATTACCTTTATTTCTAGTAAGGGTAATATGGTCATTTTAACTCGGTAATCTTGAACACAGGATGTTCAATTCGATATATTTCTTATCAATTCGATATATTTCTTTGTAAATGGATGGATTCGTCGTTATTACCAAGTTTCGACTTAGAGTAGTCAACTCGTGATGGGTTTCGATCTCGGAGCATGGTATGCCTAGAATATGCATAAATAAGGTTTGTTTAAGGTTTCGTAGAATATCTCGAAGGAATCTTACTTGTAAATGGATGGATTCGTCGTTCTTACCAAGTTTCTGACTTAGAGTAGTCAACTCGCGACCAGGTTTCGATCTCGGAGCATTGTATACATAGAATGTCGAAATAAGGTTTGTTTAAGGTTTTGTAGAATATCCGAAGGAATCTTACCTCGTAAATGGATCGATTCGTCATTTTTACCAAGTTTTTGACTTAGAGTAGTCAACTGCGGCCGAGTTTCGATCTTGGAGCCGGTATGCATACAATATACTGAGAAATAAGGATTGTTTAAGGTTTCGTAGAATATTTGAAGGAATCTTACCGTAAATGGATGGTTTCTTCGTTCTTACCAAGTTTCGACTTAGAGTAGTCAACTCGCGGCCAGGTTTCGATTTAAGAGCACGGTATGCATACATATATGCGGAGAAATAGGGTTTGTTTAAGGTTTCGTAGAATATCTAGAAGAAATCTTACTGTAAATGGATGAATTCGTTGTTCTTCCGAATTTGTGAATTAGAGTACTCAACTCGCGGCCGGTTTCGATCTCGGGCACTGGTATGCATACATATATGCATAAATAGGGTTTGTTTAAGGTTTCGTAGAATATCTCGAAGGAATCTTACCAGTAAATGGATGGATTCGTCATTCTTACCAAGTTTCTGACTTAGAGTAGTCAACTCGCGGCCAGGTTTCGATCCCGGAGCCTAGTACGCATACAATATGCAGAAATAGGTTTTTTTTTTTAAGGTTTCATAGAATATCTCGAAGGAATCTTACATGTAAATGGATGAATTCGTCTTTCTTACCAAGTTTCGACTTAGAGTAGTCAACTCGCGGCCGAGTTTCGATCTCGGTTCTGGTACGCATATAATATGCGAGAAATAGGGTTTTTCAAGGTTTCGTAGAATATCTCGAAGGAATCTTACACGTAAATGGATGAATTCGTCGTTCTTACCAAGTTTCGACTTATAGTAGTCAACCCACGGCCGGAGTTTCGATCTCGGAGCCTAAGTACGCATACAATATGCGAAATAGGGTTTTTAAGGTTTCGTAGAATATCTCGAAGGAATCTTACCTGTAAATGGATGAATTCGTCGTTCTTACCAAGTAGTTTCGACTTAGAGTAGTCAACTCACGGCCTTCGATCTCGGTTCTGTACGCATACAATATGCAGAAATAGGGTTTTTTTAAGGTTTCGTAGAATATCTCGAAGGAATCTTACCTGTAATTCGATGAATTCTTCATTCTTACCAAGTTTCTGACTTAGAGTAGTCAACTCACGGCCTTCGATCTCGGTTCTGATACATATATAATATGCTGAGAAATAGGGTTTTTTTAAGGTTTCGTAGAATATCTCGAAGGAATCTTACTGTAAATGGATGAATTCTTCACTCTTACCAAGTTTCTGACTTAGAGTAGTCAACCCACGGCCAGGTTTCGATCTTGGATCCTTGTACGCATACAATATGCAGAAATAGGGTTTTTTTAAGGTTTCGTAGAATATCTCGAAGGAATCTTACCTATAAATGGATGAATTCGTCGTTCTTACCAAGTAGTTTCTAACTTAGAGTAGTAACTCGCATCCAAGTTTCGATCTCGGAGCCTGGTTTGCATACAATATGAAAAAGTAAGGTTTATTTAATGTTTTGTAGAATATTCCGAAGGAATCTTACCAGTAAATGAATGGATTCGTCGTTCTTACCAAGTTTCGACTTAGAGTAGTCAACTCGCGGCGGAGGTTTCGATTTAAGAGCCTGGTATGCATACATTTATCAGAAATAGGGTTTGTTTAAGGTTTTGTAGAATATCTGAAGAAATCTTTGTAAATGGATGGATTCGTCGTTCTTCTTGAATTTATGAATTAGAGCGATCAACTCGCGGCCGGGTTTCGATCTCGGGCACGGTATGCATACATAAATGCATAAATGGGGATTATTTAAGTTTTCGTAGAATATCTCGAAGGAATCTTATCGTAAATGGATGGATTCGTCATTCTTACCAAGTTTCGACTTAGAGTAGTCAACTCGCGGCCGAGTTTCGATCTCGGATCACAGTACGCATACAATATCTGAAATAGGGTTTTTTAAGGTTTCGTAGAATATCTCGAAGGAATCTTACTGTAAATGGATGGATTCGTCATTCTTACCAAGTTTCGACTTAGAGTAGTCAACTCGCGGCCGAGGTTTCGATCCGGAGCCTAGTACGCATACAATATCGAGAAATAGGTTTTTTTTAAGGTTTCATAGAATATCTCGAAGGAATCTTACATGTAAATGGATGAATTCGTCTTTCTTACCAAGTTTCGACTTAGAGTAGTCAACTCGCGGCAGTTTCGATCTCGGTTCTGGTACGCATATAATATGCAGAAATAGGGTTTTTCAAGGTTTCGTAGAATATCTCGAAGGAATCTTACTGTAAATGGATGAATTCGTCGTTCTTACCAAGTTTCTGACTTATAGTAGTCAACCCACGGCCAGGTTTCGATCTCGGAGCCTAGTACGCATACAATATGCAGAAATAGGGTTTTTTAAGGTTTCGTAGAATATCTCGAAGGAATCTTACCTATAAATGGATGAATTCGTCGTTCTTACCAAGTAGTTTCTGACTTAGAGTAGTCAACTCACGGCCTTCGATCTCGGTTCCTGGTACGCATACAATATGCAGAAATAGGGTTTTTAAGGTTTCGTAGAATATCTCGAAGGAATCTTACCTGTAATTCGATGAATTCTTCATTCTTACCAAGTTTCTGACTTAGAGTAGTCAACTCACGGCCTTCGATCTCGGTTCCTGGTACGCATATAATATGCAGAAATAGGGTTTTTTTTTAAGGTTTCGTAGAATATCTCGAAGGAATCTTACCTGTAAATGGATGAATTCTTCACTCTTACCAAGTTTCTGACTTAGAGTAGTCAACTCACGGCCAGGTTTCGATCTTGGATCCTTGTACGCATACAATATGCAGAAATAGGGTTTTTTTTAAGGTTTCGTAGAATATCTCGAAGGAATCTTACCTATAAATGGATGAATTCGTCGTTCTTACCAAGTAGTTTCTAACTTAGAGTAGTAACTCGCATCCAAGTTTCGATCTCGGAGCCTGGTTTGCATCCAATATGAAAAAATAGGGTTTGTTTAAGGTTTTGTAGAATATTCCGAAGGAATCTTACCTGTAAATGAATGGATTTGTCGTTCTTACCAAGTTTCTGACTTAGAGTAGTCAACTCACGCCCGATTTCGATCTCGGAACTGGTTTGCATACAATATGCGAAATAGGGTTTCGTAGAATATTCCGAAAGAATCTAACATGTAATGGATGGATTCGTCGTTCTTACCAAGTAGTTTCTGACTTAGAGTAGTAACTCACATCCAGGTTTCGATCTCGGAGCCTGGTTTGCATACAATATGAAAAAGTAAGGTTTATTTAATGTTTTGTAGAATATTCCGAAGGAATCTTACCAGTAAATGAATGGATTCGTCGTTCTTACCAAGTTTCTGACTTAGAGTAGTCAACTCGCGGCGAGGTTTCGATTTAAGAGCCTGGTATGCATACATTTATGCAGAAATAGGGTTTGTTTAAGGTTTTGTAGAATATCTAGAAGAAATCTTACCTGTAAATGGATGGATTCGTCGTTCTTACTGAATTTATGAATTAGAGTAGTCAACTCGCGGCCAGGTTTCGATCTCGGAGCCTGGTATGCATACATAAATGCATAAATGGGGATTATTTAAGTTTTCGTAGAATATCTCGAAGGAATCTTATCTGTAAATGGATGGATTCGTCATTCTTACCAAGTTTCGACTTACGGTAGTCAACTCGCGGCGGGTTTCGATCTCGGATCCCGGTACGCATACAATATGCGAAATAGGGTTTTTTTAAGGTTTCGTAGAATATCTCGAAGGAATCTTACGTAAATGGATGAATTCGTCGTTCTTACCAAGTTTCGACTTAGAGTAGTCAACTCACGGCCAGGTTTCGATCTCGGATCTGGTACGCATACAATATGTAGAAATAGGGTTTTTTAAGATTTCGTAGAATATCTCGAAGGAATCTTACACGTAAATGGATGGATTCGTCATTTTACCAAGTTTCGACTTAGAGCAGTCAACTCGCGGCCAGGTTTCGATCTCGGATCCTAGTACGCATACAATATGCAGAAATAGGATTTTTTTAAGGTTTCGTAGATGGATGAATTCGTCGTTCTTACCGAATTTCTGACTTATAATAGTCAACTCGCGGCCAGGTTTCGATCTCGAGCTTTGATTTGCATACAAGATGCGAGAAATAAGGTTTGTTTAAGGTTTTGGAGAATATTTCGAAGGAATCTTACCTGTAAATGGATGGATTCATCGTTCTTACCAAGTTTCTAACTTAGAGTAGTCAATTTCGATGATGTATCATGCTAAGTTTGAAGTCATAGCCCTCCAAGAGCTTCTTGGTTCATAGTTTGTATGTCTTTATACCACATTTGAAGTTCGAATCGACACTAAGCTTCATATTCATTATTTTCGATGATGTATATCATGCTAAGTTTGCTAGTTTTTATTGATTAAGAACCCTCCTGGAGCTTCCTGATTCATAGATTCTATGCCATTATGCCACATTTGAAGTTTGAATCGACAATAAGCTTCATGATTCATAGTTTGCTTATCGTAATACCGAATTTGAAGTTCGAATAGACGCTAAGCTTCATTTTTATCGATTTCTATGATGTATCATGCTAAGTTTGAAGTCAGAACCCTCCCATAGCTTCTTGGTTCATAGTTTTTATGCCGTTATACCATATCTGAAGTTCTAAGCGAGTCTAAGCTTCATATTTATCGATTTCAATGATATATCATGCTACGTTTGAAGTCAGAACCCTCCCAAAGCTTCTTGGTTCATAGTTTTTATGTCGTTATACCATATTTGAAGTTCGAATCGACTATGAGCTTCATATTTATCGATTTCGATGATGTATCATGCCAAGTTTGAAGTAAGAACCCCCTTGAAGCTTCATGATTCATTGTTTGTTTGTCGTTATACCGAATTTGAAGTTCGAATCGACACTGAAGCACAAAGAAAAAGTACAAAAGCACAAAGAGAAAGCACAAAGAAACACACCAATTATCGAATTCATTTTTCATTTTCCCTATTCATACTTATACATTTTTTGGATTTTTATATCGAATGTCGATAACAATGTCCTAAATTTATTAATATTTTTTGGATTTTTTTCGTGTCGAAAGTTGATAATAAAACCGAATTTAGTTTAGCAAAGAAGCACATGTAGCAAAGAAACACATCCGAGATTGATCCGTATGACCTTCGCTAATTAAATCTCTACCGTTCAAAGACATCCAAGAACGCAATCCGTATGATTTCCTAATTTACGGTCCACGTATATTACTTTGACGTATACCCTAGTCAAGCATCTATCGGTTAAGTCTAATAATAATGGGAAACCTCATTGATTCATCTCTCATCTTCTAATCTCTCTCTCTCATCTTCCCCCTTCCGCCTCCTTTAGAGAAGAAAACCTAAAAAAAAAAAAGAAACTACCACCATCGAATCTCTTTCACAATCAAAAACCCCATTTTGTTAAATCTTCATAACAACCATATTCTTTGCTTGTACATCTCTCAGTCATGTCTTCTTGATGTTCCAACACAAACCCATTTCGAACCCTAGATTATAAAACAAAAATAATAACCCGCAAATCTCAATGTTGTTCTTTCTAAGAATTCGAGAGAAGAGAGAATCAAGTGATGGCGGTATTTGGCGATTCTGGTTCGATTTGGTGCTACTAATGTAGGTTAAGGTGAGAAGAATCAAGATTTGAGTTCAATTTCCGAGATTATTTTGATTATTGTCGATTTGAAGAAACGGGGAAGAAATTGAGTTGTTGTCAGGTTGATGAAAAAGATCTAGAAGATGAAGATCTGCTTGCT
Source organism: Papaver armeniacum (assembly GCA_023531295.1). Taxonomy (NCBI): domain Eukaryota; kingdom Viridiplantae; phylum Streptophyta; class Magnoliopsida; order Ranunculales; family Papaveraceae; genus Papaver; species Papaver armeniacum. The sequence goes on from JAJJWW010017441.1 coordinate 210,131, forward strand.
AACAATCGACTAGAGGTTGAATCGAGATTTGGATTTACGAAATCATCAAGAGCAGAAGCAACAAATGGGTTGAGACGATGATTACGCTTACGTGTTCGATTGTGATTAAGCTTGGGTTATTCGAGATTGAGATATGGAGCTGTATGGAGGAGTTTCCGATCTGATTTGTACCATGTTCTGTGTGGTTTTTCAATTTCGAAGTTAGGGTACAAGTTGGGGAGAGAGTAATAAGAATAGGAAGAGGAAGAACTAAGAAGAAGAAAAAGGAAGTGGCACTTCTAGAAAATATGATGAATAAGGTCAGCTTTTGAATTGATTCTCTCTTTTTAATTTGGTTGATTTTGATTATAGAAATTTAATTTTGGATTCGTAATTTTTGTATGTTGATTCTGTAATTGTTGGTGTTAACAAGTGAACCAAGTGGAGGAGGATATAGAGAAGGGGATTGAAGCGAGAAGGTGGAAAAGAGGAAGAAGAAAATGGAGGATGTAATAAAGTGTTAGGATTCCATACTTCAAACACTTCGATTGCGGAGGTAATAAAGTGTTTTCCATTCTATATACAAGCCTCTAACCGGTGCATACGCACCGAAAATGTGTAACTCATTTGAGCATAAAATTGGCATTATTTTATCTTTGTGATGTATAAGGACAACAAAATCTGTGGATTGGGAAGCTCTCGTTTTTGAAATTCAATGGTGTGAAATTTTGAAAAAAAAAAGAAAGATAAGTAAGATATCATCCACGCACCATTCTCTATTTTAAGTTAGATAGTGTAGTTTACATACATGCACCAACTTTGCCCAAAATGCATCATTAGTTGATTTAATTTAATTTTGAAAAACCTTGAGAGAGTATCATGCCGTTATTTGTCCTCCTATCAAACTCGAGGCGGTTATATTTATGGCCACATCGGGTCATATGGGAAACTTATGAAAAAATCCAGAGGTTCCATAAATCTGCATATGGCTATTGCATCATGATAGTCTTGTAACATGTATCTCGGCCACTTCACTAAGCTTTGATTGTGGTTTGTTTTTTTACAACGAATGATTAATTTGGACTCTTTTTGCGAAATACTATTAGAGCAGACAACGTCCCTTAATGATCAATGAGGCATTCATGTGATCTTGGCTCTGCCTAACGCAAAGTGCTCCTGCGTTCTTGTAAGCTTTTGCCCTTTTTCTCTCTGGTTGAGGCTACTTCTCGTATAATTGGGTATCCATCTTCATTTTCAACATAAGGAAAGCAGAAAGCAGGTTTGCATTCCCCTAAAACTTGGATAAAATTTAGTGATCTTGTTTTAGCCTGGTCTCTTTTAAAGCGATTATTATATCTACGCACGTATTCTTGCTATTACTACTGCACTGGGATTATAGGGCAAGCCCCTCTAATACGGTTAGTGAGTTATATCGGCACCCATCTTTTTTTTAGGATGCAATGAGTATCAATGTACCTAGCACCGTTTCAGGTTCTTGATGACGATCCTTTGCCATATGCTAAGCACTTGTGCAAGAAGATTACTTTCATGTACCATTTTGATAAGATTATTTATATTGTTTCATGCTTGAGTTATATCACGAATGCTAGTGTAAATGTTGGATCTTTGCCATCAAATGCGGTAGCAGTGTCTTTGATCGTATGGTAGCGATGCGATCACATTTTTTTGTCTTTTTCTACAAAATTACCCCACCAACCATTTTAGCAAACATATATATTTGAAAGGATGCTTGGGTAGTATGGTGTCTTTTCTATTAGTTGTCATTATGGAAGTTTTATGGAAAGAGATGTGTCTAACATGAAGAGATGGGTCATATGAGACATGATGACGGTGTAATGACTTGGAAATTGAGTAGAAAAAGTTTTTTCATTCATTTCTACCTTTACGCCAAAGAATCGATTTCACACACTTAACTTGTGTTTCGTTAATCATCTTCTCTTTCGGTTCCCATCTTCCCATAAATACGTACCATTGTTTTCAACACGTTTCTTGTAAGTTTTCTTATGATGGCGGCATGATAATTACTTTATCCTTAAATACGTACCTTCATTTCAAACAATGTTGATCTAGCACTATTAGTAAAGGCTCCCAACATTCTCGAATTTTCTGCATAAGTTAAATCACCATTGCTCGCATTTAACATTCATTTATTGCATAAAACTTTGTATCTATAGGATTATTAGTCTGAAATCACTAGGTTTTTAGTCTAAAAACATTTGAAAAGTCAAATATGATTAATAAAAAACTAACCTTTCTGTGTGGTTGGTTCGTTGTAATGACTTTAAGTCGCAAGTTTTCACTTCATCGATCTGAATGGAGCACTTTGTTTTTGGGTGGTTATGGCAGCAATATAGGGAGATGTTTTTTCTAATGGTGTGGTTATGTATTGCATCTGTTGAACATTTAAGAGTTTGTAACCATTGGTTGTGAAGGGGTCATGTTGTTAAATTAGAAATTTCATCCATTAGACATTTTAAGTATTTGTTGGAGTTCCTTACTGTGTCTTTTAAATGTTACGTATTTGTTGGGTTTTCCTACATGGAAGTGTCTTAATAGGATTAGCCAATCGAGAGAATGATGGCGAGGGGATAATTAGTGTTTCGGTGGCTTCATCTGAATCAAAAGTGACTGTGGTATCGACATGTAGCGACTTGGGGGTCTCTTATTATAAAGAAAGATTTCCCATTTTCTTTCAATTCTAATATCTCCCGTGAAATCTTTGTTTTCAACGCATTATAATAGATTTTTATTCATGTTTTTGATAGATTTGGGAGAAAACCATGGACTGCATAGTAGTCTGGTCAAGGGCTCATGCTGCTAGCTTCAAGGTTAAAAAATTTCAACTCCATGGTGATGAATTGGCCACTTAAGAAGTTTTGGATCGACTTTGGAGAGGAGGCAATTGGGCCGGGTTACCGAGTTGATTCACTTCCCAAGGTATGAGTTGCTTGTCCCCATTTCTTGCATGATTCATTGTTCGACTAATGTATGGTATACTAGCACTTCCATACAATTAGGAATCAGATGTAGTAAAGAGTTAACTTAAGTATCGTATAAGGTCAAACTTCAAATGCATTTCTTTATTACGGATCTTTGAAATACTTAATGAACTTGTGTTGCGGAGAGGAAGGATTATTACATCTAGTGGTCGTAGGGATCTCGATCAAGTTGCGGGACGTGTCGTAGTTCTGCTCCTTGAACAAATTAATTGGACCAATTGCAGTCGTACTATGAAGGGTTTTTCCATATATCCATGTTGGATTTTGGCACGATTCTTGATAATTCTCGATGTCTAACTCTTGACTCACGATGTTTTATGGTTAAACTAGTCCCATCTGAATGATCAATTGAAATATATTGTCTTAAAGAATGTGTTTGTTCACATTTTGTTATCCGGTTGAGGATATGGCTAATTTATTGAACTTGTCATGTTAACAGTCCGTACCGATATTGTGACCGGAGGTAAGAACAAGAGGTTGAAAGTAAAGGGACTGTGAGGATGCCAACAAAAACTACGCACATTACTACCGGGGAAGACCCCCTGTGGAGAAGGTAAATTTTCATGCCTACGTTTATTATTTTGTTTGACTTGTATTGATAGGATTTGATTTAAAACGCTACAAGTTAAATTGTGTCATGTTGATTATTTGGAGAAGCATGACTAGCTTAAATTTTAGGATCATTTGTCACTTTCGGTCCTCTTTACTAATTTGCTAATTATTTGAAGACACTTGGATTTGTATTAACTTTTCATCTGGGAAGTGTCTTATGTAACTTGCTCTGTATTTATGATGCATGAATGCGCCCGGTTCCTTAGTGTTAGACTTTTGCTTGTTTTTGACATTTAAACTTACGGTCTTGGGGATCCGAATTCATAGTATCTTTTTGAGCTTAGGATATAATGGTTTTATCAATTAGGGGAAAGTTGTACAATAATTCTAGGTCCTTCAAAGGCGGAGAGAACTTTGAGGTACAAGGTTTTTTTATAACTCAAAAGTGGCTTTGTCTTTGTTCACTTTTAGAGACCCAAAATATGTATAGGTGATATTTTGCTTCTAGAGGTTTACTTGCTATATTCTAAAAGAAGTAGGATAGAATTGTTTAATTCAAAGTCATATTTCTTTGTCTATTTTCTATCTATAGCATTGCGGGCTCATTGTAATATTTTGTCTAATGTCTATAACTTGCCATTGTTTTCCCTAGATGGATGGCTGTTTGAAGCCACACTTTCTTGAATTGCATTTGTGAGGGTGGCTGTTAGTGCAAACTTGCTTAAGGACCCAACACCTTTTGTTTTTGGGTTTACGCTTTCATTTTTATTATACAATGTTGACAAGATATCACACAATAATCTTTGTAGAATTATAAGCACTGAGTGTTATGGATCATCATATTTGACACGTTGCTTAAGTCGGTTTTTTTGTATATTATCTTTAACTTGTGAATACTTGCATTGTTCTTTGAGATAGTTTTTACCAAATAGCGTACGTAGTGGTTAATTTCTAGTCGTTATTTTTCGGTACTAACACACAGGATTGTTTTGAACTCCGTGTGCCAAGGAGTTATCGATCTTGTCAATTCATCAGGGTTGTTAAGCAATCCACAAAGAGAGTTATAGATCTTTTCAATTCATATGAGGTTGTGAAGCTGATCGCTTCGATTACTATTGAAGCATCTAGTAAATGGTTATTTGCAGAATCTCCCTTTTATGCTTGTTTCTCTAAGTTTTTCAGTATCATAGGTCTTTTACTTTGAATTTCAATTTGAGTCAACTTGGATGAATGTAAATGTGTTACATTGGCAGCTTAATGTGAATGTGAAATACTTTCGGCAATTCGGTTTCAGCTATAATTTTTTTTTTTCAAAATAGTTTTATGCACACAACTTCTAATAAGAGTTGTGTTAGTATTCCAACTACACAAACCAATAGTTGTGAAAGAATGTCTTTACGACATAATTAGGTGTTGTCCAACATAGTTCTACAACACTAACAAGTGTCGTGCAAATCTTATTCATCATAGTAATAAGAGGTGTTACATATTTCTACAACATACATCCTGGGTTGTCTAAGATAGTCCTTCAACTTATACAAGTGTTGTGTTACATATTTCTACGATACACATCCTAGGTTTTCTAAGATAGTCCTTCAACTTATACAAGTGTTGTGTTACATATTTCTACGATACACATCCTAAAATTTGTCTAAGATAGACCTTCAACTTATACAAGTGTTGTGTTACATATTTTTACGATACACTACTTGTGTTGTCCAAGATACTCCTACAACAACAAGCAAGGGTTGTGTTAGGCTTTCAAAAAAAATCGAAAGCGAATCACAACTTTGGAAAAATATTGTCGAACCATGAATCACATCACCCTTAACAACACTTAGTCAAGTATTGTAGAACAACTTGGACTTTCTACAATACCCCACCTACACAATACATAAAAAAGCGTTGTAGTAGGGGTACTACAACCCTAATACAGTGTTGTAAATGATGATTTTTCCCGTAGTGAAATCTTTTACCACTTGCGTCAATGCACAAAAGAAGTCATCACCAAAGGCTGCTGATATTGGACGGACCCGTCGATTCAAATCCAACTAATTTTTTGTCGATCATAAATAAATCACTCTGGTTGAAGAATTTATGAAAACCCATTTCTAGTTGGTGTTAATTTATTTCTGGGGTTTTTTATGTAGACTTCTATTGACTATTTCCTTATTGGGTTATCATTATCATTGATTCATTATGTACAGCATGTGTAGCTGTTCGACAAAATAATATCTCAACTTTATTGTGTTCAGTCTTTCGTTCACTCGAGTTCGACAAAATAACATCTCAACTTTAGAGCCCGAACTCGATCAATATAGTAGACGAATATGGCTGAGCGAACAAGACCTACTCTGACCAAACTCTAAAGACATGCATGTGCACCAGGTACTAGCATGTCCTTACCAGGGTTGAAATGTATTTCCTTAGAAAATGTTTCTGTCCCCTTGAGCAAACAATTGATGCCAATTGTTGGCTACTCTTTTGTCAACAAAAAAAAAAAAAAAATCTTGTAAGATCAGCCGTATAAATTTTACTATATTTCTTCAGTGCGTGTATTTCAGACTAATTGTAGCGACATTCATCCTCAGAAAATTTATATTCGTTGGGTGATGATATTCCATGGAAAATATAGACGTTCACAGCAAAAACAATATATGGCACATTCAAATTCGATCCCAGCTGCATGCCTATAGTCAAGACCAATGTTAAAAATATGTCAGTTGTTCGTATAGAATCGAATTCTTACTTCCATAACTTCATCTTTTGAAAGGGCATGTGGAGCCATGCAAATAAAGGTACCACATTAGTGCACTGGACGTAAAGAATAAAATTGTACTTCCTTCTTTGCTAGCGAAAGACACGTTAATGCATTGTTGTTGGTGGCGGGACTCTCAGTTTTCTTCTTCTTCTAACGAATCCAACCGAAGAACAACATCACTAATACAATGAAAATAGACCCAACAGCTATAATAATTATTGCGACCGTATGGTCCTGTGGTGGATACATGTATGAATCGGAAAAAAAGCTTTCTAGCCATTTCTGTAAAACTTAACTCAAATTTTAGTCTAATGTTGAAACAGAAGAGAAATAAGTGGAGGGGTGAAGAAGACGATGGAAAGGATTAAAGACTAATGTTGAATTGGTGTGGAATTAGAGAGGATACAGAAAAGGAGAGTCTGCAAAATCAATAACCAAACAAGAAGAGATCAAAAAATTGAATGCAGAGATCGATATTCAAACGACTCATGCCTGGGAGGAGATATCATCATACTAATATCTTGTTGTTGATGATGATCATGGACATCTGACTCCATCATCGGCGGCGGCGGGGGAGAAAACAAAGGAACAACGGTCCACAGAGAGAAGGTAAGAATGAGAGTGAGAGAAAAAAGGAAACCCTGTTAATTAAAGGTGTTGGTTAGATAGTTAGGGCAAATTGATAGAAGAAGTAGTCTCTATTTTGTTACACTTCGTTAACATCGTTACTGTCCAACTTTTTTAGATTTTAAACAATGAACATCCTTGGTCTTGAATTGATATAAATACTTGATATTTACATGGTAAAAGAGTGTTTTAAGAATCTTTAGATTAAGAGTCAAATTTTGTGTTAAAAGAAAATGAGTGGTCAAAAAATACTTTTTAGGGTACGTAGTAGATCATATATTGGGAGATTTCTAGCGCGAATGGATATCAACAACAAAAATGGTTTTGCTCTTCCAGAAGTAATATACCGCATTCACATTCGATCCCAGCTGGTCAAGGACTACATCATGCATTAATATACCACATTCAAATTCGATCCCAGCTGCATGCCTGGTCAAGAACAATGTTAAAAAATTCGACCAAATTCTTACTTCCACTAAATTTCATCTTTCCAAAGGGGTATTCATGTGGAGCCTTGCAGATAAAGATACCCACTAGTGCAGTAGTGGACGTAAGAAATAATCAAGTATAAAGTAGTACCTCCTCCTTTGCTAATGAAAGCCACGTTAATGGCCATGGTTCATTGCAGAGTACGTACTTGATGGCCTCAGATTCGTATTGCACTATGTTAAAGGATGCAAAAGGTTAATAGAGAGATGAACTACCCTACCGACTATGTACGAAGAAGAATATGTCTATCAGTGTGTAAACCATATGAGAAGTTGTGATGCTCAAAATGGTATATATATATATATATATATATGGAGCAGGTTTGATTACTATAGGATCGAGTTCCACAATCACCAGTACCAGCAAAGCCTAAGATATTGATTAAAATCCGATCTTCTGGAATGTTACCATATGGCCGGCCGGCCAACACTAAACTCCGACAAATTTCAACTAGTGTCAAATTTCCTTTGTTTATGAGAGGAAAGCTCACCATGGAAATCCTATTTTTGTATTTGATGTAAAAACTACGCCACCCAAAAAAAGAAAAAGAGTATGAACCACCTGCACAATGATTTTTTCTCTCAAAGATCGGAGAGTTGGTCCTCTTTGTTTTTTGGAAGGAAAAATCAAGACGTACGCTTCGTTTTCGTGTGTTCCATATGAGCATAGTCACATAGAGAGATTAAGTTGCATGTGCTCATGGCCCTTCCTGCATCCATATGAGCATAGTCACATATATCTCATAAAGTTTTGTTTTTGAGAGGAAACATATGCGTATGCTTGCATGTGCTCATGGCCCTCCATCCATGCACCATTCTTTTGAGAGGAAACATATGCATATGCCATGTACCCACAATAATTAAAGTACTTTGGCCTTTGCTGTTGTGAAAGCCACGTTTGATGGTCATGGTTTGTTCCTTGCGGAGGTTTAGAGCCTCATTATGCATATATCCCACCCTCAAATTCCATCTCAGCTGCATGCCTAGCTAGTCAAGAACAGTGTTAAAATATTCGTCAGTTGTTCGCATGTGGAGCCATGCAAATAAAGGTACCCATTAGTGCAGTAGTGGACGTAAGTAACCAGAATAAAGTTGTACTTCCTCCTTTGCTAACGAAAGCCACGTTAATGGCCATGGTTCATTGAGGAGTACCTCATGGCCTCGGATTCGTATCGCACTATATGCTAAAGGTTAATAGAGAGATGGACCGCACTGCCGACTATATGTACGAAGAAGATATGTTTATGATCAGTGTGTAAACCATACGAGTGCATGGGTCTTCCCATGTGTTTCTTTATAAGTGATCAGCCTGCCTGTACACTCATTTGTGAAGACAGAAACGAATACAAATGGGTCTTGGGTTAAAGAGAGGTTTTGTATGGGAACGTGGTGGTGGAGACTCGGAAACCAGAATCAGCAGCATTATGGTATCTCCTCTCAAAAACCCAGCTCAACCATGTGAAAACTGCGATGTTTTATGGGGTAGTTATAACCGCCTCCTCTCAAAACAATTGTAAAGTTAATTAATCGACTCCTTTTAATTATGTGATTATATAGTAAACTTTTTCTTTTCTTTTTTTCTGGATTTTTGAATTTACTTTCCTTCTTTTGATCGATTTGAATTCTTTAATTAGGTTGATAATTCCATTTGATGGCATGTTGATATGTTCTCTTTCGGGATCGTCTTGTGGGAGATCATGACGGGTGAAAGTCCTTACGCAAACCTGGGTATTCTTTTTCTTTTCTTGTGCATATACTTGGCTTAATTCAAAAGAATTCTAAGAGTAACATTTTCTTTTTTGATACAGCTGGTGTCCTAAGCAATACGCTCAGGCCACCAATACCAGGCGACTGTGAACCTGAACTGAGACGGTTAATGGAGGATCGACACGCAAATGGCTAGGCAATTGTTTGTTATGACTAGCATATGTTCCTAGGGAACGACGCAAATGTAAGAGAAGGTGAATGAAAGAGTGATTCAAGATGTAACCAGAAGATATGGATACAAGCCTTTTCCCAAAACGGTATAAATATATATATGGAGCAACTTTGAGTACTATAGGATCGAGTTCCACAATCACCACTAGATAATGCACAAAATTAGTTAAAAAGACCAAAATCAAAATTTCCTGGGTGAAAAGGACAGTCAGATTTAGATACTGTTTAAATGGACAAAAATTTAAAAATAGGCGAGGATGTGCAGTTTCATCCTGTCCATTTTCAAATATTTTTTCTTATTTTTATTTTACACAGGATGCATCCAGTTTCATCCTTGGACAAATGACCCATTTCCGTTTTTTTTGTCCATTTCACCCATAAAAATTTTTACCCTCCATTTGAACCGTTTTTAAGTTTTTTTGGACAAATGACCCATTTTCTGTAGATAATGATTAAATTCCGATTAAATAGTATGAAGTATATTTATGTCTAAAACAGAGAGTTGATATTTTATCCTCTCAAAAACATTTTAATTGTAAGTTGAAGTGATCATGAGAATGTCTATGGAATCGAAAACATATGATCACTTGGAATGTTACCACATGACCGGCCGGCCAACACTAAACTCTGACAGACTTTCAACTAGTATCATATTTCATTTGTTTATCAGAGATTTCATCATGGAATATGAGAGGAAAGCTCACCATGGAAATCCTATTGGAGAGTAAAAATTACGCCACCCAGAAGAAGTATTCTGCACAATGATTTTTCTCTCAAAGATTGGAGAGTTGGTACTCTTCGCTTTCATGTGTTCCAAATGAGCATAGTCACATGCATCAGTGTGCAAGAGCATATAGCTTAAAATTCTTGTTTTTGAGAGGAAACATATGCATATGCCATTGATGGACCACCCAAGTACGTACTCTTCAATATTGTTAGGCGCATATGATTTGATGCATCACCAACTTCTTAGTGAAGATCTAATGCTTAGAGCCCGGGAACGTCGTGGTGGTGGTGGTGGTGGTGATGTGGTGGTAGACTCAAAATCCTGAAGAAGTAAGAAGCATGATATTTCCTCTCAACACAGACATAATTGCTTCCACTAACATCGATTTTCTTTTATAATTTGCTATTGCTAAAGAACTAGCAAAGATTTCAACAATGGGCAATGTATTAGAATCCGTCGGTGCCAGAACTTCCCTCGTGATTATAATGGTTTTTGGAGCCTTACGTGTCACTAGAGGTGTAAACGTCCGACCGGCACAGACCGGCTTTTGAAAGTCGTGTGCTTCACGTGCCATGTCGATCTTGTCTTTGTGCCAGCGATTTAAGCGTGTTGTGCCGTCTTTGTGCTTTACTAGTCAAAAGCTAGGCCACCACGCCCACGGGCACAACACACGAATAAGCGTCTTAGTGTTGTCGTCTTACCACGTCTATAAACAATTTGAAATCACTTAATGTATACATTAAGTCGGACATTATCACAAGAATTTAATTAGACAACATATCATTTGAGATTATTTCATGTAAAATTAACAAGTTTATTCAATAAAAAGAATCAAATATAAAATTGGATTATTGTCATGTAAATTAATGTTCTGGTTAAATATAGGTGACGACATTATAATAATGATATTGAAATATATTTTCCAAATATGAAGGTATTATATGTGTTGTTATAAATAAGCAACATAAAATGTTAAAAACTAGCTAGAATAGAGACTCTTTTGTGAAATATACAAAAAATGTGATGTATTATGCCTTGTTATATGGTGTATTTGTACATGTTATGACGTGCTCTCTTAACGTCTTTGTCTTTGGGCTGAAATTTGGGCCACGTGCTTATCCGTCTGCAGCGTCTTTGTCTTTGTGCTCTGTGCCAATTAGTCAAACCAGACGTCCCATTTAACTAACGTGTTGTCTTGCGTCTTTGAGCTAAGTCACGTCTTTAGGCTGTTTGTGCTCAAATTTTAGCGTGCTGTGTTGGGATGTGCTCGTGCTGGCACAGCCCAATTTACACCTCTACGTGTCACTACCCCAATTTCTTGATCGACTTGACTCGCAAAAGATCCCACATGAATCGCTAGATTCATATTTTGACTCGTCGAGTCACTTCAAGTCACAAGAACTGAGGGACAAATGAAGCAAGACGTTCCGACGAATTTGTGTTGCGGCCAAGACCCAAAAGATGGTGATGCTCAAACTGGTGCGGGGCAAGTTCCTACACTTCCACAACCACCACAAGCAAAGCCGAGTAGTCTTATAGAATTGGGGTACCCTAGGCGAACCAAAAATATGGGCCTTTTTTTAAAATCACCAATATAGGGATAAAGATAGAATTTCTTTTAGGGAGAGATAAATTAGTATATCTAAGCGATAATTTGAAACTCGACTATGCAGAATTTTGATTAGATATGGGGTTATAAGCTTGTATTTTGTCAAAAAAACAACTGCAACAGTGGTTATTGATTTCGCAAAATTAAAAAACTAGTAGCGTTTATAGGTGTTACATGGTATTTACTAAAAATATAAATGTAAAGTGATTAACTGTGGCAAGACAGATTACTAACACTTATAAGTGTTACAAATTGACCATAGTAAGAAAAAAAAAAAAAAAAAATTGGGCCCCAATAATTTGGGGCTCTAGGCACTTGCCTATACTGCCTCCATCATAAGCCGGCCCTGGGCAAAGCCTTACATGCTATAAGTTAGAACCTGCAGATTAAATATGATACTCCCTCCGTCCCACCATTAGATGACCTACTTGATCTAAGATCTTGTCCCATCATTAGTTGACCTATTTCACTAATCAAGGGGATATCTCTAAAACTACCCTTTTGATTGATTATCGGTATCATAAGAAATATGTATAATTTGATATTCATGTTTATACTCGTTACGTAGGTGTTTTAAAATGATTTTCAACGGTACAAAATTTACGAAAATCTATGGTATAGTTTGAGAGATAAATGATTTCTAAAATTTACAAATTATTATCCATAAGGGTATAGTTGTAAAAAATCTTAAAAACACCCAGTTCATTTGCGTTGGGGGTATGCAAGCTTATTAGAGGTAAATCTAATAGTGGGACGGAGGAGTATGTAATATCTAATTTATTCGCCAAGCCATCATGATATGTATCTATACTTCATAAACAAAGTAGATATTTGCTTGTAAGGACAATGCTGATTAAACGAGTTGCCACAGCAGTAAAGAAAATATATCCTTGGCGACTGATAAGCCTAACCAAGCTCTGACAACATTAGCAGGCACTATCAAGGAAACCACAGAATAGATTTTTGTCAAAGAGTAAAATGAAAGATCTTATTCTTTTCCAGCTCAGGTAAGATTTCAAGAAAGTGCTTAGCAATTTCAGTTGTAGCTAATTTAGCTAGCTACTACCTTTAATTTTAGATTGTAATAGGCAAGACCTATTCCAAGCAACAACGAATGGAACATCTCCTCCACACCTACAGTAACTCTATAAAAAAAAAAGAATGTTTGTCCAACTCAGATAAGATTTATAGACCGATTGCTGAGCAGTTTATGTTGTCAATTAATTAGTCACTACACCTCTAATCCTAGGTGTTACTGTTTCAGTAAAAAACCTTGATATTACTTCAGGTTAACCTTATTAACGCTGATACGAAGCACAAGTGATCACAAGCACAAGAAACAAGTAATACTCATAGAAAGATATAAAAAGAGAAGGAGGACGTATGTCAGCGCTTCTACATATTTTCTCGATAAACTGCTAGAATTAGCAAGAAAAAATAAAGTGAACATCTAATTAAATGTTTGCTTAGATTTAAAAACCTTTGCTTTTATGCTTACGAAAGAGACCTTGCCATGCGTTACTTATACGTTATGAATGAGATAAAAGTTCAATATTCTCACCGTAAAGCCTTGAAGTTCTAGAAGAACGCGCAATTGGGGGATAAAAAAAGTAATTGGGGGATATAGATTACTTCTCCCAACCCATGGTGTCTGATAAGGGGTGATTTTTGGGTATGAAAATACCAAAATACCCTTTGGTTAATTAAAAAACATTATGAAAATACCATAATACCCTCTCTACTAAAACAATAAAATCAAAAAACCAAATCAAATATCCCCCATTTTCAGTTCTCAGTACCGGCACTGTTAGGTTTAGTTTTTGAAAAAAAAATTTCAGTGTTCTTCATCGTTCTTCATCGTTCTTCGTCGATTAATCGTCGATTCAAAAATTTCTTCGTCGATTAACCAACCCGAATCATTAACAATGCCTCCACGAAAGAAACCAAATGCCCAATCGAAATCAACATCATCGATTGCTCAACAAAAACAGGCGGAAAGACTTGCTAAGATTGCTCAAGAGCAAGAACACGAAGAAGCAACGTTATCTGACGATGTAAAAAAGTAAAAAAGTATGAACCACCTGCACAATAATTTTTTCTCTCAAGTTGGTCCTCTTTGTTTTTTGGAAGGAAAAATCACTGTGAAAAATCAAGACGTACGCTTCGTTTTCTGTGTGTTCCATATGAGCATAGTCACATAGAGAGATTAAGTTGCATGTGCTCATGGCCCTTCCTGCATCAATGTGCAAGAGCATATATCTCATAAAGTTTTGTTTTTGAGAGGAAACATATGCATATGCTTGCATGTGCTCATGGCCCTCTCCTCTCCATGCACCATTCTTTTGAGAGGAAACATATGCATATGCCATGTACCCACAATAATTAAAGTACTTTGGCCTTTGCTGTTGTAAAGCCACGTTTGATGGTCATGGTTTGTTCCTTGCGGAGGTTTAGAGCCTCATTATGCATATATCCCACCCTCAAATTCCATCTCAGCTGCATGCCTAGTCAAGAACAGTGTTGAAATATTATTCGTCAGTTGTTCGCGTAGGATCAGATTCTTTATTTCCGCTAAACTTGATCTTTCAAGCATATGTTTGACAGTGTGTAAACCATACGAGTGCATGGGTCTTCCCATCTGTTTCTATATAAGTGATCAGCCAGCCTGTACACTCATTTGTGAAGAAAAAACGAATACAAATGGGTCTTGGGTTAAAGAGAGGTTTCGCATGGGAACGTGGTGGTGGAGACTCGGAAACCAGAATTAGCAGCATTATGGTATCTCCTCTCAAAAACCCAGCTCAACCATGTGAAAATTGCGATGTTTTATGGGGTAGTTATAACCGCCTCCTCTCAAAACAATTGTAAGTTAATTAATCAACCCCTTCTAATTAATTATGTGATTATATAGTAAACTTTTTCTTTTCTTTTTTTCTGGATTTTTGAATTTACTTTCCTTCTTTTGATCGATTTGAATTCTTTAATTAGGTTGATAATTCTTGTTGATGGCATGTTGATATGTTCTCTTTCGGGATCGTCTTGTGGGAGATCATGACGGGTGAAAGTCCTTACGCAAACCTGGGTATTCTTTTTCTTTTCTTGTGCATATACTTGGCTTAATTCAAAAGAATTCTAAGAGTAACATTTTCTTTTTTGATACAGCTGGTGTCCTAAGCAATACGCTCAGGCCAGCAATACCAGGCGACTGTGAACCTGAACTGAGACGGTTAATGGAGGATCGACACGCAAATAGCTAGGCAATTGTTTGTTATGACTAGCATATGTTCCTAGGGAACGACGCAAATGTAAGAGAAGGTGAATGAAAGAGTGATTCAAGATGTAACCAGAAGATAGGCATATTAATTATTAATTGATATGGATGGTCTCAAAAATAGAGTGTACAAGCCTTTTCCCATGATAGAAAGCTTGTGATGATGCTCAAAATGGTATATACATATATATATATGGAGAAAGTTTGAGTACTATAGGATCGAGTTCCACAATCACCACTAGATAATGATTAAATTCCGATTAAATATGAAGTATATTTATGTCTAAATCAGAGAGTTGATATTTTATCCTCTCAAAAACATTTTAATTGTAAGTTGAAGTGATCATGAGAATGTCTATGGAATCGAAAACATACGATCTTTTGGAGTGTTATCAGATGACCGGCCGGCCAACACTAAACTCTTGACAAACTTTCAACTAGTATCATATTTCCTTTGTTTATGAGAGCTTTCATCATGGAATATGAGAGGAAAGCTCACCATGGAAATCCTATTGGAGAGTAAAAATTACGCCACCCAGAAGAAGTATTCTGCACAATGATTTTTTCTCTCAAAGATTGGAGAGTTGGTACTCTTCGCTTTCATGTGTTTCAAATGAGCATAGTCACATGCATCAATGTGCAAGAGCATATAGCTTAAAAGTCTTGTTTTTGAGAGGAAGCATATGCATATGCCATTGATGGACCACCCAAGTACGTACTCTTCAATATTGTTAGGCGCATATGATTTGATGCATCACCAATTTCTTAGTGAAGATCTAATGCTTAGAGCCCGGGAACGTCGTGGTGGTGGTGGTGGTAGACTCAAAATCCTGAAGAAGTAAGAAGCATGATGATATTTCCTCTCAACACAAACATAATTGCTTCCACTAACTGAGGGACAAATGAAGCAAGACGTTCCGACGACTTTGTGTTGCGGCCAAGACCCAAAAGATGGAAGAACTGTGATGCTCAAACTGGTGCGGGGCAAGTTCCAAGACTTCCACAACCTGTCGATGGCCCTGTTTAATACCGAGTCACGAATTAGTAACTCGTGTGACTTGGCCTATCCCGACCTCGGCCATCCTCTCCGCCTAGTATTTATGCATCGCCAATGTGAACTAGGTTAGGTGTACTATTTCACTGTGCAAAAGTATATACTATATAGCCAGAAAATTTTGTTTTTGAGAGGAAACATATCCATATGCTTGCATGTGCTCATGGCCCTCCATGCATCATGCAAAAGCCAGAAGAGAACAAAGAAATCATTGATGGACGTACTCTTGGATTGTTAGACATATGATTTGACGCATCACAAACTTCTTAACAAAGCTCCAATGCTAGAGCCAGGGAAATGCACATGCTTAAAGCTAAATGTACATATGGTGCATCGATCACCAGCTGGTGAGTTAGTCCTTCGCCTACGAAAGCCACATTGATGACCATGCAGGGGCCTAATGGCCCCAAAGTTGGTATTTTATTGTGCAAAAACATGCAAAAGGTTAATAGAGAGATGGTCCATTGTCCATGGAGGTACTAGCTAGATCTCCTCGTGTATTACTTCTTCATCATCTCTCTGTAAACATTTCTCTTGTGCACATTTCTAGAGCTTAAATCACACGAATGGCAGTCCCTTCTCTTGTTTCTATATAAGTGAGTCATTACTCATTTGTGAATAGAGAAGTGAAGTTTATGAAAATTACATCACTTAGCTTGAGATTTTGGGTGAACTAGAAAGATAAAGGTCCGTTTTTTCATTTTCTCTTCAAGTTTCTACCTTATGAGTTTGCTTTGAGTTCTTGTTTTTGAAGTGTTGGATGGATCTTTGAGTTCTTGTTCTTGTTTTATATCCCATTTTGAACTGTATGGGAACGTGGTGGTGGTGGTGGTAGACTCAACACAAATATATTTGCTTCCACTAATTTGCTGTCGTTCAAGAACCAGCAAAGACTCCAACAATGGGAAATGTATTCGAATTATTGGCGCCAGAGACGCACGATCGTTTCCTCGTGGTTATCATCATGGTTTTTAGAGCCTTACGAGTCACTACCCCCAATTTCTCGATCGATTTGACTCGCAACTATGAAGAAAATCCCACATGAATCGCCAGAGTCGTATTTTGACTCGGTCGAGTCACTTCAAGTCGCAAGTGAGGGACAAATGAAACAAGACGTTCGGAAGAATTTGTGCTGCGGCCAAGAACCCGAAGATTGAAGAATTTTGATGCTCAAAATGGTATGGAGCAAGTCCCACCACTTCCACAACCACCACCGGCAAAGCCTTACATGGGCTATCAGCAAAACAAAAAGCCGGTAGAATTTGTTTCGCCTGAGCTCGGGCCTCTCCATCCTTACATGATGAATTAATACCCTGAAAACTGTTAACTGCTGCCTCCACGCTTCAGAGGTTTGCTACTAAGCTTGTTCCTGAACCCAGTGTCCACTGCATCATCCCAAGGATTGGTAATTTCATGAACTGGTACATGTTGAGTGATTGTTCTCTTCCACACACCCCAGCAGCAACAGTCAGAGGAAGATGACAGTATCCTACTTGCCTCATGTCGCTGGTTCTGTTTGAAATTGGATGTGCCGGGCAAAGTTTTCAGTGGAGAAGTACAACCAGTGGTTGAAAACCACTTTCAGAAGCCTGTCAATTACATCAAAATGCGTTCAGTTAGGAAACCACTCCTGGTTGCAATTGTCAATGACTAAAGATTTTGGAAGCGAGAGTCTAGTATAAGCGTAAAAATAACACAGAAAAAAGAAACAATCAACTCTGGCACGACCTTAGGTAAGATTTCAAGAAAGTGCTTAGCAATTTCAGTTGAAGCTAACTTGGCTACTACCTTAGCAATTGTTCAGCTATGAGAAATATCTAACTATCCCGTAATAATATTGTTAGATGGTTATAACCAACCCAGCTTAACTTCAGCTTGGGATCCTGATTTGTTGCTAAACCATAAGAAGCCAACAGTGTTTATACCAATTTAACAAAATATCATCATTGCATAAGAACCAGTCAGAACAACAGATCATTTTCATTGAACCCTGAGCGCATAACTTCCACATTGTGCATGAAATAAAAGTTTAGTATTCTTACCGTAACGCGTTGAAGTGCTACAATTGAGCCAAAAGGGAAAGTTAAAAGTGTCTCTTGAAGGATTCGCCGCTCTATATGGGGTGATAGCCAATACAATGAACCAGATTGCTGCGCTCTCTCCGTCATATAGAGAACTTTAACGTGAGGTCCTTTACAAATTGCATTGGATCTTTCACTTGTGCACTTTTCTCTACTTGGGTACTCTTGGTCACCTTCTATATATCCCAGAACATGTGAAAACAGCAATCATTGATGTTAGTGCACAAAAAATACCGAATACTAAATGTACAACCAGGGAAGTGATTAGACCTTCTATCGACAAATGTTAACATCACAAACTCACCAAACCATATTTCTCAATGGATTAATCAAGAATGCTGCATTAGATTAGCCCCAATTGCTTTTAACATCACAAACTCACCAAACCATATTACTCAATGGATTAATCAAGAATGGTACATTGGATTGGGGCCAATTGCTTATGAATTTTTGGTCAAAAATTTCAGAATCTACTCCAACTTCTAGCGAATTGCGTTTGAAAATAATTACAGTTTCATATCTATTTCAATTCCAAATGCAAATATGCAACGAGTTTTTACTGTGATTGGTGGATTGAAAATCAATTACGTACAAACAAAACAATATGTAATTCGAACTTGAGTCTCAAGGAAAACTTGTGTGGAAATGAGTATACATAGAGTGAACACAAGACTGGATAATAAATCCAAGGGATAGACAAAAGCCAGGCCAAATCAGCATCGAAAGCCTTCACAATACTCTTTGAGACGGACAAGTTTCTGTGGTTTTTCCACATTTGGGATGGTTAAATATGACCAAAAGAAGACTATGTAAAACCGTAGTAGTGTAACACCATCAACGGTAGAGTGTATATACCCAGCTTGACTCGCAGGAGAAAAGACCTGGTGAGTCTAGGCAGTAGTCTTAGTTTTTTTAGTTTTGAGCGGTCCTCTTTCTCTATGGCAAAATAAGCATGGCTAAGGCTGCATGTTGAAGTGTGTTTAACGCTGATACAGTTTATTAAAAGACCATATAGTATGATTGACACTAGCTAATGAAGTGTGTTTAAGCCTCAAAGGCATATGAATATTCTAAATTTTAACATGTATTATAGCAATCAAATGTCACAAAGTCTACCTGATCTATCGTCCAAATTGTATTATACCTGATTTATGTCACAGAGTCGAGCTACCAGATCTATCTATCGTTCAATTGTTAATTGGTTGCTTCAAATATTTTCATTCCAAGAAAAATTAGTCAAAACTCATATCAATGTGCATCTTACTTAATCAACCACTATCTACCAAGTTCATAAACGCCCTGCAAGAATTCAAGCAGTGCAAAATCTTAATTAGTATCAATCAGTTAGATGAATTAAGCTACTAATTATTAATTTATAGATCTAAAACAAAGAAATCAGACTTACGTCAACAGAGAACTGAGGGCAAAGTTACTGCTGAACCACTAAAACGAGTCACTAAATCAATTGAATCGGGAGGAACGAGTCAATAAATCACTGATTTTAACATCTTCATCGGCATCACTTCCAAAGAGTAAAAGTCACCAGAAAAGGAAACAAACAGGAACACTGTAGAGAGAAATCAAACATAGAAGACGATATAGAGAAGGAGAGTCCAAATTCAATGACCAGCCAAGAAGAGATCGAGATAAGTTAAATGCAGAGAGTATATGTATACAACTCTTGCGCGAGAGGATAGATCATCTTGCTAATTTCTTGTTGTTTATGATGATCATGGACATCAGACTCCATCATCTGTGGTAATGGTGGCGGCGGCGGTTTTGGAACTGAGGAGAAAACAAGGGAAGAAAAGAGAGAATAAGAATGAGAGTGAAAAACAGAAAAGCAAACCCTATTAAAGATGTTGTTTTGATAAACAAGTATATTACACTTTGTTGACATCGTTATTGTTCAACTTGTGTAGATTTTGGACATATCTGGTCTTGTTTTGGTAAAAAGTACTCCATGTTGTACTCCTTCTTATACTTACATGGTAAAAGAGTGTTTAGAATCTTTAGATTACAAGTCAACTTTTGTGTTAAAAGAAAAGAGTGGTTAAGAAATATTTTTAAGGTATCCAGTAGATTTAAATTTGTATCAGGAGATTTTAGCGCGTAGTCAGAAATAAATCTAATTTGCTCCATGAGTTAAATTTTTTGACTTGTAGAAGTCGTTTTGAAATTCAAGTTGTATCCGGAGATTTCTATAAAAGACTATCAAGGAAACGACAGAAAAGATTTTTGTCAAAGAGTAAAAAGAAAGATGTCATTCTTTTCCAGCTCAGATAAGATTTCAGAAAGTGTTTAGCAATTTCAGTTGAAGCTAAACTAGATAGCTACTACCTTACTGACTAAGGTTGGGAACTTGTTAGCTTGCCTGGATTATAGCGAATCATCAGTCAATAAAGCAACAAACCGAACACTGTGATATTGTTTGGTCAGTTAATAAACTTACTGACTATGGTTTCCAGTCATGAGTGAATAAAGAATTACAGCCACAGGCATCACACTTATTTATATTGAATATATCATCTTACATTAACATCCTCCTAACACCAGTATCATTATTGCTAAAGAACCATTCAGAACTACAGATCATTTTCATCATACACCATTTTCTATGGTAGAGTAACCCACTGCCACCACCTCCGAAAAGTTTTCAGTGGAGAAGTTACAACCAGTGGTTGAGAACCACTTCCAGAAGCCTGTCAATTACATCAAAATGCGTTCAGTTAGGAAATCACACCTGGTTGCAATTGTAAGACATTCCATGACTAAAGATTTTTGAAGTGAGAGTCTAGTGTAAGCGTTCAGTAAGGAAACCACTCCTGGTTTCCATATTTTCCAAGCCAACAGGCTTACCAATACCATGCACGCAGTTAACCTCGAGAAATATAGCAATAACCAAGCTCTGACAACATTAGCAGGCACTATCAAGGAAACGAGAGAAGATTTCTGTCAAAGAGTAAAGTGCTTAGCAGTTTCAGTTGAAGCTGATTAGCTACTACATTTTATTTTAGATTGTAATAGGCAAGACCTATTCCTAACGCCTTGAAATTATTTTAGTATCAACGAATCGAACATCTCCTCCCCGACTACAGTAACTCTATCAACTCAGATAAGATTTGTAGAGCCATTGTTGAGAATTTCAGAAGCCTGTCAATTACATCAAAATGCGTTCAGTTAGGAAACCACTCCAGGTTGCAATTGTAAGACAGTCAATGACTAAAGATTCTGGAAGCAAGAGTCTAGTAGTTCAGTAAGGAAACCACTCCTGGTTTCCATATTTTACAAGCCAACAGGCTTACCATGCACACAGTTAACATCGAGAAATAAAGCAATAAGCAAGCCCTGACAACATTAGCAAGCACTATCAAGGAAACGACAGAAAAGATTTCTGTCAAAGAGTAAAAAGAAAGATCTCATTCTTTTCCAGCTCAGATAAGATTTCAAGAAAGTGTTTAGCAATTTCAGTTGAAGCTAAACTAGCTAGCTACAAACCTTTCTTTTTAAATTGTATTAATCAAGAATGCTTTCCATGTTTCTCTCTAGCATTGTTCATCACGAGAGATAGATTGACAACTCAATAGCATTGTAGCATTAACCAAATAGACCTTAAACCAGACCTCAATCGGGGTTACTACCAACCCAGATTAACTTAAGCAAAGGGAATCCGGATTCGTTGCTAAACCATAATAAGTCAACAGTGTCTATACCCATGTAACAAAATAGCATTATTAATTGTGTAAGAA
This sequence comes from Papaver armeniacum, assembly GCA_023531295.1. Taxonomy (NCBI): domain Eukaryota; kingdom Viridiplantae; phylum Streptophyta; class Magnoliopsida; order Ranunculales; family Papaveraceae; genus Papaver; species Papaver armeniacum. The sequence continues at coordinate 231,987 of JAJJWW010017441.1, forward strand.
CCAATCAGAACAACGGATACTTATCATTAATGCAAAAGAACTTCTACATTATGCATGAAAAAAAAAGGTTTAGTATTCTTACCGTGACGCGTTGAAGTGCTAGATTGAGCTAAACGGGAAAGTTCGAAGCGCCTCGTGAAGGATTCGCCGCTGTATATGGGGTGAATGTCCATTCTCAGCTGGAGGAGTAGCTACATAGCCATACAATGTACCAGATTGCTGCGATCTCTCCATCAAATGGGGAACTCCAAGCTCGTCTCCTTTGTGGAGGTCCTTCACAAATTGCATTGGATCTTTCACACCTGTGCCCTTGTCTCTACTTGGCTACTCTTGATAACCTCCTATGTATCCCACAACATATGAAACAGTAAGGATGTTAGTGATATCAAATTAATACTAAATGTACAATCAGAAAAGTGATCAATTAGGCCTTTATCAAAGAATGTTAGCAACACAAACTCGCCAAACCATACTTATCAATGTATTAATTAATAATGTTGCATTAGATTAGCATCAATTGCTTATTAACTTTTGGCCAAAAAAAAGTTTCCGTATCTAGTCCAAAATTTAAAGTATACATAGAGTTAACACAGGACTGGCTAATAAATTCAAAAATTCATGTCAATATGCATCTTACATCTACCAAATTCAAAAAGTTTATATATGGATCTCAAACTCACCGCCATGATCTCGTTAGGTTTTTGAGATGAAATCGCAATTAATAGTAATACATTTGGATACCAAACACCCTGCTGCAACTGGTGCCGCCATAGAAGGTCGAAACCCTGTAAGAATTCAAGCAGTACAAAATCTTAATTACTATCAAATCTGTTGATAAAAACAATTAAGCTGTTTATTGAGTGATAGATCTAAAACAAAGAAATATAAAACTAACATCAACAGAGAACTGAGTGCAAAGTTACTGCTGAACCACCAAAACGAGTCAATAAATCAATTGAATCGGAGTCAATAAATCTGGTAAACCACTGAGTTTAACATCTGCATCAGCATCACTTCGAAAGCAAGAAAGGTAATTGAGAAAGAAGCAAACAGGACTATGATAGAGAGAAATGAAACATCAAAGAGGATACAGCAAAGGAGAGTCGGAAATCAGTTGTAAAAAAAAGAAGAGACCAACAAAAACTGAATGCAGAGATCAATATTTCAAACGACTCATGCCTGAGAGGACATATCATCATACTAATATCTTGTTGTTTATGATGATCATGGACATCTGACTCCATGATTCTGTGTGGTGGCGGCGGGCGGAGGTTTTGAAAGGGGGAGAAAACAAAGGAGAGAAAGTAAGAATGTGAGTGAAAAGGAGAAATCCCTATTACAGATTTTGTTTAAATAGTAGGGCAAATTAATAAAGAAGTATACCCATATTATATTACACTTCGTTGACACCGTTACTGTTCAACCTATGTAGATTTTGGACATTGGTCTTGCATGGATAAAATGCTTGTTACTTAATGGCACCAGAATTTAGAATCTTTATTCTATTATGTACCTTTAGGCTTTATGACAGAGCCTACTTTTATTTTGGCTGGTACATGTATTTCCAACTTTCATCCATCCATAATCTATTCCTATTATAAAGCCAACTATGCTTACTGTTCATGAACAGTAAAATGAGGCTGCAATTTTTGAATTCCCAGAAGTGCCCCCATATTATGTGCACATAAATAATGCTTATAAATAAAAAAGGAGGGTATAATAGTAATTTAAGTATTTAAATTAAGTAAATAAATAATGAGTTACATGTCCACCTTACACGTGCGTACGCACGTGCCAAACAATCTAGTTTGTATATAGTAGGCACTTCCCGGAATAAAAACAACATAATGAAGTTCAACATATGGAGATGAGACAAAGGTACCTGTATAATGCCGTACGAAGAAGATTTTTAAGGGCCCTAGGAGAAAACCGAAAATAGGGGCCTTAAAAAAAAATTCAACGATTGTTTAAAGTAGAAAGACCGATAAAAAAAACAAACATAAGTATGTAATAAAATTTTCAAATGGAAACGACTACGAAAAATTTCAAAGATAATGCCATCTCTTCTTGGGTCACAGGCTCGCCAAAATTTCTTTTCCTTCGGATGATTTATGGTAGTCTTGAAATCCAGTATCCCTGCACTTCTCAAAAAAGAAAAGAAGATCTTTTACTCGATCCATGGCAACATAAAGACGTATATCTTCTTTCTATAGCAATTTGCTAACCGAGTTTACTGCAAGCATGAAATGATGCCAAATAACCATCCCGAATATAAATTCAAAATGATCTATCTCAATGGATTCCGACTACTCTAGCAAAGCATCTCGTATTTCAGGAAATTGGAATTGATGTCATGTAGATTTAAACATAAATAAAAAACTTTCGTATATACTAGACAGTCGGATGGACTAAAAATACAACGTTCCTCTAGGCCAAAATAGTTTAGAAATAGGCTGACAGTAGTAGTAGTGTACATATTAGTAGTATAGATATAAAAAAAATGAGGGCCCATTTTTTTTTTGATTAGACATCGGGAATTGAACCCCTAACCTTTAACTTGGGAGTTCAACCCAAGTTCAACCCCTAGCCAACTGGGCTAATCCCAGTTGCAATTGCCTATGTTTCCTATAAGGTTGGTACTGTATATATTTCTAACTTAAAATCAATAAGCACCTTTAGCTCTGGTTAAAAGAGCTAAAAAGCTTCGTAATATATGTTCCACATCTGACATTCATCTTGCCTTCAGCATTCAATTACAACTTATCCGACACAGTAAATTTTGGTAAAAGAACCTTCTCAGCTGTAGCCCTTCTTGAATAAAAATCTGAACCAGATGCACAGCCTGTGAAGTGAACCAACAGAAAGAGTGTCCTTGAAAACTGAACGCATGTTGTTTGGCCAAGGTGGCCGCTCATCCTTCTCGAAAGTCAAGAGTACTGGAGTTGCTGCTCAGAATGTGCATCCTTATTGAACAGTATGGTTCTGTTTGGAAAATGCATCTTACTTAATCATCTACCAAATTCAAAAAAGTTTTTCTATGGATGTGAAACTCACCACTATGATCCTTCCTTTGTTTTTGAGATCCTGCAACTGGTGCCCTGAACCCTGTAAGAATTCAGGTTGTACAAAATCTAATTCAGTTGATAGATACTACTAATTATTGATTGATAGATCTAAAACAAAAAAAATCAGACTTACATCAACAGAGAACTGAGGGCAAAGTTACTGCTGAACCGCTAAAATGAGTCAATAAATCAATTGAATCGGAGTCAATAAATCTGGCAAACCAATGATTTGAACATCTGCATCAGCATCACTTCGAAAGGGCGGAAATTACCAAAAAAGGAAGCAAACAGAACGATGATAGAGAGAAATGAAACAGTAAAGAGGATACAGAAAAGGAGAGTCGGAAATCAAAAAAAGTACAAGAAGACATCAACAAAAATTGAATGCAGAGAGTATATGAATACAACTCTTGCGTGAGAGGATACATCATTTTGCTAATAATATCTTGTTGTTTATGATGATCATGGACATCGGACTCCATCATCTGTGGTGCTGGCGGCGGCGGTTTTGGAAGTGAGGAGAAAACAAAGGAAGAGAAAGTAAGAATGAGAGTGAAAAAGAGAAAACCCTATTACGGATGCTGCTTAAATGTAGTAGTATAGGGCAAATTGACAGCACAAGTAGTATATTTTATTACACTTTGTTAACACCGTCGCTGTTTACAAACGTGGAGCATTTCTCGCACAACATATTCTGGTCGCTTTCGAAATTTGTTTACTATGAATATAGGGCAAATTGACAGCACAAGTAGTATATTTTAAACAACTGTGATAAATTTGTTTACTATGAATTGGCGAATAACCACCAAAACATAAGTGACATTTTATATTTATATTAATTGTTGTTTCATCTATTTTTAAATTATCATAAATTTTTACGAAATTTTTATTCCTTTTAGTATCACGGCCCGACTTCTAATTTTAGAGGGGAAGTGCTAATAAGATGCTGGAGTAAATTGAGTTATGTGAGTTACATTTTAGCAGTAATCTTGATATCAAATATATTGCTTCTAAATCCTTCTGAATAAAATCTCAAAGTACCAAAAGGAAGACGGAAGAACCGAAAAGAAAATACGAAAACAATTAAGCTAACGAAATTGGGAAAAGCAATTTGGTTCAAAACCGGGTCTCAGGATTCCAGTGGAGGACTAAACTATTTGGGAAGTTCCAGCTTGGTTCATATTATGGTGTTCACTAAGACGATCACTCTCCCATCAAATTACGCAAAATGGTCTTTGATTTTCTACTTTTGTTTCATAAATTTCCTCTGTACATTAATTTAGCTTGTAAAATTGTGTTCTACGTCTAGTTTCTGTATACACCAATGGAGAAAGCCTGCTTACCATAAATCCTGGCAGCACAGAAGGTACGCCACTATCTTCTAAAGAACAAGTGTTATGTTGTGGCGGCGGCCAACCCAATTGCCTACCTGACCACTAAACCGATCCAATCAGGCAAGCTGGCTCGATGGTCAATCGATTCTTTGGAATTCGATTTCCTGTCGACCCCAAGGAGTCGGGGGACAAGCGATCGCGGACCTTTTAGCTGGCTTTCCCAGGATCAAATACTTCTGATATCCACTCTGACCTCCCAGGTGAGATCGCTATAGCATAGGAAATATCGTCTCCAAAATGGAAGATGTCGTTTGATGGTTCCTCCTATGGGAGTCACGGAGGCGCAGGAATCGTTTTTGAATCACCCGAAGGCACACTCAAACCATACGCCTATAAACTTCACTATCCCTGCACCAACAACGCAACGGAGTACGAAAGTTTTCTCATTGGGATGCAAATGACGCTGGAAATGGGCATCCGCGATCTGGACATCACGGGAGACTCGAGGCTCGATCCAACTTGGGCTTCCTTTGAAGACAAGTATAATAACGCAAGTCACCATTCAAAGTTGGAAAAACTACTTGGTGTTTCTTTGCTTCTTAAGTGTGCACTTGACTATCACCACAAGAAGTTAGACTTGGTGAGTAATTATAAAGGAAGAAATCGTGGTCGAGTAGTTTTCAAGAAGGGAAGTAGTGCAATCATTAATGAGTTCATTTTAGTTTGGACTACATAGCATTGAAGCACATCAATTCTCAAGACAAGTTTTCTACTATGCATGATAATTGAGTTTCTTATTTGCATCAATTCACTTGGTTTCGTATTGGGGCAAAAATGATTGGGATGAAGAATATGACAATTCGAGGGCGAATTTCTTTCAAGAAGGAGGATGATGCATAGTGGTATTTATAAAATACCATTCCTATCCTCTTTATCCTTGTTCTCCTTCTTACCCCCTTTATTTGGTTTATTTCCTAGTCTATCCTTTATGTTTACTATTTATTGTTGAAACCCTAGTTCTACAAGTTTCAAGTTTGGTTTTGTTTAGAAAAGTGGTGTAAGAACCTTAAATCCTTCCTAAGAGAAGAGCCTCCAACACTTTGTTATTTCCAATTTGTAATTGGGTAGAAATTTCAATTTGTAAGAGATGCATCTATTATCTTCTAGTTTCCAATCTTAGAATTGGGTAGAAATTTGAAGATTATTAGAGAAGAACCTCAAATCTTGTATCTTCCTTGTTCCAAGGGTAGAAGAAGCATCATTTGAAGGTTGGTTATTTTTATTTCATGGTGTTTTGTTATAATTTAACATCCAAATTCAATTATAAGTGTTACTTTACATTAATTTCCTACCACTATATCACTCTCTTGCCATGATCTGTTGCTTCTGGTAGAATCAGAAGTCTGTGAATGCCCATCAGCGTTTACACTTGGATTGAATCCAAACATTGTGTTCATCTGCCATTTCCGACACACACCCAAGTGTATAGCCTCCATTTTCCAATTTATCAAATACATATGGTTAAGTTTTATGTTCAACTGTATTCTTGACAGCCACATTGTAGCAAGAATAACCACGTTGATTAGCTTTGGTAACAACGGGGATCGTGATTGGCTCACCTTGTGAAGTAACACTTGGCATCTCCTAAAGGATTTCAGGCATATGTGATGAAGATGATGAAGAATTTGCACCACTGGCTAGGTAAGTCATAAACCATGGATCTTTCGGAGGCGGCTGGCTATGAACGATATTTGCATCATGAGTCAGGCGTCAAAACGGAATTAAAACCCATAAATGTACATGTTGTATCTCCCAATTACAGCCTTCGCAATCGATATGTACCATGTGTCATACTGCACTTCGTTATTTTTTCTCATTGTATTGAGTTCATACCTCTCTCAAGGGATTATTCTCAGTCGATCAAAATTTGATGCAGAGGTTTGCATGTTGTGACTGGTTAATTGCAATTGCATGTATATACCTTGTAACTAGTACAAAAGTCTTTCTCCCAGGTACCAAACCCCTATATCTATTTCTGGAGTGTAAAAAATAACTCTACGGAGAGAATAATCAAGAATACGTTCTACATCATCACCACGATAATGTAAGGGTGAACAACAACATTCATGTGGCTCGAGTCATTTGTTGAAACCTATGATCAAAGCGGAACCCGAGATGAAGCTTCAGTTTCCTTCGCCCCGATTGGTCATGAAGTACATGTGCATGATTGGAAATGTATGGGTATCTTCTTTAAGAATTGGTTTACCAACACGGAAGTAGGTATACCACCAATACTACAAATTACTCGATTATTTTAATATTTCGACTTAATCTACATTAGTTCATAAAAATTATTTAAATTTAAAAAAAATAATTTGAATATTTACCTCTATAATGCCCGAGAAGCCAGTGAAGTTAGCTATACTAATGGATGCTTGATCCATCCCACAATTTTTTAGCCTTCAACTTCAATTTTATAATTACTGACAATACACATATTTCTAACATTCGGATCAGCAACTAATTAATAATGCATGCCTTAATCAACACAAAGATAGACACCATAATCTAGTATTTACAACTCCAATCCGTTCAAAATTATTAAATTTCTGGGAAGGTAAAATTCTGATTAAAGAGAGGCGTTTTGTCTGACTTCGAGGCCCATCACCACACCCCATTAGCCAATTATGAAGTAAAGAGGAGCCAAGTATTGAGTATCTAATGTTTTCACCCACATTTTTTAGAATGCAGGATTACTTACAACATATTCTAACATTTTGATTAGCAGTTATGATTTGCATGACTAATCAACACAGGACATATAGACACGAAGTATTAAATCTCCACGAAATTATTACATCCTGGGGGAGCAAAGCAATGAAGCACTAATTAACTGTCTTAAATTGATACAGTTCAAGATATTTTTATAATATCAATGTTGTATATGATGCTTCTTAAGTCTTGGTTTCACTTATATATACTAGTAAAGACGCATGCGCGATGCGCTTGCTATTGACGGATATTTTTTTTTTCTTTTCAATCGTGTGAATGTATTCCCTTCTTTTTGGTTGGGCATATGCCTAAGATGTGGAACTCCATTCACTTGATATCGGTACCGAAAGTTCAAAATTACATAGCAGGAATCCTCAATGAATATGCCTACTGACCAATACCAATACCAATACTAATTTTGGTTGGGCATATGCCTACTGACCAATACGAATCACAAATCCTCTATGAATAAAAATTACATAGCAGGAATCCAAAGTTCAAAACACATTTCCAAGTTCAAAAGAGACTTGAGATTTGAAAGAAATTACTCATAACGGTAAATGATATGTTCATCGACGAAATGCATGAGCAAAAGTAATAAAATAATTTTTAATAACTTCTTTGCATTTATTAAAAAAAAGAAATAAAATAATTTAATTTCACCACAGTAATTCTACGTACACCGGGAGAGGAAATCCCGTGATGTTACCGCGTGAAAGAAAGATGGCGTGGGACCCACCACTAAAAACCACCCCCTATAAATCTGTGTGGTGGGGCCTCGGGCTGTGAGACGCGGTGATTTTCACGGTTCCCAGCCCCGGTATGTGTAGCATCACTCATTTCACCATGATCCATCACTGTACGAATAACATTTCCTGCAGCGACGTGGTCAGCATTTATTTATACAATAATTACAGAGTCCATAATTATAGTTATTGTAGTATGGTTTGCCATGACAATAAATTAGTAAATGGTAAAACAGGGAGAACAAAATCAAAATCCAGAACCATTTTCTGTTTTTCAACCTTTGCAACCTTGTCCTTTACCTTTGACCTGTCAAAATACATTGGTGGACTAAAGAAGTTTCTACCTGCATTCCTCAGAGGAAATTTCCAAAAATGTCTCTTTTTATTTAAGAATTACCAAAAATATTTCAAATTACCAAAAATGTTTGGTACAGTAATGTGGTTAACAAATTGGTCAAATTTTTCGGTATATTTACTCTAATACCACAATGTGTCCACATCGCCTGCACATTATTTCTAGGTATTAAAAGAAGAGTTTAAAAGAAACACACACTCTTTCTTCCTCTTCCTCCCTCGTCCGTAACTCCCATCTCTCTCACTCTTTTATCGCCTGAAGCCATGAAGCCAGAGAACTTTCATGGGTGTTCGTTACCAATGTTTGATACTTCTTAGAAGTTGAAAAAAGACCTGCATGTTCAGATCGATTGCAATTAAAATCGTGTAAATTTTCTAACTAGGGTTTAGGGTTTTCAATCATTATTTTTTGATTCATCGATTAATAAGAGATGATTGAAAGATTGAATGAAATGATTGAAACCAATTATTTTTCAATCATCTTTTGTAAAAACCAATTTTGTATTGAAAGAAATAATAGATGATTGTTGGGTATATTGTGGAATTTATTGGTTAAAGTTGTTTGAAACTGTTTCAATTTCGGTTGTAATGTGAAAACCTATGTTTTCGTGTATGTGCATTTTTTTCATGAGACATATTTTACTTGTCTTTGTGTCGATTTTGTTGAATTGATTTTGTTCTCGTTTGAGAAACAAGAGTTTCTTCTCTTTAACCTTCCTTTCAATCCTTGTTAGGACACAAAGATAACCCTAACTTGAAGATTAAACGATCAGAGAACAAAGGTATGATTTTGGGTTTCAAATCAATTTTGATTTTGTTTCCATGATGTTAGGGTTTTATTGACTGAGTTTTTTTTTCGTGTTATTTTTAAATTTCATAGATTCACAAGTGTTCCTAATGTTTGTTTTCCCCCAATTTTGATTCGCGACTAGTAGATGAATGAGTGTGTGAGAGAATTTTAGGGTTTCAGTGAGAGATTTTTTTTTTTTTTTTGTGGTGTGTGTTTTTGTTAAATTTCATAGATTCATCACCGTTCTTTAATGTTTGTTTTCCCCTATTTGTTCCTAATGTTTGATTCACGACTAGTGGTTGAATGGGTGTACGAAAATTTTCTCAAATCCCATTTGTTCGTTATTGTTTTTGCCGGTGAAAATTTTCTTTAATATGAGAAATGTTATCAAAACAACAACCCCAATGTTCATTGGATAGCTATGTTCAACGATTAATCATTTTACTATGTAAATGGATAGCTTTGGTCGAAAACCTTTGTTTTCGTGTATGTGCGTGTTCGGGTTGGCATACATATTTTGCATAGCTTCCATTCTGTCTTGTAAAAATTTTGAGTACGTAGTCTAGTCCCCAAACTGCGGTAATCAGTAAAGGTAATGTAGGCTTGAGAGTGTGATCTATTGCCCTTCCGCGACTCTTTATTATTCGAGATGTTTGTTTATCAATTGAATCATGTTTGTAGGTTACAAGCATGGGTCTTTGGTAAATTGCCCAAGAGAACACATAAACCACGCGGAGTTGTTGTTGAGGAAAGGTAAATATGTGGATTAGGAGTGGAGTAATGGATAAGGATCTGTTCACGAATAGAACAGTTATGTTTTGTTGTAACTTCTTATTGTGTTATGTAGGCAATATTGTTACCTGGATAAGTACTGAGTCGGACGGGTTCTGCAAATTGATTACTTACCCTGACTAAGATGTACTAAAAGCCGTGCGCGAAGAATTGTCGATCTTTGAGAAAGTCTTGTTCCGATCAACTACAATTGGTCACTTACTTGACATTCTGTTGATCAAAAGATTTACGGCGATATTTAATTTCTTAATGACTAGGCGGATTTATGTACCACAAGATGAGGATATCGGGTTCGATTTTGTAATGGAGATTTTAGTAAGGAAATATGCTTTGGAAAATGGCGGTTTGTCGCAATATCAGGCCTTAGCTTCACGAAGACGGATGCACCGTGTGCTATACCCATGAGCGAGAGCAAACTCAAGGAGAAGTATTTTGGTCCGACGGAAAAGTAGCGGGAGGAGATTTGTATAATTTCCTTTTTATCGATACGGATCTTGAAGAGAGGAGAAATCTGAAGAGAGGAGAAATGTTGAAGAGAGGAAAAATCTTGCGGTGAGGGAAAAAGAGTATGAAAGTGGAAGCTAGAAAAGGGGGAAAGTTAATGTTGATGACGGGGTAAAGGTTGCTCTCCTATATGTTGTGTATCGCTTTATATATGGGCACCAAGACATCAACTGGTGTTGAGGAAACAACATGGGGTTTGGTAGAAGACTTTGATGAGTTCAACAATTATCCTTTGGGGAGATGTAGCTTATAATCAAACTTTTGAGAAGACTCACAAAGCCTATGAATTTCAAATGACTGGAGTAGATAAACCTAAACGTCAACGTGGCATTCATCCTCAAGGAATGCCAGGAGTGTTGGTGGTAAGTGAAGCTGGGTTGATATTTTGTATATATGGTTAACTTCCAAATTGTTATTTTAATAGTTGTTTTTGTGTTTTAGGTTTGGGCTGTTCGAGTCTTCCCGAAATTGTTTGAGAAATGTGGAAAAGAGATAAATATTAATGGGTGGCTCCCCTATATCCTGACCGTGTTCTGCACTAATGCCCTGACCCATGTGAATGTTGGTAGCGCATTAGAACCGGTATGAGTATGTCCCTAGATTTCCACTTCTTTGAAAATTTGTATTTTAATGTTGTTTTTGAGTATCTTCGCCCTGTTGCAGGAAGATTCAGTTGTTCAAATCAGGGAAGACATCATATGGCCTGAGCCTCGCCGACCACTTTGTTAATTCCGGGGGTAATCGGGTCGCCTCTGTGATAAAGTTGTGATGGAGGAAGTTTCTCCAATAGTACAGCAACCTCATGTTTCTCAAGGCAGTGTACACATGAAAGATGCGGTAAAGGAGGGTAATGCCACGGAAGAGCAAGCTAGTGCTGCGGCTTTTAATACTTGGTCTGACGGTGATATGGAGGTTGACGGCTTGGAAGAACAAGCTAGAGATGCAGTTAATCCTCGGTCGATGGAGATATTCGGAAGGATAGGATGGATCAGCTTTTGGTTTGGTGGTAGGTTTGAAGAGTGAGTCTCTAGCAGCAAGTTGGAAGAATTAAGTTGCCGGGTTGTCGATTTGACAAATACATGCACCCGAATTGAAAGAGAAGGTTTCATTTTTGAAGGAGGAGATTTCAGTTTTAAAGTCAAGAACGTGAGTTATTTGGAACCTTTTTATTATGTTAAATTTAACGAGTTAAACCTATTCATAACTGAAAATTTAATTGAGTCGATGTTAATTATTATGTATGAGTTTCGTGCTCCATATATGGGGAATTGCAACGGTGAAGGAATGTCGGATGGGGCAAGTTGGAACCCAATAAACATAGCCAAAGAGGTTGGTAAAGAGAGTGGTGGTGATTTATATGGGAAGCCTATTCTTGATGTTGGTAAAGAAGTCAGGTAATGATGAAGTGAAACACGGCGCTATAACATTTTAGCGACGATGATGCTCATGCCCATGATGATGTTGAACTTCTTAGTACACCACTACTATACAATACTCCAAATAAGAAAGGCGAAGAGGTTTGTTCGTTCTTATTGCTCGAATTTTAATATGTATGAGTACGAATCAAAGATTAACATTTGTGGGTCATTAGCATGTATAGGTTTCGTATTAGTTTTGTAGTATGTCACAATAGACAAACCAAAATAGATCTATGTACATAATGTCTGTAGTTAATAAAATTCGCTCTTGAAAGCCTGACTATGAAGTAGGTAATGTATACACAGTTTGATATTAGTCGTCTCTCTTTGGATAGTAACTATTTCATACGGTAAGCAACTTGTAGAAAAAATTATTGTTGTTCTTGTGAACTTTGCTTCAAATGCTCTAGTCATGTTCGCTTTCTCTCCATTTAAGTTTCTTGTATTATGTATCTGATGTTGTTTATTATCATAGTTACTCGGTAACTCGTTTATAAACATTGGAGTGTTCGTTTTATAACAACGGCGTGATATTTATCCATTTGTTTGTTATTAAACTTCAGAAATCCTTTTAATCTTATGGAATAGTTGGTTGATAGTAAATGGTGAATGGAACTGCTCTTTACGTTGTTAAATAACAGAATTAAGTCATTTGTTGACCGTAGCATTCACATTAACTGTGTTCACCGGTTCTTGAAATTCTTCTCATTGACTCTGTTTTTATAGGCCGATAATATTTCAAAAAGCCCCGAAGGGAAAAAAAGAAATCATGATGAAGCTGAAGCGTCTGGCTGTGCTGATGAGAATGCTCTCCCAAAGGTTGGCAGAGTAAGGAAGCTTAGTAAAGCGCTACAACCTCCATTTACCACTGGAAAACATTCGAAGAAGGCTAGAGTTGTGCCCGGCAAGAAGGTTACTTTTGCGGAAGATGGTGGTGATCGAAGAAGAAGGGTCGGAAGAAGGATAAGTGTACTCGGTTACTGAAAAAGGCTGGGACGAGAATTGAAATTGGGGATTCCCTTTGACAGATGGTGATGAGAATTATACCCCTGAAGCGAAGTTATTGGGTGAAATTAAGATCCCTGAAATACTCAAAGTGAAAATAGATTATTTCAAAATTTGGAGTTGGACTAGGAGTTCCGAGAAGGATGTACAAAGGATGTGAATGATTACATCAACAAAGGGTGAGTGTCCCCAATACATCCTTTATTTTTATTTTTGGTGTCCTTGTTTATTTTGATCGTAACTTTGATTCTATCATTGTTATGGATGTTTGTACGGGACTGTGTTGACTACAAGGAAGATGACCCCTTTGCGACGTGTAACCAGTATAAAACACTACTGGATAAACAAGGATGGCTAGGTGATGAAGTAAGTTAGATTCCATCCGTTGATCGTAAAAAAACAATCCAACTATCTAATGGTAACAGTTTTTGCGGCAAAAACTCATCTCTTTTTGTGTCATCCCTGCAGGCATATTAATGACATGTTGCTCCTCATGCGCCCAAAGTAACTCTGCGCCGATGGGAAGTGCACGACCATAGACGCTCTCTTCCGTCTGTTAACTGTAAAATAGCTACTTAAATTGTGTATTAACTAATTTATGTGTTGTAAGTAATCTTCTTTGATGTTGAACGACCATGCGACATTGGATGACGAGTTCAAATCCGCCAATCGTTATCCATCTGGACATAGGCCTGAAGGCGGTAAACCTTGGGCAGATGTAGATGTGATATATGGCGTGGTCCACATTAAAACACGATTCGAACACTGGGTCGCAGTATGTATTAAATTTAAGGAGGAGAAAGTAACCATATATGATTCCCTTAGACCGCGTACAACTCCTCAATCAGACAGAGTGTATAAGGAAATAATACAGATTCGTGACTATTTAACCAAACTGTACAACCAGGGGCCCATGTGGAAAGCTGTATTTGATGAGAATCCGCTCCCCCCTCAACAGGATGATGGGTAACCACTCTCTACTTGAAATATTTTTTTTCCCGCCCAGCCTATATGTATACATTAAAGTAGTATAGGAGTGATACGAAATTCAAAGACAATATATGTTTTATGGAAATTGAAATAAGTTTCTAATTCATAATCCATTTATGCATATTGCAGATGCTCGTGTGGGGTGTATGCTTTAAAGTTCGTTGAATATCCGATCGGGGGGTTCCTCGTCGTGTATTAAAAAGAAGTATCTTCAACGCTATCGTTGTGAAATTTCCATACGGTTTTCAAGAGAAAATTCATACGGGTAAATAAAGCCATAAGAGTAGTGAATATTTAGCAGCATTTATTATAACTTTAGGATCCTCACTCTGAATAACACCTTAATTTTTTTGGTGCAGTTTTCGTGCGATTAGGAGTTACCGACATGTACGGGTTGTCGGATCTGTCATTTTTATTGGACGACCTTAGTACCCATGAGTGGTCCCTGTTTTTTGTAAATTTATCTGTATATATTCTGTTCATCATGTTCTAAGCTTCTGAAAGCTTATTTTGTATATCTGGGCAGTGGGCAAGTGATGAATGTAATTGGTATTTCTGAAACCTTGTGGTAATATTCGCAAACAAAACCAAAGAATTAAAGACATCCTACTTCAAAGCATGATAGCGGCTTTGCCATAAGAGATAGGACACTATTGATCAGATATATTAGTTATGGTACAGAATTATCTTCTGTTTGATCAGATCTGTGCCAAGCAATAAACTGAACTACATGAGTACTACTAAAGACCAATAAGGCATTGTTAAGAATATTGGTTGGCGATTTTTGTTGTTGCCATTCTTCTTACTAGCTAAGTAGGGACGACTTAACCTAAAATGAAATTCATCGCACATTTAAACCTGCAATTGAACCTTATTTCATAAATTTAAAACCATCACCATTCAACTAAAACTTGAAGTCATTGTATATATTAAACTGAATCTAACTTGGTATATTATTACACTTCGCTAACATCATTGTTCAATTGCGTACATTTTTGACATATTTGGTCTTGCATTGATAGAATATTTAAACTATAAGTCAAATTTTGTGTTAAACGAAAAAGAATGGTCAATAAATACTTTTTAGAATTAATATGCAGTAGATTTAAAGTTGTATCCGGAGATTTGTAGTGCGTATGGAATTCGAAGCAGCCTGAGCTCAGGCCTCTCCATCCATTGCTGGTTGGTTTTTTTTTGGTTTTTTCTCTCTTAACCGAGAGGTTTCGTTTCATGGTTCGTGACCTTTGAACCTAGTTTTAGGCTAAATTCTTAAACTTGGGTTGTGGTGTTCCATTTATGTGGAGTTACACAGCAAGGTATAAGATTAGAATTTGGGGAAAATGGAGGAAAAGCAACCTTTCACATCCGTTGTCTATTTTTCTTACAGTTAATGGCTCTGCAAAGTTCAAATAATTTCAGCATTATATACCCAATAGTTTGTGAACTTGTTATATGCCTGAATTATACTGAAATCATTCAATAAAGCAGACAAACCGAACACTGAACTACAGATCATTTTCATCAATACCATCTCCGAAAGTTTTAACTTCACTATGGCTAGTACTAGGCATGTCCACTGTCATTTCTCCATGATTTGGTGGGTGGTCGTAGGCAGATGATGAATCAACACCCCGGAAATTGTTATCTGCTGCCTCCATGCTTCGAGGTTTGCTGCTTAACTTGTTACTGAACCCAATGTCCACTGCATCATCCCCAGGATTGGTAATTCCTACTTGCCTCATGTGGCTAGTTCTGTTTGAAATCGGATGTGCCGGGCCTAGTTTTCAGTGGAGAAGTTACAACGAATGGTTGAGAACCACTTCCAGAAGACTGTCAGTTGCATCAAAATGCGTTCAATTAGGAAATCACTCCTGGAAACAATATAGTATTATAGTATAGCCTAATCTAAGCTTAAAAAAACAATACTCCCTCCGTCCCACTATTAAGTGACCTAGTTCAAGTTTGCACAATTTTTAAGGCAAGCAAGGGGGAAAGTATTTTTCAGCACTTTTTACAATTATACCCTTAAATAGTGAAATTTTGAAGTGATTTATCTCTCAAACTACACCACGGATGTTCGCAAACTTCGTACCATTGAAAAGCATTTTAAAACACCTACGTAACGAATATAAACATGACTATCAAATTATGCATATTTCTTATATTTCTTATAATCAATTAAAATGATAATTTTAGAAATATCTCCTTGTTTAATGATATAGGTCACTTAATGGTGGGACAAAATCTAAAAGTAACTAGGTCACTTATTAGTGGGACGGAGGGAGTACTACGTTCGACATCGCACAAAGACGCCAACAATTTTCATCTTTTACAAGCTTTTCTATTTCCTAGGTTTTGACTTCTAGCTTTTCTAATTCCTAGTGCTTGGATAAGGGAGAATTAAAAAACTTTGGTTTAACGCCTACAAAAGAGACCTTGTCATGCTTTCCATGTTTCTCTCTAGCATTGTTCATCATGAGAGATAGAGAGACAACTCAATAGCACTGTAGCATTAACCAAGTAGACCTTAAACCAGACCTCAATCAGGATTACCACCAACCCAGATTAACTTAAGCTAAGGGAATCTTGATTTGTCGCAAAACCATAAAAAGCTAACAGTGTATATACCCATCTAACAAAATAGCATTATTGCGTAAGAACCGGTCAGAACAACTGATACTTATCATTAATGCAAAAGAACTTCTACATTATGCATGAAAAAAAAAAAGGTTTAGTATTCTTACCGTAACACGTTGAAGTGCTAGAATTGAGCTTAACAGGAAAGTTAGAAGCGTTCGTGAAGGATTCGCCGCTCTATACAGGGTGAATGTCCATTCTAAGCTGGAGGAGTAGCTACATAGCCATACAATGAACCAGATTGCTGCGCTCTCTCCGTCAAATGGAGAACTCCAAGATCCTCTTTTTCGTAGAGGTCCTTCACAAATTGCATTGGATCTTTCACCTGTGCCCTTCTCAGCTACTCTTTATCCCCTGCTATAGCTACATAGCCATACAATGAAGCAGATTTATGCGCTCTCTCCGTCCAATGGATAACTTAAAGGTCCTCTCCTTCGTAGATGCCCTTCACAAATTGCATTGGATCTTTCACCTGTGCCCTTCTCTCTACTTGGCTACTCTTTAAACCTCCTGTATGTCTCAAAACATATGAAAATAGTAATGATGTTAGTGCACAAAAGATATCAACTACTAAATGGACAATCAGAAAAGTGATTAGACCTTTTATCAATAAAAGTACAAAACTCACCAAGCCATATTTCTCAATGTATTATTCAAGAATGCTGCATTGGATTAGCGCCAATTGCTTATGAATTTTTGGTCAAAAAGCTTCAGAATCTAGTCCAACTTCACTTCTAATGAATCGCATTTGAAAATAATTACAGTTTCATATCTATTTCAATTCCAAATGCAAATATGCAATGAGTTTTTACTGTGATTGGTGGATTGAAAATCAATTACGTAAAAACAAAACAATATGTAATTCGAACTTGAGTCTCAAGGAAAACTTGTGTGGAAATGAGTATACATAGAGTTAACACAAGACTGGATAATAAATCAAAGGGATAGACAAAAGCCAGGCCAAATCAGCATCGAAAGCCTTTACAATACTCTTTGAGACGGACAAGTTTCTGTGGTTTTTCCACATTTGGGATGGTTAAATATGACCAAAAGAAGACTATGTAAAACCGTAGTAGTGTAACACCATCAACGGTAGAGTGTAGGTACCCAGCTTGACTCGCAGGAGATAAGACCTGGTGAGTCTAGGCAGTAGTCTTAGTTTTTTTAGTTTTGAGCGGTCCTCTTTCTCTATGGCAAAATAAGCATGGCTAAGGCTGCATGTTGAAGTGTGTTTAACGCTGATACAGTTTATTAAAAGACCATATAGTATGATTGACACTAATGAAGTGTGTTTAAGCCTCAAAGACATACATGGGTGTTTTTAAAGTCATTCACTCTCTAAATTTTAACATGTATTCAAATGTCACAAAGTATAGCTGATCTATCATCCAATTGTTGATTGACTGCTTAAATTTTCATCCTTTGTTTGATACCAACTCAAAACTCATGTCAATATGCATTTTACCTAATCATCTACCAAATTCAAAAAGTTTTATATGAATGTGAAGCTCACCATTACGATCCTTCCTTTGTTTTTGAGATGAAGTCGCCATAGAAGGCAGAAACCCTGCGATACCAAACACCCTGCAACTGGTGCCGGCGCCATAGAAGGCAGAAACCCTGCAAGAATTCAAGTAGTACAAAATCTTAGTTATTATCAATCAATTAGATAAATTAAGCTACTAATTATTAATTCATAGATCTAAAACAAAAAAAAATAAAACTTACATGAACAGATAACTGAGGGCAAAGTGACTGCTGGATCGGGAGAAACGAGTCAATAAATCCATTGAATCGGGAGAAACGAGTCACTGATTTTAACATCTGCATCAGCATCACTTTGAAAGAGCGGAAATTACCAGAGAAAGACGCAAACAGAACGATGACAGAAAAAAATGAAAGATCAAAGAGGATACAGAAAAGGAGAGTCGAAAATCAATGACCGGAGAAGAAGAGATCAAGCAAAATTGAAAGCAGAGAGTATATGTATACAACTCATGCCTGAGAGGATAGATCATTTTGCTAATTCCTTATTGTTTATGATGATCATGGACATCAGACTCCATGATTCTCTGGTGGTGGCGGCGGCGGCTTTCAAAGGGGGGAGAAGACAAGAATGAGAGAGTGAAGGAAAGAAAAAGAAAACCCTATTAAAGAAGGACTTATATTATATTACACTTGGTTGACATCGTTACTGTTCATCTTGTGTAGATTTAGAATCTTTAGATTACAAGTCAAATTTTGTGTTAAAAGAGTGGTCAAGATGCAGATTATAGGTCACTTGACAAATTTAGGATTCATAATGGTTTATTTATTGCTAATGCTAACACTTGCATGATTATGAATTTTTTTTTTAGAGTACAAAGTAGATTTAAAAATATATCAAGAAATTTTTAGCGCGTTTGGATATCGAAACATTTTCGCTTCGATTTAAAGTTCACCGGTGAGTGGTGACTATGGTTGGGACACTGCGAGACAATCAATGACCCGGAGACCTTTATCTATAGCCGCGAACTCGGGGTGATCCATTCAAGGTGGGTAGTACTTGGCACTTGGGTCGTGTCTTCCCCAATCTTCTCTCTAGAAGGGCGGAGCCAACCCATTACAAGGGTGTGCAATTGCACCCCCTGCCTAGATGGCTCCAAAGTCCAAAGCCTAATTTAGGCCCAACAAATATTTGTTTATATATATACAAGCCTATTTTGGCTTCTTTGCACCCCTGAAAATCTTTTTTGCACCCCCATCTCATAATTCCTGCCTCTGCCCCTAGAAGCAGAATTATTTTAATACATTTTAAACTTTTCACTCAAAAAAAGAAAAATTGTGCAGCCTTTTGTAGTGGAATGTCTGAGCTAACTACGAAATATATGTAGTATATAATCAAATTTGAACACAAGTCCGAGCAATCGATTCTGAAGGTGAGATTCTTATGCTACTATTTCATGCCTATTTTGTTTCTCACAAACAACAAAAAACTGTGATAAATGTGTTTACTATGAATTGGCGAATAACTACCAAAACATAAGTGACATTTTATATTAATTGTTGTTTCTTCTATTTTTAAATTATCATAAATTTTTATTCCTTTTAGTATAACGGTCCGACTTTTTATTTTAGAGGTTAGTGCTAATAAGATCTTTGGAGTGAATTGAGTTATGTGAGTTACATTTTAGCAGTAATCTTGATATCAAATATATTGCTTCTAGATCGTTCTGAATAAAATCTTAAAGTACCAAAAGGAAGACGGAAGAACTGAAAAGAAAATACGAAAACAATTAAGCTAACGAAATTGGGAAAAGCAATTTGGTTCAAAACCGGGTCTCAGGCTTCCAGTGGAGGACTAAACTATTTGGGCAGTTACTTCCAGCTTGGTTCATATTATGGTGTTCACTAAGACGATCACTCTCCCATCAAATTAGGCAAAATGGTCTTTGATTTTCTACTTTGGTTTCATAAATTTCCTTTGTACATTAATTTAGCTTGTAAAATTGTGTTCTACGTCAAGTTTCTGTACTTCAAGGGTGACTTGGAGATAATTCTGTCCTCTTCATCGTCCTTTATAACTCTCTAATATAATCCATTTTTTGAGAAAATTCAGTGCTGTTGAAGGAAACTACATATTCCAAAAGGCTAGCGACATTCCATACATGTGCATAAGTGGAGTTAAAGGTTACAAGCCGCAAGGTATAAGATTAGAATTTACGGAAATGGAGGAAAAGAACCATCTTACATGCGAAAGGTTAGAATTTACGGAAGGGTTACAAAACTTATCTCGATAATTAAATATGAAGTTAAGAACATGATTAATAGTGTAATTTGATATAGATCAGACATAACTACATGAAGTAATTAAGAAATCGAGAATAAAACTTACGGTGAACTCTTGGTAGATTTGTGAGGAGATTTTATAATGAGATACAACGGAGCTTAATTTGGAGAATTGCTCTGAATATTGACGAAATTGCGTGAATTGATCTGATTCCGAGAATTTAGAGTCAGATTCAACGTCATTAGGTTTTTGATTATTTGTTGATCTGAATTGGAGAATGCTACTTGAACATTATAATAATCTCTCGATACTTCTGAGAATGTTTACGTCTCCGACACTCTAATTTCATCTCTTTTTACTCCGGCGATTTGAATTTGATTTTTCAATTCGGAAGAAGATTTAACAACGAAATCTCTGAAACGTTATCTCCTTGAATTTCACCAATATTCTGTTATCACCTCAAAATCACTCTCTGCCTCTCTCTCTGTCTCTCTCAATCTCTCCTATTGCTAAATCTGAGATCTAAAATAAAAAATAAAAAAAAGTCGATCTTATTTCTCAATCTCTCGTATAAGGGTAATTTTAGGACTGATTTTTTTTTGAATCGGTATGAGTTTGGACTAACTCGACAAAATTTTGGACCAAACTGTTTGAGACGGGTTTTTTTGGACTAATGTGTACCAGGCCTGAGGAGGCTGGACTAGAGTGTAAAAAGCCCAGCTAATATATGATTAAATGTTAAATTCTACAATTTGTTTCGCCTGAGCTCGTGCCTCTCCATCCATTGTTGGTTGTTTTTTTTTTTTTTGTTTTTTCTCTCTTAACCGAGAGGTTTCGTTTCATGGTTCTTGACCTTTCAACCTAGTTTTAGGCTAAATTCTTAAACTTCGGTTGTGGTGTTCCATTTACGTGGAGTTACACAACAAGGTATAAGATTAGAATTTGGGGAAAATGGAGGAAAAGCAACCTTTCACATCCGTTGTCTATTTTTCTTACAGTTAATGGCTCTGCAAAGTTCAAATAATTTCAGCATTATATACCCAATAGTTTGTGAACTTGTTATATGCCTGAATGATACCGAATCATTCAATAAAGCAGACAAACCGAACACTGAACTACAGATCATTTTCATCAATACCATCTCCGAAAGTTTTAACTTCACTACGGCTAGTACTAGGCATGTCCACTGTCATTTCTCCATGATTTGGTGGGTGGTCGTAGGCAGATGATGAATCAACACCCCGGAAATTATTATCTGCTGCCTCCATGCTTCGAGGTTTGCTGCTTAACTTTTTACTGAACCCAATGTCCACTGCATCATCCCCAGGATTGGTAATTCCTACTTGCCTCACATCGCTGGTTCTGTTTGAAATCGGACGCGCCGGGCCAAGTTTTCAGTGGAGAAGTTACAACCAGTGGTTGAGAACCATTTCCAGAAGCCTGTCAGTTGCATCATAATGCGTTCAGCTAGGAAATCACTCCTGGTTGCATTTGTAAGACATTCAATGAAGGCAAAAGAAACAATCAACTCTGGCATGACCGTAGAAACATCGGAAACAATATAGTATTATAGTATAGCCTAATCTAAGCTTAAAAAAAAACAATACTATGTTCGACATCGCACAAAGACGCCAACAATTTTCATCTTTTACAAGCTTTTCTATTTCCTAGGTTTTTGACTTCTAGCTTTCTAATTCCTAGTGCTTGGATAAGGGAGAATTAAAAAACTTTGGTTTAACGCCTACAAAAGAGACCTTGTCATGCTTTCCATGTTTCTCTCTAGCATTGTTCATCATGAGAGATAGAGAGACAACTCAATAGCACTGTAGCATTAACCAAGTAGACCTTAAACCAGACCTCAATCAGGATTACCACCAACCCAGATTTAACTTAAGCTAAGGGAATCCTGATTTGTTGCTAAACCATAAGAAGCCAACAGTGTATATACCCATGTAACCAAATAGCATTATTGCGTAAGAACCAATCAGAACAACTGATACTTATCATTAATGCAAAAGAATTTCTACATTATGCATGCAAAAAAATAGTTTAGTATTCTTACCGTAACACGTTAAAGTGCTAGAATTGAGCTTAACAGGAAAGTTAGAAGTGTCTCGTGAAGGATTCACCTCTCTATACAGGGTGAATGTCCATTCTCAGCTGGAGGAGTAGCTACATAGCCATACAATGACCCAGATTTCTGCGCTCTATCCGTCAAATGGAGAACTCCAAGATCCTCTCCTTCGTAGAGGTCCTTCACAAATTGCATTGGATCTTTCACCTGTTCCCTTCTCTCTACTCGGCTACTCTTTATAAGCTCCTACATATCCAAGAACATATGAAAACAGTAATGATGTTAGTGCAAACAAAAGATATCAAATACTAAATGTACAATCATAAAAGTGATTAGACCTTGGATCAACAAATGTTAGCATCACAAACTCACCAAACCATATCTCTCAATGTAATATTCAAGAATGCTGCATTGGATTAGCGCCAATTGCTTATGAATTTTTGGTCAAAAAGTTTCAGAATCTAGTCCAACTTCTAACGAATTAAGTTTCAAAACAATTACAGTTTCAGAATCTAGTCCAACTCTCTCAGACGGACAAGTTTCTATGGTTTTCAGCATTTGGGATGGTTAATATTTAATGCTCATACAATTTACTAAAAGATCATACATTATAGCGGGGCAGCAGATGTTACACCCTGTAAGAATTCAAGTTGTACAAAATCTTAATTATTCTCAAATCTGTAAATAGAAATAATTAAGTTACAGATCTAAAACAAAGAAAGTATAAAACTTACATCAACACAAAACTAAGGGCAAAGTTACGGCTGAACCACCAAAATGAGTCAATAAATCAATTGAATCGGGAGAAACGAGTCACTGATTTTAACATCTGCATCAGCATCACTTGGAAAGAGCAAAAGTGACCAGAGAAAGACGCAAACAGAACAATGATAGAAAGTGATAAAGATCAAAGAGGATACAGAAAAGGAGAGTCAACAATCAATGACCAAATAAGAAGCGATCAAGAAAAATTGAATGCGCAGAGCATCTACAAACGATTCGTGCCTGAGAGGAGATATCATCATACTAATATCTTGTTGTTGATCATGATCATGGACATCTGACTCCATGATTTTCTGGTGGTGGCGGCGATTTTCATAGGGGGGAGAAGACAAAGGAGAACGGAGAGAAATTAAGAATAAGAGTGGAAAAAAGAAAACCCTATTAAAGGTGTTGTTTAAATACTAGGGCAAATTGATAGGAACAAGTAGTGTCTAGTTTCTTACACTTCGTTAACATCATTACTGTTCACCACCTTGTGTAGGATAGATTTTGAACATATCTGGTCTTGCATTAATAAATACTTGATACTTTACATGGTAACAGAGTGCTTAAAATCTTTAGATTACAAGTCAAATTTTGTGTTAAAAGAAAAACAGTGGTCAAGAAATAAATTTTTAGGGTATGCAGTAGATTTAAAGTTTTATCAGGAGATTTTTAGGCGTGTTGTATGGATATCAGTATTTCCAGAAACAGAAATCAAAAGCAGTAGTCAGAAGCAAAATTATTTTTCTTCACAAAAATTTAATTTTTTTGACTTGTAAAAGTCGTTTTAAAACTCGAGACGACTTTTATGATTTTTGGCTTTTCGACTTTTAGAAGTCAAAAAGCATCTTCTCATATGCTATCCAAACAGACTTTCAACTCTGGATATTTGGCGAATTTCAAATTACGATGATATGACACATTTGAGTAAGGTGTAAACCTTGGGTCACATTGCAGTCATTATTGTCTACTTGGCCATTCATGCCAGATCGTAACATGAGTAAATTATTGTGTCAAGAGCCAATACTTTTGCCTTTGCTAATGAAAGCCATGTTAATGGCCATGGTTCATTGCGGAGTACCTCATGCCCTCGGATTCGTATCGCACTATATGCTATATCGCACTAAATTTAAAGCATTAGATACATAAAGGGTTTAAAACAGATAAAAGAGCTCTGAGAATAGGAGATGGAACTATCTTCCTTCGTCTAATGTTGCCATCAATTTCTTAATCTCCTTGCTGTTTATTTTCAATCATTTAAATTTTATAATTTCCTTTCTCTGTCAATCTCCTTAATTTTTATTTTCTCCTTGAATTTATATTTAATGGAGTTTTAATCTTTGTGGTTTGCAGCACTTTGAGATCTAAGTAGTGTTCCAGTTGTGGACTTTAAGGGGGCAGTGGTGCAGATTTGTTTCTATCATACTCATTAGGAACTGTTGAGTTTCCCATATTTGAAATATGGACTTGTTCATCACCACCAGTGGTCGGCATATATTGGTCTTCATCGTTATGATCTCGCTCTTTTTGATCCATGAAGCAGTAGGCTTCACTACCAATCAAAGCTACAAGCATAGTCTATATCAAGTTCATCGGCAAAATCGTCTGGATCTCCTATTCTTCCTTGACAGAGAAATGGGCATTTTCGGTATCAACCTCCATCATCAGGCGCATCTTTTGGAAATTTCAAAATTTGAAATCTACTTTCCTAAAATTAAGTGGCGTTCAAGTGAGGTTTTGCATAACAAAAATTGCAAGAATATCTCAACAATATTCTGTATTTCAGGAAATAATATCTTCAATATCAAAGTCAAAGGCAGAAACCCTAACTTCAAACTAGTTTATATAGTTAGACACCTAAGAAGTAAAATTTCGGTTCCTAAAATATATCTCTTCATCTCTGAAAGTGCTTACCCTTTTCCTTACACAATATCGCAAAGTTCTAGATTGCAAATGGATGCTCTTACAAAAAGGTTTAATGAATCAACATTGAGAGGTGCCAATCCAAGTAGTTCAAGAGGGAGCCTAATCTACATAGATGAGATTGCCGCTGCTGCTAACAGATGGCAGAATAGCCTACTGGGGAAGATTATTTCTAAAGAGGATAATGAGTTTGAGAAAGTTCAAAGAGAGGTTAATATCATATGGAGGAGACACAGAAGAGTTGAGATTAATACCATGGGTAGGAACTTGTATGTCTTCAAGTTCAAAACTGCAGAAGATGTTGCTGAAGTCATGAAAAATGCTCCGTGGATCATTCATGAACACTTGGTGGTTCTTAAACATTATGATAACTCAATCCCACTTGAGAACTATGTCTTCACTCATCAGATCTTTTCGGTTATGATAAAAGGTCTATACCTTGAGCATTTGGATGAAGGTATCATTAACAAACTTTGTGAGGATATGGGAAGGAAGATTGTTGAAGAGGGATCAAGAGGTTACACTATTCGTGGTAGAGTTGTGTCGGCAAAGATTGAAGTAGATCTCAGTCAGCCATTGAAGAGAGGTAATTGGCTTCTCACAGCAGCTAACCAAAAAGTTTGGGTTCGATACCATTTCGTCAAGCAGCCTAGACAGATTTGCTCTGAATGTTTCACAATAGCACATATTGATGAGTTATGTGAAGAGCGTGCTTGGCATATTTTCATTTTCGGTATGACTGATCCAGCATTTGAAGCTTATTACGCGGAACATGCCCATATGGTTCAAAATATGCTTAACAACTCGGATGGAAATAACGGGTCCGCAGAAGCGGGTACGAGTAGCTCTAATGGGGCGGTCGGGACAGTCGGGTCGGAGGATGATGAGGCGGATCCAAGGAAATATAAAAGGAGTCGAGACTCGGGTTTAGAAGACAACTATGTTCTTCTCGAGATGAACTCTTCAAACCCTAACTCTCTCAGCGGCAATTTTACTTCTGTTAGTGTTAATGGTGGAGGAGATCAACCAGAGATCGAGGAGACCAATATTAATGGTGGTGATATGAACATGGAAGATGTTGAGAATGGAGCAAGAGGAACAAACAATCTGGTGTTCCATCCCCCTGCTACTGATCAATCAACAAGTGCAGCAAATCAGGTTTTTATAATCTCTTCTATTCTCTATAAGATTTACCCCTTTGATAATTTTGCAATCCCTTACTCGATTTTGGTTCCTTTGTCTGATTTGTATGCTATTTTAAAGTTTAGGGTTTATCCTAATTCTAGAGTTTTTCTTATTCTTTCTTTCCATAACTTTAGAATTAAATCCTTTGAGTCTACTATCTTTTTGAACTGCTTTATGTCCATCTTTTAAACAAGCGTGTTTATCTTTGATTATAAATTTCATCGAGTTGTGTGGTTATTAGTCGGTCTTATTATAGTGGCTCATACTGTTCAAAACATAAAATTTCTGGTAGCAATTTAAATTTTAGATTGGTTAGTTCGTCTTTCTTAAATATGAGAATTATGTCGTGGAAT
This sequence comes from Papaver armeniacum, assembly GCA_023531295.1. Taxonomy (NCBI): domain Eukaryota; kingdom Viridiplantae; phylum Streptophyta; class Magnoliopsida; order Ranunculales; family Papaveraceae; genus Papaver; species Papaver armeniacum. The sequence continues at coordinate 258,463 of JAJJWW010017441.1, forward strand.
TGTCAGGGTCTTGGCAACCCTTCCACTAGGAACTCACTATGGAATTTGATCAGAGGTCAAAACCCTGATATGATTTTTCTATGTGAAACTAAAAATGAATCTGCTAAGATGAATCAATATCTTAGTAGATTCAATTACCCTAATACTTGGGTTTTTCCCTCAATTGGTAGAGTGGGGTATTTCTTTGTTATGGAAAACTGGTTTTGAGTGTGAAATTGTTCATTATACTGATAAGATGATAAATGTCATGCTCTCTGATAATCCAAGTAAGCCAACTTTTCTTGTTACTTTTCTTTACGGTTCTGTATACTCTGAAGAAAAGTTAACACAATGGAATTTCATTAATGAAATTGGTGCTAGAGCTAATCTTCCTTGGGTTATCATAGGGGACCTTAATATTACCATGCATGACTATGAAAGATCTACTTGTTCTACTCCAACAGTTGTTGAATTCCCTGAAATTCAAACAATTTTGGACAATGCCGATCTCTCAGATCTTGGATATATAGGCAACAAATTTACTTGGAATAATAAGCAATCTGGAAATAACTGTATTTATGCAAGATTAGATAGGGCTTTGGCTAATGGTCACTGGCTGAATCATTATGGTAATACTCCTGTACATCATATTGATACCATAGGCAGTGACCATATTCCAATTATCTTGGAGCCTAACTCTGTGTCTTTTCATGGTAGTAAGCCTTACAGATATTTCAAATGTTGGAGTAGTGACCCATCTGTTAGAGAAGTGATTAAAAATTCCTTCTCCATAAATGTTAGAGGTTCTTCATCTTTTCAGTTTACTAATAGATTACGAAATGTGAAACGTGATCTGAAATTATGGAATACCCACCATTTTGGTAATATTGATCATAAAGTTAAAACTCTAAATAATCAACTCCATGATCTTAATAATCTTCCACATTCTCCTAATAATGTAGAATTGATTAAACAAGTAGAGTTTGATCTAGATCATTGGCAAAAAGTTCAAGAAGAATTTTATGCCCAAAAATCTAGACAAGAGTTTTACAAATCCTTTGACAGGAACACTGGATTTTACCATAACTATGCCAATCGAAGGAAGCATTTCAACCATATTAATGCTCTTAAATTGGATACGGGCGGTGGGTTAATGATAGAGCTGATCTTGAAACCCTTTTGGTAAATCACTTTAGTTCCATTGGAACTAGTTCTAATCCTTATAGGAACTCTGATATTCTTAATTGTATTGATCCTTGTATCTCAAGTAGTGAAAATACTGATCTTCTTAGACCTGTTTCTAAGCAAGAAATTATCGATACAATTAACCAAATGACTCCCTGGACTGCCCTGGGGCCTGATGGTTTCCCACCAGGGTTTTATAAGGAGAATTTAGAACTTCTTTTAGATGATGTCTGGAAGGTAGTTAACTGCTTTTTTGAGTCTAAACACCTCTTAAAAGAAATGAATCACACTTTCCTCTCTCTTATCCCTAAAGTCAATAACCCCTCTAGTCCCTCTGAGTTCAGGCCTATTTCTTTGTGCAACTCTATTTACAAAATTATTTCAAAAATTATTGTAAATAGAATGAAACCTCTTTTGAGTAAAATGATAAGTCCTTACCAGGCTGCTTATGTCCCTGGAAGACATATTCAAGATAATGTCATAATTGCTCATGAGTTGGTGCACTCCATGAAAAGAAAAAGGAAAAAAGATAAATGGGGTGTCATGGGCCTTAAACTTGATATGTCTAAGGCCTTTGACAGAGTGGAATGGAGTTTCTTGAGAGATATCTTAAGATATTTTGGGTTCTCTGACCATTGGTGTGACTTAATTCATCAATGTGTTAGTACTACCAGCATTTCTATAATGTTAAATGGTTCTCCTTGTGAATCCTATAGACCAACTAGGGGCCTGAGACAAGGAGATCCTTTGTCTCCTTACTTGTTTATCATTGTCATGGAATCCTTCTCTAGATACATCATGCATGCTGAAAATTGTAATTTAATACATGGTTTTAAAGTCACTAAGGATGCCCCTAGTATAAGTCATCTTCTCTTTGCTGATGACCTGTTAATCTTTTCTAGAGCCTCTCATTCTGAAGCCACTAATTTACTGAGTTTAATTAATGACTTTAGTATGGCTTCAGGTCAAGTGATCAATCTTCAGAAATCCGGTTGTTTTTTCAGTAATAATGTGCAACCTCACCATGCTGTTTCTCTAATAAATGAGTTAAAAGTGAAGAAGATAACTCTTAATGAAAAATACTTAGGCATCCCTTTATTCATTTCTAGAGCTAGGTCTGATTCCTTCAGTCATTTAAATGAACATTTTGATAAGAGGGTTGCTAAATGGAAAGGAAAACATTTCAATCAAGCAGGTAGGTCTGTGATGGTTCAAAATGTGTTAAAGACATCTCCTATTTATCACATGAACACTTTTACAATTCCTGAAAAAATTATCAACAATATGGAGTCTTCCCAAAGAGACTTCTGGTGGCGTAAGTCTAGAGCAGGGGGGATCTATCTTAGGGGCTGGCCAAGGATTTGCACTCATAAATTTCAAGGGGTTCTAGGATTTCGCAACCTTAAGCATGTAAATCTGTCCCTTTTGACTAAAACTGCGTGGAACACCATTCATAATCCTGATAAATTATGTGTTGTTATACTGAAATGCAAATACTTTAAACACTGTCATCCTATTCATGCTGTTAGAAAGGTAGAATGTTCCTGGGTTTGGAGAAGTATTAGTCGAGGACTAGAGGTCATTAAAAATAACTCTATCTGGGAAGTCAAAAAAGGTGATTGCATTTCTGCTTTTGATGATAACTGGATTCCTGATGCTGTGGAACCTAAGTGTATAGCGTATCCTAATCCTAATGCTTCTGTGTCTGCTTTTATTGATAAGGAAAAAAATACTTGGAACAATGATCTTGTTAATGCTTTTTTCTCTCCACAGAATGCTAGTAGAATCCTTAGTATTAGGATACCATGTTCAGGCGATGATAGACTTATTTGGCCTCACACAAAGAATGGAATGTTTTCCGTCAAATCGGCTTATAAACTGATTTCTGGTCAATATGCATTTATCAACAACTCTCAGAGTAGTAACCCTGTTTATAAAAAACTGTGGAACCTGTCAATTCTTCCAAAAGTTCAGATCTTTGTTTGGAAATGTTATGAGCATATTCTTCCTGCTAAATCTGTTCTTGCTCGATACTCTAATGAACATGATACTTCTTGTAGTATGTGTAATGTTGGTATCACTGAATCTCCTGAACATATCATTTTCCACTGTGCTTTTTCAAAGAATGTTTGGGCTCTCACCCCATATGCAGATACTATTGAACATGATCGTGATTTTCATATTAATATTCATGATTGGGTTCACAAATGGTTATCTGATGATAATCTTAGGCAGTCAGCAGGTGCTATATTTTCAATTGCTTGGAGTATATGGAAGGAAAGATGCTCCAGTACTTTCCAAGGGAAAACTCTCAACCATTTCAATACAGCTAGACTTGCTCTCAAGCTAGTTAATGACACAGAACTGTTTTTGAATAATACTTGTCCTCAGAATATTTATAGGACTGATCCTGTAGAAGAAAAAAACATCACTAACATCACTAGTTCTCTTTCACAGGACTGTCATATTATATTCAGTGATGCTGCTTTTGATAAGAATTCTAACCTTTCTGGTATTGGTCTGGTGTGGAATGATATTGTAGGTTCATTTTGTGGCTGCAACCTGCAAGCAGGGAATGTAAGGAATGCAGAGGAGGCAGAGAGTCTGGATTTGCTTGAAGCAGTGAAGTGGGCTAAAGCTAAAGGTTTAGAGAAAGTCTGTTTTGTCAGTGATGCAAAGTCCATCATTGACTCTATCAATTCCAATAGTAACCAATTGTATTGGTATAATAATTCAGTCTTACAAGACTGTAAAACAATTTCATCTAGTTTTAATTTTTCCAAGTTCGAATTCTTGCGTAGAAATCATTTAGAGCTGGCTGATAAAGCGGCTAAATTTAGTAGAAGGTCTAGAACCTCGGGTGAATGGTTGGGTTATATCCCGGCCTTCCTCAATTCTGCTATGTAACTCCTCTATTCTTAATACAAGCAATTTTTCTATCAAAAAAAATAATATAGAGATGGACCACACTGCCGAGTGCATGGGTCTTCGCATCTGTTTCTATATAAGTGATCATCCGGCAGCCATTCAAGTTCATGAAAGTGTTTGTCATAACTTAGCTAGATTTTGGGTGAACCGGAAGGAGAAGAAAATACAAATGGGTCTCGGATTAAAGATGGGTTTTTTATGGGAACATACGTGGTGGTGGTGGAGAGTCTTTTTTCGAAACAGCAAAATTCATTCCAAGAGTGCTGAGAAAGCACAAGAAAACTACATAGTAGAAGAGTTAACAATAGTTGAGATTACATGTTGTCTTTAAATTTTTCCCATCTACACATGAAGTCATCAAAAGTAAAGATTCTAAGTTCTTTATACATGGAAGCCCAGTTGTATAGAGTTGCTTTAATGTTAATGAGCAACTTCTCATAAGTGATTGATTCTGTCCTAAACACCCTATTGTTTCTTTCAGCCCAAAGAACAGACCATATCGCAAATGGCAGGCAATACTTGATGAAGATCGACGGTTTTAAACTAAATTTGAGCTTCCAGTCGTTCAGAACTTGTATTACTGAATTGGGAGGAGACCATGTTGAATCAAGCAAACCTAAAAAATGCTGCCATAAATCAGCTGCAACCTTGCAACTAATAAAAAGATGGTTAGCTGACTCATCCTCGTATTGTGGTGGTGGAGAGTCTGGAGACTCAGAAACCGGAATCAACATTATGGTATCTCCTCTCAAAATCCCAGCTTCACCATACAAATGTGATAATTAGTGCATCATCCGGAAGCATTTGTAAGTCGAATTAAACATGATACCGTCTATTAATTGACTCTCTTTACGTGATTCCGGAAAACTTCGATTCATGGCATGTTGATATGTTTCCTTTTGGAATCGTATTGTGGGAAATTATGACGGGTGAAACTCCAGTCCTGGTATTCCTCGGAACCTACCTGCTACTGTCCGGCCTGTTCTTTTCTTGTGCATTAATAGTTTGAGTACATACTTGGCTTATAATAGAAATTAATAGACAGAATTCAGGAGTAATATTTCCTTTTTTGAAACAGCTGGTGTCCTAAGCAATACGCTCAGGCCAGCAATACCAGGCGACTGTGAACCTCAACTGAGACGGTTAATGGAGGATCGACACGCAAATGGCTAGGCAATTGTTTGTTATGACTAGCATATGTTCCTAGGGAACGACGCAAATGTAAGAGAAGGTGAATGAAAGAGTGATTCAAGATGTAACCAGAAGATATGGATACAAGCCTTTTCCCAAAACGGTATAAATATCACAAAATTGGTCAAAAAGACCAAAATCAATAAATCCTGGGTGAAAAAGACACTTAGGTTTTGATATTTTGTTTAAATAGCCAAAAATTAAAAAGATCTTGTTTAAATGGACAAAAATTTAAAAATATAAGCAGGATGTAATGAAAGCTAACATACGCTGACAGCTGTCAATCCCGCTAACCTACACAGGACCAATGAGAGAGTTACAACTCATAGTCTACTTCTGAACCAATGAAAGTGTGACAGCACATAGTGAGTTAAACAGAAATAGTTGTTCTGTTACTAAGAACCACTTCCAGAAGGCTGTCAATTACATCAAAATGCGTTCAGTTAGGAAATCACACCTGGTTGCAATTGTAAGACATTCAATGACTAAAGATTTTGGAAGTGAGAGTCTAGTATAAGCGTTCAGTAAGGAAACCACTCCTGGTTTCCATATTTTCCAATCCAATCCAACAGGCTTACCAATACCATGCACGCAGTTAACCTCGAGAAATATAGCAATAACCAAGCTCTGACAACATTTGCAGGCACTATCAAGGAAACGAAAGAAGATTTCTGTCAAAGAGTAAAGTGCTTAGCAGTTTCAGTTGAAGCTGATTAGCTACTACATTTTATTTTAGATTGTAATAGGCAAGACCTATTCCTAACGCCTTGAAATTATTTTAGTATCAACGAATCGAACATCTCCTCCCCGACTACAGTAACTCTATCAACTCAGATAAGATTTGTAGAGCCATTGTTGAGCAGTTTATGTTATCAATATAATAGTCACTACATCTCTTGAAATCAGCTTAACTTGAGCCAACAGTGTTTATACCCACTAACAAAATAGCATTATTGCGTAAGAACCAATCAGAACAACAGATACTTATCATTAATGCAAAAGAACTTCTACATTATGGATGAAAAAAAAAAGGTTTAGTACTCTTACTGTAACGAGTTGAAGTACTAGAATTGAGCTAAACGGAAAGTTAGAAGCATTGCGTGAAGGGATTTGCCGCTCTATATGGGGTGAATGTCCATTCTCAGCTGGAGGAGTAGCTACATAGCCATACAATGAACCAGATTGCTGTGCTCTCTCCGTCAAATGGGCAACTCCAAGCTTGTCTCCTTTGTGGAGGTCCTTCACAAATTGCATTGGATCTTTCACCTGTGCCCTTGTCTCTACTTGGCTACTCTTGATAACCTCTTATATATCCCACAACATATGAAAACAGTAAGGATGTTAGTGATATCAAATTAATACTAAATGTACAATCAGAAAAGTGATTAGACCTTGTATTAATTAATAATGTTGCATTAGATTAAGCATCAATTTCTTATTAACTTTTGGCCAAAAAGTTTCCTTATCCAGTCCAAATTTCAAAGAATCGTGTTTAAAAATAAGTAAAATTTTCGCATCTCAAATGCAAATATGCAATAAATTGAGTACCAATTGTGTACAAAGAATCTTTTTTTGCATTTGATTAAGTTGAACTTGAGTCTTACCTTAAACTTGTGTGGAAATAAGACTGGCTAATAAATCAATTCATGTCAATGTGCATCTTACCTAATCATCTACCAAATTCAAAAAGTTTTTCTATGGATGTGAAACTCACCACTACGAATTTTTGAGATGAAGTCGCAATAATACATTGGACACCAAACACCCTGCAATTGGTGCCGCCATAGAAGGTAGAAACCCTGCAAGAATTCAAGTAGACCAAAACCTTACATTGGAGTAATTATTATCAATCAGTTAATAACAAATAATTAAGCTACTAATAATTATTGATTCATAGATCTAAAACAAAGAAATCAAACTTACACAAACAGAGAAGTTACTATTGAACCACTGAAACGAGTCAATTGAATCGGGAGAAACGAGTCAATAAGTCACTGATTTGAATATCTGCATCAGCATCACTTCGAAACAGCAAAAGTGGCCAGACAGGACCATGATAGAAAGAGATGAAAGATGGGGATACAGAAAAGGAGAGTCGGAAATCGAAGGTAACAAAAGAAGAGACCAAGAAAAATTGAATGCAGAAAGCATCTAGAAAACGATTCATGCCCGAGAGGAGATATAATCATACTAATATCTTGTTATTGATGATCATGATCATGGACATTGGACTCCATGATCTGCGGCGGCGGTGGTTTTGAAACCGGGAGAAAACAAAGGAACAACGAAGATAAATTAAGAGCATCTCCAACAGTGGGTGCTACAAATCCTACGTGGATTTTTTTATTTAGATCCTTATTTGTGGGGTTATATATATGTAATAAAAAGAGGAATGTTTTTCTCATGAACCATCTCCAACAGTATGAGGTCTTAGTTTCAGGATTTGTTTTTTTGGATAAAGATAAAAGTGATTCCTTTTTTTCTATTGGTTTAGAAAAATTTATTTAAAAATAATAATTAAATAAATAGTCAAAATATGACATGGAGGTCATTTCCAAGGTCTAAATAAGACTTTCTCTAAGACCTTCATATTTATTTTGACACCCTTCCTACTTAATAGGACCTACTGTTGGAGATGGATTTAATCTAAATGAGGGTCTAAAATCTATGTGTCAAAGAAAATAAAACTCTCACCCTCTGTTGGAGATGCTCTAAGGATGAGAGTGAAAAAAGAAAACCCTACTAAACGTGTTGTTTAAATAGTAGGGCAAACTGATAGAAGAAGTAGTGTCTATTTTGTTACACTTCCTTAACATCATTTTTGTTCAACTTGTGTAGATTTTGAACATAATTGGTCAACTTTTGAATCTTTAGTTTACAGGTTAACTTTTTTAAAAAAGAAGAGTGTTCAAGAAATACTTTTCAGGGTATGCAGTAGATTTAAAGTTGTATCGGGAGATTTTTAGTGCCTATGGATATCAACAGCAAAAGTGCTTCTGTTTTCCAAAGTAAATCGAAGAAAGCGATCGGAAGTAAAAATATATTGCTTCACATAAAATTAACTTCTTGACTTGTAATAGTATGATTTTTGGCTTTTCGATTTTGAGAAGTCAAAAAACAGCTTCTCATTGCTATCCAAACAGACTTTCAACTCCGGATATTTGGCGAATTTCAAATTACATAGATACGTCACATTTGAGTAAGGTGTAAATCTTGGGTCATAGTGCATTTATGATTGTCTATGAGCAAATTATTGTGTCAAGAGCCAATTCTCTTTCGCCTTTGCCTACAGTGGTTGAGAACCAATTCCAGAAGCCTGTCAATTACATCAAAATGTGTTCAGTTAGGAAATCACCTCCTGGTTGCAATTGTAAGACATTCAATGACTAAAGATTTTGGAAGTGAGAGTCTATTATAAGCGTAAAAAGAGCAAAGACGAAAGAAACAATGAATTCTGGCATGACCGAAGAAGCATCGGAAACAATATGATTTCAAATCTCACATGAATAATTTCTCGTTCTTTCCCTTCCAAAAGCAAGACTTTCTTCTGGAGGAGTAGCTCGATAGCCAAAATAATCAACCAGATTGGCTCTCCATCAAATGGAGAATTTAAAGCTTCTCTAGTTCGTAGAGGTCCTTCACAAATTAGATTGGAACTTTCACTTGTGCCGTTTTCCACTACTCGGCTACTCTTGATCACCTTCTTTATATCCCACAACATACGAAAACAATAATGATGTTAGCGCACAAAAGATATCATATACTGAATGTACAATCCAAAAAGTGATTTGACCTTTTATCAACAAATGATCACAAACTCACCAAACCATATTTATGAGTGTTTTAATCAAGAATGCTGCATTGGATTAGCGCCAATTGCTTATTAATTTTTGGTCAAAAAAGTTTCAGTATCTGGTCCAAAAATTCAAATGCAAACATGTTTTCATTTGTACATAATTAATGTTCGGTCCGCTAATCACAATAAAAATCCATTGAGATTAAGTTGAACTCAAGTCTTAAGTAAAACTTGTGTGGAAATGAATACACATAGAGTTAACACAAGAGCGGCTAATAATAAATCCAAGCGAATACACAAAAGCCGTTCCACTCAGCATTTGGGAAGGTTAATACTTCAAAATTAAGTATATGACCAGTACAAGATTATGTATAACAGATAAATTAGTGTAACTGTGTTAACGCTAAAGTATAGATACCAGTCAAGACAGTAGTCTTTGTTTTTTATAGCAAACACCCTGTGCCGTAGAAGGTAGAAACCCTGTAAGAATTCAAGTTGTACAAAATCTAATTTATTATCAAATCTGTTGATAAATTATGAAGCTACTAATTATTAATTTATAGATCTACAATAAAGAATTCAAACTTACATCAACAGAGAACTGAGGGCAAAGTTACGGCTGAACCACAAAAACGAGTCAATTGAATCAGGAGAAACGAGTCAATAAATCCGGTAAACCAATGATTTGAACCAGACAAAGAGACAACCAAGAAGATGATAAAGAGAAAACAAACATAGAAGATGATACAGAAAAACTGAATGCCAAAATCAACGTCCAAAGAAGAAGAGACCAAGAGAAATTGAATGCAGAGAGTATATGTATACAACTCATGCCCGAGAGGATAGATCATTTTGCTAATTTCTTGTTGTTTATGATGATCATGGACATCAGACTCCATCATCTGTGATGGTGGCGGCGGCGGTTTTGAAAAGGGGAGAAGACAAAATTAAGAACGGAGAGAGAGTGAGAGTGAAAATAGAAAACCCTAATACAGATGTTGTTTAAGTAGTAGGGCAAATTGATAAAAGAAGTAGCGTCTATTTTATTACACTTCCTTAACATCGTTAGTGTTCCACTTTTGTAGGTTTTGGACATATTTGGTCTTGCATAGGAGTACTATTTCTTACTTACATGGAACCAAAGTTTAGAATCTTCAGATTACAAGTCAAATTTCGTGTCAAAAAAAAAAAAAAAAAAAAAGTGGTCAAGAAGCAGATTATAGGTCACTTGACAAATTTGGGATGCATGATGGTTTATTTAGTGCCAACACTGACGCTAAAGATATCATGAAATACTTTTTAGAATATGAAGTAGATTTAAAGTTGTATCAGAAGATTTCTAGCGCGGATGGATATCAGAAGCAGAAGTCAAAAAGTAAAACTATGTTGTTTCACGAGAATGTTAACTTTCGACTTTTAGAATTCATTTTGAAATTCGATACCAAATTACCATGATACGAGACATTTGACTAAGGTGGTAAATCTTGGGTCAGAGTGCAGTTATTATTGTCTATGACTCTACGTGGTCATTTATTCCGGTAGACATATGATGAGCAAATATTGTGTCAAGAGACAATATTTTTGCCTTTGCCTACTGTCATCTTTTTGGGTAAGAATAGCATATTCTAGATCACTTGGTGGATTTCAAGTCAACCGGAGGAATCAAATTCTTACTTCACTAAACTTCATCATCTTTCATTGCAGAGTACCTCGTGTCCTCGGATTCGCGTTGCACTATGTTGAAGGATGCAAAACGTTAATAGACAGATGGACCACACTGCCGGACTACATACGGAGAAGAAAATGTGTAAATCATACGAGTGCATGGGTCTTCCCATCTGTTTCTATATAAGTGCATTAGCCTGCCTGTATACTCTCATTTGTGAAGACAGTAACCAAATTGAAGTTTATGCAAGTGTTTGTGATCACTTAGCTTGAAGAAGAAGAAGAAGAAAATACAAATGGGTCTTCGATTAAAGAGGGGTTTTGTATGGGAACGTGATTAAACATGATACAGTCCATTAATCGACTCTCTTTACGTGATTCTGGATTTTTTTTTAATCAACTTTCCTTGTTTTGATCAAATTAAATTTCTTTAGGTGGCAAATTTCGATTGATGGCATGTTGATATGTTTTCTTTTGGAATCGTATTGTGGGAAATTATGACGAGTGAAATTCCAGTCCTGGTATTCCTCGGAACCTACCTGATACTGTCCGGCCTGTTCTTTTCTTGTGCGTTATTAGTTTGAATACATACTTTCAGGAGTAATATTTTCTTTTTTGATACAGCTGGTGTCCTAAGCAATACGCTCAGGCCACCAATACCAGGCGACTGCCAACTTGAACTGAGAAGGTTAATGGAGGACTGTTGGGCGCAAGACCCTGAGGATCGACACGGAAATAACTAGGCAATTATTGTTTGTCATGACTAGCATATATGCTCCTAGGGAATGACCCGAAGAATAGGAGCATTATTAATTGACATGGATGGTCTCAAAAATCGGAGTAACAAGCTTTTTCCCATGATAGAAAGCTTGTGATGATGCTCAAAATGGTAGTATACATATATGGAGCAAGTTTGAGTACTATAAGATCGAGTGGCCCAATCACCACACCAGCAAAGCCTAAGATACTGATTAAATATGAAGATTATTTATGTATTTTTTTATTTATTTTTTTTTTCCTTTCGAAAACATTTTAGTTGTAAGTTAAATTAACGCCTCTTAGTTTTACCATCACTTTACTGAATCTATGCATGCAGCCATGCACTCAACTTTAACAGACTTTGACAATATCATATCACCATGGAAATCCTATTTTTGTATTTGATTTTTTCTCTCAAAGATTGGAGAGTTGGTCCTCTTTGTTTTTGGAAGGAAAAACCACCGTGGAAATCAAGACGCTTTGTTTTCGTGTGTCCGTATGAACATATATAGTGATACCGAGAGATTAAGTAACTAGGTGGAGAGAATAGCAGGGGCACCATTTCGTGTGGCTTGGCCTATCCCATCTCTGCCATTTTCTCCCCCCTAGGCATCAATCGACAATGTGAAGTACCTGACCAAATAATGGACCCGTACGTACTCTTCTATTGTTAGAGATATATATGATTCATATTTTGACTCGGTCAGAGTCACTTCAAGTCCCGAGTACCCATTTGTAGACTCAAATGGCGTCTTCGCTGGCTTTGAATACCGTCAGTGCCTTGTGTCCTACATAATTAAGGTTTGTGGCGAGGTAAAGACCATTTATTCTTCAACTGTGAACCTTTTATTTTTTTTGGTACAAGGAAGGACTCCAGCATTGTAGTTACGTACAGGTGTTCCATACTTATGTGACGGCTTTCTTGGGCCTCCAAAGGGGTTGGCTGAACCCGGCATGGGGTTCAACATTGCTTGTTCGGCCGTTTTGCGATTCACTTTTTATCTCAACATATAGTCCCACACAGGACAATGGGATTCTAAGGATCTTCCATATATTAGATTAGGATTGCAATACAAATCGCCAACCAGCGGTGGTTCGGATGCCCACCTAATAGTCCTACATGGGCTATCAGCAAAAACAAAAAGTCGGAGATTTGTTTCGCTTGAGCTTCGGGCCTCTCCTTCCATTGCTGGTTGGTTTTTTGCAACCTAATCCAGAAACTGGGCCTTAAGTTCAATCTCTCCTTATCCAGAAACTGGGCCTTAAGTTCAATCTCTCCAGAAGAAGTCGCTTCAATCTTTGTTCAAAAAACAGGAAATAACAGCAAACAAAAGCTTAATAACAGCCTCTGATTTCGCCTCCATAGCGAACTGATTCAGCAGCAGCCTTGGACCAAATCTCATCGTTGTTACTAAAAGAAACTGCTAACACTATTATCATTGAAAAGAACCAACTCCCATGAGGCTACCAGTTTCTTTACCAAATATCTTGATTTCGCGGTCAACATATGGTATACTAAATCCTGCAATGCAACAGTAATAAAAGTCAGGTTTCCTTTGGTATTCAAATTTGAAATTCAAGAAAAACAGATCATTTCGCAATGAGCTAAACAATTTTCAGACTGTTGCGGGAGGGGCTAAAACTGACAGCATAACAACCCAATGCAAACTACTAGAGGGAGGTTTACTGAAATGGTTAAGTTGATTCTAGCTCACATTTTCAGCCTTGATATTTTCAATGGGCCCTAAGTAGATAAATAAATAGGCAAGGACCCTAAAACAACGTCATTTGAACGTCGCAACGCATTACATTCTAATGTTAGTATACAAAAGGCCCTAATGTGCATGCTTCCTACTCATCAAAAGCAAGAATAAAGAAAGAACAGCAACAACCCAATAAAAACATGGACAGCAAAATGAGAAAACAGATTAGCTTAAACTGATTTGTTGCTAAACCATAAAAACCCAGCAGTGCTTATACCCATTTAACAAGAAGTTTAAGTTGATTCTTTTCAGCATTGATATTTTCAAGGGGCCCTAACTGAGAACTAGTTGAAAGCTAATTCCTTAGTACAACAATTTGCTCATTGTGCCCAAAGCTCTCACAAACAAGTAACAAAACCTCTGACATATAACCTAATCATCTACTAGTTTGAAAATCAATCTACAGTACTCTAAACATGAACTGGAACATTTCCATGTAAATCTGGTATGGGTAGTAGGTAACCCACCCATTGCCGGTTTAGCTCATCGGCAACTGTAAATCTGTAAGCTCATAATATAGATATATTGCAGACACCAAAAGTGACTGACAGGCCTAACAAGCCAATATACCACAAGTCAGAACACTGGCAAGATAACTATATTCCACAATTTTGCTTCTTCAACTGTTTCACAACATAAATTAGAGTTTTCAAGCAAACAAATGAACGAGTTTCATTTTGTAACCACTGTTTTGCCATCTTAACAGTGGCAAGTAGATACAAAAAACTATTTCTAATGTTTATCTCAGAAAACCTATCATAGTAAGGTATCGATATTTTCATGTGACCCTAGATGCATGCAAATCCAGACAAAAAAAAAAAAAATGTGCATATACTCAAGACTCGCACAAAGAATTAGCGTGTTTACATCAGACTAGAGACACTACTGTATAGCATAAAGAGCTTAAATAATTGCTCTCTACTTAAGTCTCTGAAAATCAACGTTTTTAGGATTCTTGAGAATTCCAGGAAGCAAATATGTCGATTAAAGAGATAAAAACATAGACCCTAATACTTGTACAACATAGTTTTAGGATTTAAACACTATTCAAATCTAACAATGTTCAGTTAAGTAAATTTGTACCTCTCAATCTTCACAGGGACTACCAAGCTTACAAGAACTGAGGATCAGCAGGAACATACGGACTGGATCAACTGGCAGATTTTGGTGCACCTTTTAAAATAGAACAAGTTGTGAGTAAAACACAGTTATAGCGATACATAAAGAACGAGATAAAGAACACCAATAAAAGATTTACCCTTTCATATGCTTTTCTGGCAAAAGATTGTGTGCGTCTAGTATGGTTAGGGGGTTGTGCTTTCCATGCAGCCGTTCCTTTCTTAGATTCAGACTGCAGACTACTAATTAAACATGAAAAATGCAAATTAGAAGAAACTCATGACTATAACAAAATATCACTGACTAAGGGGAAAAAATTAGATACAGAAATTATCATTCATTTATATACAACAACGATGGAATTACTAACCCTAAACACGCCAAACAAATCACATGAAAGAACTGACTTCTCAAAATGTGACTCAGAATTCCAGGACAACTAGTAGATTACTCAATCTTACAATCCTGAAACAAATTGCTCGAACTACATGCTAGGATAGTGATGTCAAATGGATCCCTTAAGTTCTCTTTTCACCATCCATATACCTAATGTCCATCTTAGTAGATAAATAAATAGGCAGTGACCCTATAGTACATCATTTGAACGTTGGAAAGCATTAAGAAGGCATTACAATCTAATGTTAGTATATAACTAGATAGAACTACAAACAGATATTTCATGAGGTCAAGTAAGTTTATACTAGAGTTCCCTGAATTTTATGCAGACAGTAACTGTAATCTAAACTATAGTTAGAAATTAGTAAGTAGTTACACTGAGCAGTATTGGGGAGAAAAATTATTACGATATTATCACTAAAAATGCAACAAGGGCCTGCGAGATAAATCAACAGAGTAATCACAATATCCAAACAACAAAAAACGGTCTGCCAGAAGCTAAGATATAAACCTTACCAAAAGTTGTTCTCAGTCTCTTGAACTTCTTCTTCTTCTTTTAGAAGCTATCCCTTGATAATTTCCTTTTTGTTTTTTAGATGTACTTAATCTTGAATGAAAGCAACTTGCAAGAATCTTCTTCAATGAAAGCTCATCCTTCACCTCCACCACAATCCTGAGAAACCCAACCAGGCGCCCCTACTATAAAAAGCAACAAAAAACACAAAATCTTCTTCAAAGAATATAAAAAGTAAAACAGGTTTCATTCGATTTAGCAATAAAAAACACACAACTAAAGTATATAAGACCAGTTAAAATTCCATCGAAGATAAGAACCAAAGTAGAAGATACTTTGGATGTTACACAGAAAACTTGAAGACATAGAAACAAGTGATCAAGTATTTGAGGAAGAACCAGCTTAACTAAGAATCGCTTATTTACTAAAATTATGACATGCACGGAGAATAACCTTGCAAAGGGTACTTCAAACATAAATTAAAATTGAAGAAAACATAAATTAAAAAAAAAAAAAAAGAAACATAAATTATGCTATGCAAATGAATAATAAAAAAAAAAACATAAATCAAACATTGCAAACAAGAAAACAAAATTGAAGAAATCTGATGTAGACACCAATAGAAGCTATCGGTTGAAAAACGAAATAGACTGCCTAGAAAATTAAAATTTGGTATTCGAGAAGAGTCTTAAAATGGCTAATTCCTGTGACATAAGCTCTCTACTTCCCTTCTTCAACAGCCAGAAATCAAATATACTCAACTAGTGATTTAAGTGGCTGAAAGATTAGACTTTTTAGTATTTGTGAGAATATCTAGAAGCAGACATGTCGATTAAAGAGGACCCTGATCCGGTACAATATAGCATCACAATAACTTGGAGAAAGGAGAAAAGCACAACTCTATAAAAAGAAAATAAAGCACAGATTCAATACTGTATGAAAGATGATTTCTACTTTTCTGGTTACAGATGCCATTACTGTATCTAAGAACAATGAGTTGTAAAACTATAGATGAAAAAGTGAAAATGAACATACATTCTAACAGTATTCAAATACTCAACCATATTATCTATAACAATGTTCAGTTAAGTAAACTTGTACCTCCCAATCTTCACTCTACCAAGCTTATGAGAACTGAGGATCACCAGGAACATATGTATTGGATCAACTGGAGGATTTTGGCGCACCTTATGAAATAGAACAAGTTGTGAGTATACCACATTTACAGTGATACATAAAAAACAAGACAAAGAACACCAATACACGATCTAAATTTTACCCTTTCATATGCTTTTCTGGCAAAAGATCGTGTGCAAGTAGTATGGTTAAAGGCTTGTGCTTTTCGTGCGGCCCTTCCTTTCTTAGATGCAGACTACCAATTAAACATGAAAAATGCTAATTAGAAGAAACACGTGACTTCAACAAAATATTACTCTTTAAAGAAAAAAATTAGGTAGAGAAATCATTATTGATACAACAACGATGCAATCACTAATCATAAACATGCCAAAAAAAAATACACATGAAAGAACCAAGTGCTTCTCAAAATATTATCACTAAAATTTTCTTCAACAACTGCCTTTTTCTCAGCTTGTTTTGCTAGTTGTAAAATTGCTGTCAACGTATACCCCAAACCAAGCAACCACCCAAGGAAAGTACTGAGACAACAATATTCCGCTAAATTCTTCAACATTATTCCCGCTAGATATGCATTAGCCACAATAAGACCGCCAAAAACATCTCTAACATGTACTAGCAGTCAAAGGGCTCATCGAGTCATATTAATAAATTTTCCAGTACGAACCCAGATCATGTCCAATACAGTTGCCCATCTGCTTGCAACCAGACAGTAGCAACATTAAGTTTCATCTATACCAGGTAACTTTCCACATCAAGGACTTGTATGGCTAGACCAAAGCAGCTTATCAAAACATTGTTACAGGACTTCAGAATTAATAACCTTCGCTTTTATGCCTACAAAAGAGACCTTGCCATGCTTTCCATGTTTCTCTCTAGCCTTGTTCATCATGAGATAGAGAGACAACTCAATAGCTACACATGAGAGATCATTACTACTTAAAGCATTTTAATCTTGATCGAAGCTTAAGCACACAAGTAGACCTTAAACCAGACCTCAATCAGGACTATTGCCAACCCAGCTTAACTTAAGCTAAGGGAATCCTGATTTGTTGCTATACCATAAGAAGCCAATAGTGTCTATACCCATCTAACAAAATATCATTATTGATTATTGCATATAAGAACCAATCAGAACAGCAGATCATTATCATTAACGCATTATGTATGAAAGTTTAGTATTCTTACAGTAACGCGTTGAAGTGCTAGAATTGAGCTAAATGGGAACGTTAGAAGCATCTAGTGAAGGATTTGGCGCTCTATATGGGGTAAATGTCCATCTCAGCTGCAGGAGTAGCTACATAGCCAATACAATGAACCAGATTGCTGTGCTCTCTCCGTCAAATGGAGAACTTAAAGCTCTTTTCCTTCGTAGAGGTCCTTCACAAATTGCATTGGATCTTTCACCTGTGCCCTTCTCTCTACTTGGCTACTCTTTATTACCTCCTATATATCCCAGAACATACCAAAACAGTAATGATGTTAGTGCACAGAAGATATCAAATACTAAATGTACATTAAGAAAAGTGATTAGACCTTTTATCAACAACGTTAGCATCACAAACTCACCAAACCATATTTATCAATGTATTTGCATTGGATTAGCGTCAATTGCTTATTAGTTTTTGGTCAAAAATTTTCAGTATCTAGTTTAAATTCTAATTAAATTTTCGCATCAGGTCCAAATTCAAATGCAAATATGCAATGAATCTTAATCAATTATGTAAATATAACAAAAATATGTATTGTTTAAGTTGAACTTGAGGCTAACATAAAATTTCTGTGAAAGTAAGTACACAGAGTTAACACAAAACTGGCTAACAAATCCAAGGATAGACAAAAGCCAGGCCAAATCAGCTTCTAAAGCCTTTACAACACTCTCAGACAGACAAGTTTCTATGGATTTTCAGCATTTGGGATGATTAATATTTAAAAATTATGAATATGATCCATAGAAGATTATGTATAACAGTTGAAGAGGTGTAACTGTGTTAACGGTAAAGTATAGATACCCTGCTATTCTCGCTGGAGGAAAAAGACTTGGTGAGTCAAGATGGTAGTCTTAGTTTTTCAGTTATGGTAAGTCCTCTTTTTCTATGGCAAGTCCGCTGAGGACCACCAAAATAAGCATGGCCAACGTCATAAAATGTGTTTAATGCTGGTAGAGTGTATTAAAATACCATACAGTATGATTGACCTTAATGAAGTGTGTTTAAGCCTCCAAGGCATATGAGAGTGTGTTTAACGTCATTCACTCTCTAAATTTGAACATGTATTATATCATCGTGTCACAAAGTCTACCTAATCTATCGTTCAGTTGTTCATTGATTGCTTACAATATTCATTCTTAGAAAAATTATTACATTTTATGCATCATCCTTTGTTTGATACCAAGTCAAAACTCATATCAATGTGCATCTTACCTAACCATTAACCATCTACCAAATTCAAAAAAAGTCTATATGGATGCAAAACTCACCATTATGATCTTTCCTTTGTTTTTGAGATGAAGTCGCAATAATACATTGGATATCAAACACCCTGCAACGGGTGCCTTAAAAGGTAGAAACCCTGTAAGAATTCAAGTAGTATAAATAATTATTATCAATCAGTTAATAAAAATAATTAAGCTACTAATTATTAACAGAAGATCTTAAGCTAAGGGACTCCTGAATTGTTGCTATACCATAAGATGCCAACAGTGTTTATACCCATCTAACAAAATATCATTATTGCACAAGAACCAATCAGAACAACATATCATTATCATTAAAGCATAAGAACTTCCACATTACGCATGAAATAAAAGTTTAGTTTTCTAACCGTAACGTGTTGAAGTGTTAGAATTGAGCTAAATGGGAAAGTTAGAAGCGTCATGTGAAGGATTCGCCGCTCTATATAGGGCGAATGTCCATTCTCAGCTGGAGGAGTAGCTAGATAGAACCAGATTGCTGGGCTCTCTCCGTCAAATGGAGAACTCAAAGCTCCTCTCCTTCGTAGAGGTCCTTCACAAATTGCATTGGATCTTTCACCTGTGCCCTTCACTCCACTTGGCTACTCCTTATTACCTCCTATATATTCCAGAACATATGAAAACAGTAACGATGTTAGTGCACAAAAGATATCAAATACTAAACGTACAATCAGAAAAGTGATCAATTAGACCTTTTATCAACATGTGTTAGCATCACAAACTCACCAAACCATATTTCTCAATGTATTAATCAAGAATGCTGCATTGGATTAGCGCCAATTGCTTATTAACTTTTGGTCAAAAAGTTTCAGTATCTAGTCCAGATTCTAATGAATCACGTTTGAAAATAATTACAGTTTCATATAGTGGATTGAAAATCAATTATGTACAATGATTAATTCGAACTTGAATCTTAACTAAAACTTCTGTGGAAATGAGTATACATAGCGTTAACACAAGACTGGCTAATAAATCCAAAGAATAGGCAAAAGCCAAACCAAATCAGCTTCAAAAGACTTTACACTACGCTCTCAAACAGACAAGTTTTGGCAGTTATTCAGCATCTGGGATGTTTAATACTAAAAAAATATGTCATGCCCAATACAGTGCCCATCTGCTTGTAAGCAGCAGACAGTAGCAAGTTTATTATATAAGTTCGATAAATACCAGGTACTTTCTGCATAAATGACTTGTATGGCTAGACTAAAGCAGCTTATTCAAAACCCTTACCTTAAACCAATTCATTTCTGGCTCCATCTGAAGCACCAGAGAGTGCTAACTTGGAATAATATACAGCCAAAACGAAGAATTGATCTGAAAGACGGTGATAAACTATATTAATGATAAAGCCAGACACATAAACAAGAAACAGTGAATTGTTAGAAAACACCACAAGGACCGATTCAAAAGATACTCACCACATGAATAAGAAACCTCATCAATTGGGAATGCCATTTCCTCATCCTGCAAATAAAAAGATGAAGTTATTAAGACAACCACCCATTTTCGCCCATTGTTTTATTACCTGGAATTGTTGTTACAATCTGACCGTACTCTACCTTGGATTTCTTGTGAATCTCATTTGAAGGATTCTCATGACTCTCGGCATCATAAGGAGAGTCAATTACCCATTTTTGTAAAGATCACCAGGCGCATGAAATCTTCCGTCACCACTTCCGTCTAGCCAGATTAGTACACATTTGGATGCAGGAATGGCCCGAGAACCATGTTACCTTTTCCGAGTCGGCTCAAACCAAGGTCAAATAAACATTACCAGAAGTTGTTCTCAGTCTAATAAAATGTTCTGGACTTTAATATCTCTGTGGATAACCTTTATATGAGACTAAGCCTGAAGGTACTTAAGGCCATCAGCAATCCCTTTAATGATATTGAACCGCAACTTCCAATAATCTGCGGCATCCAACAGCATTTCCGTCTAGCCAGATCAGGACACATTTAAATGCAGAAATGGCCGCAGAACATATTATCTTTTCCGATTTCGCTCATACCAACAATTATATAAACAACCAATTTGTTTCTTCCTCCTTTTCTTTTTAGTCTTCAGCAACAACCCAAACAAAAACTTCGATTCGCTATTAACTTCTCTTCCAACATATTTCATACTCTGCATGTTTGATTTAAGAAACGGAATGAAGAAAGACTATTCTGAATCAAGCTTTTTTCCCTCTTTTGTACAGTGAAATCAAACCCTAATTCCACAAATAAATGAGATAATTTATGAAAACCTTAACAACAGAAAAATTACAAAATACATTTTTCCAATACTACTTACTTAATTGGATAATCTTCTTGAGAAATTAGGGTTTTCGGATAAATCGAGATCTCCTGATGATGATCTCTCTCGCCTTTGTCTGTTGCCGCAAGGGATATGAAAGAGGGGTCGAGGAGAAAAAATGCCTCGTTTTACACGATCTATGTAATAAGGATTTTGTGCAATATGCCGGTTGCGGAGTGATACACCACCGCTTGAATATATGAAAATTGATGGTTGTGATTGTGCAAGTGCGGATGAAGGTCCAAAAGATCAACATAATTGATAAATAAAACTATTTAGGTTCCCTTCGAAGAGATATCCGGTGGGAAAGAAGGAAGGTAAAAAGGGTTTTTATCCCAAAGCTTGGCCCTTTCTCTGCAAACCAATAAACTTAGGGGGTTAGGCTTTCGCGATCTAGATTCTAACAACATGGCTCAACTTGGAAGGTTGGCATGAAACCCATTAGCTTTACCTGATGCCTTATGGGCACAAATTTTGAAAGCAAAATATTTTACCAACTGTAGATACGCTTTGAATCCGAAAATTACTAAATTAGGTTCATGGATTTGGTGTTGCATTCAAAAAGGTTTAACTGTCATTTTGGGAGATTGGAAACGGTAAATCAGTGCACATCCTCGAGGATAGATGGTCACACGGGGAATTAGATATAAGCTATACCCAACTACCTCCAAACATTCGTCTAGTTAGCCACTTAGTCGACCTCGCAACTGGAGATTGGGACATAAACCTAATTCTTTCCATTTTTGACCCTCCTGTAGCTGAATATATTTTTTCTATACCCATTATTTTAGGTTCTAAGGATACTATTAGGTGGAAATTAGAAACTAGTGGTGAATTAACTACTTCTTTCCTATACAGTAACATCAAAAAATTTGTAAGCATGCCAAACTCTATTTGGGATAGGATTTGGGCAATGCAGACATCTCCTAGAACAATTCTCTTCATCTACAAATGCATGAATAACATGCTTTCCACAACTTCTTCCCTGGATAGATTCGGTGACATATCCGATGAGTATGCACTATGCTCTAAAAAGGGGAAACCATATATTTCATTCTTCTTGACTGCCCTTTTGTTAGAGGGGTCTGGTTTTCCTTTCCCATTAATCCGTACCCAACGGATGGATCTCATCGAACTTTTTATCAATGGATCCCAAGCTGGACTCAACGACCAACAGGATGGATGGGTGATCAAGGTCCTTGGGATGGTCTTTGCGCGATAATTGCTTGGCACATATGGAAAGCGAGATGCGACAAGACTTTCCAAGGAGAAACAAAAATCGAGTCGATAAACATCAAAATAAAAATTAATATGAAGTTAAGTGAGATATGATGAAATTAGGTTATTGTTTATGGGTGAAAACTATTTCTGCTGGTTTTGGTAATTTTGGGTGTGTGGATGAGAAATGAATCTAAACCCTAAACAAATGCACTGCACGGGAGTGCTTGTAGAATCGAGAAATCAATCTGTGCAAATCCGGCCTAAACCAAGAAATGGTCGTTCCATACTTGTTTCGAGTCACAAAGTGAAGGAGATGGGGTTGATCTTAGGGAGGAAGCGAAGAAGGTGTTGAGATTGTGAAGGTGTTGGCTATGTATGACTTGTATCAGAAAGCTGAACTGGCTTGCAGGATGTAAGCTATCAGTTCCGGTGTTTGAATACTATTGTATCAACACTTGACTCTGTTATCTTGTCTTGTTCCTCTTTTGGAAAATAGGGAGGAGAACACTTTATACAAGTCTTTAAGCCTAACCCTCGTATCTCGTGGGAAGTGGAGAAAGTGGAGTGATGGAGTAGTGGAGTCGTGTGTTGGTGTCACACGACCAATCTTGCCCACTTCTCCCATCATCACTAACCGTCCATGACTTCCTGACACGTTCTTGTGATGGCGCGTTGTGCGCTACACGATGTAAACCGCCAGACCAATACCCCAGTATGTATCCCCCAGTTTGTGACATGATTGATGTCTCGAGTGTGTGGATCGTGGGACCCAAAGAAAGTAGCATGAAATGCTAGATTAAATAACTAAGTTATTTAGGAAGTCGATACTTGTGAAGTATCGTGTGTATTCTATGTGAGTCGCATCAAGTATATTCAACATGTATGAAGCATCGCTGTTTGAGTGTCTCAAAATAGCCTCATGTCAGGGCTCCGGCCTACTTCATGTGATGGTTTGGAGCTTGCGCAAGACAAGTCCTCCCTTGGCCGACCACATGGTGTGTAGAGTGACGGGTGGTGATCACCATGACGCCTCACCGACCAATTAACTCCGACTGTGTTTGTATAACCAAGCCGGTGAAGTTGGACGGACGAGATGATATTTGAGACACTCATCTGCAACTGTTAGTGGAATTAGGGTTTTAGAAGAGGTGCGCAAGCACCACACTGACTTCGGTCGAATCCAAGCTTGGGACACGATTTTGGAATGGTCGATCGGGCATGTGTGTAAGACGGCATGCCGGTATACATGCCCATACCTCATTGTCCCGTGAAAGTGTGATCTAGACCGCTCAATTTGTCCCAAGCAAAGAGTAGCGGTCGGGATTGATTTACAACAAAAGTTTGGTGCCACAAATGCGCGCGTCATGCCTTCTTCCGGCGCGCGTTTCGGGACGACCAAGCTTGATCGGTCCCGGCCGATTGGTTCGGCGTGTAGGTGGCAGGCCGGTGTTCATGCATATACCTTACTTTCCCATAAGAACGTGATCTAAGCCACTCAATTTGTCCGGCGAAGTTGAGTGGTCGAGATCGGCCGATTGGGAAGTGTGACCACGCTAGTTTGGGCGTGCGGGTGGAACGACCAGGCATGGTATACCTTGGCCGATCGGGTATAGAGATAGATGGGTCCACGTTGATCATGTTGATGCTCACTGGACCTGCTCAGTCGACTCCTAAACCCTCCATTCGATCAGGAGAAAACGGACGTTTGCGATCAATGCAAACCCTAATTAGGGTTTTGCCGGCCGTGCGGCATACCCACTTTGGGCGCACGATCTGGAACGACCAGCCATGGTTGGTCCTGACCGATCGTTCATGTGTGTAGGCGGGCTTACAGTGAGCGTGTTGACATGCTTTGGGCCCTTTGAATCTACATCTACACCCTCTATCTATGCCTGCGAAGATGGATGGTTGAGACTGTTTTGCGACACATGTAATGTGCCGCAAACCCCAATTTAGGGTTTTTCGTCCATACTGCTTTGGCTTGGACGGTTTGGAAAGCTATGCCACCCTTTTGGGGAGGCCGACCATGCGGGCCGCGTTGGGTCGGTAGTGAATATTTCAATACCGCTTGGGGTCATGGATTCAATCTAAGCCATCCAATCATCTTTGGTGAAGTTGGATGGTCGTGATCGTTTCTGAGACTGATATGGACAGTCCAGATTCAAATATGCTCAATCGGGCTTGTATAACACACCGAGAGATGTATGCTCAATCGGGCTAGTATAACACACCGAGAGTTGTATCTTGTACAGGTATTTCGTACATGCTTCATTATTAATCTTGGAGGTTCGTGTTGCTCTGCTGAGAACAACACTCAGTCGTCATGCGGCAAAAGATCGGTAATGAGTACGGGGAAATACAAGGCTGGTCATGCATTAATTAATAATGTAAATTCACGGGGTATATGGGATTATTGCTACATGCTCCAACCTGGATGAATTTCGTGTATTTAATTCACGGAATACCGGGATTGTTGCCACATGCTCCATTCTAGGTGAATTAGTAAAGTTAAGAAGTATTCATCACTTTATCAGTGGCTATCCTTTGCAGGATGTCAGCGCATAAATTTGGTTTCACAAATTTAGCCCTGAACTAAAATCCACCACCAACATTAAGTCCCCTGCCTAGCACATAATGGTTACACTATTGTGGGGTAGGCATTAGATGGTGACATATACGAGATAAAACTTATGAGACAAAGTTAGATGTTACTAGGAGAGACGATTCGTCCCGTCCTTGGAGCATGTCACGTTCAAGAGGCGTTGTGCGAGCATTCCCCTAGCATGATGTCGGTCTTGCTCGCTTCGATCGACCTTGCTATGCCTCGGCCGGTCGAGAGCCTTCTTCGTGATTGTTCCGCTCGAGCATGGGGCCGATGTGCCCGCTCAACGGGCCGTTGTGCTTGCTTCGCTCTATCTTGGGACTCATCATGCGCCCGCTTGATCGAACGTGGGCTTGTTATGCCTCGCCTTGCTCGAACGTGGGACCCACCGCGTGCACGCTTTGCTCGGGGGCGGTTGTACTGCTTCGACCAATTTGGGGTTGGATGTGCCGATCAAGTGGGAGCTGCCGCGTACTCGCTTTGCTTGGGGGCCGCCGTGCTCGCCGACCAATTACCAAACCCGTTGCCTCACCCCAACACCATACTTTCCCTTGACCAATAGGCCTGGCTTGATTTGTGAACCCCGACGGACATCGTTGCTTCGACCGAGACCGGTCTTGTTTGCTAACGTGGCCCAATACCAGCCTTGTTCGCTGACGTGGCACAATACCATCCTTGTGAAGTTGATCGGCCTTGACCAATACCGTCCTGACGTGACCCAATACCGTCCTCCTTGATTGACGTGATATCAGTCTTGCTTACGTGTTGGGATGTTAGCCTTGCGATCTCGACCAACACCGGCTTTGCTGACTTGACTAACACCGTCCTCGTTTGCTGGCCCAATACCAGCCTCGTGACCTGAGCAGTACTGGCCTTGTGACTTGATCAACACCGGCCTTACTTTCTTTTCCCGTACAATTTATGTGCTTGCTCGAGTGTCATCCTTGCTACTTCGACCAACACCGGTCTTGCCTTGACGAACACCGGTCTTGCTAACCAACATCGGTCTTCCCTTTGCTCGAACGTGGGATCTAGGCGTACTTGCTTTGCCCAAACCGAACCTTGTATGTTCGAACGTGGTGTGGGTCCCGCTGAGAGCGTTGAAGCATCTTTTGGAGCAAGCAGGTCCTGGAGAGCGTTGAAGCAACTTCTAGTGGGTGGAGCGTTGAAGCGGCTTATGCTGGAGAGAGTGTTGAAGAAGTTCTTGACTGACGGTAAAGGAATTTTATGTTGAACCTCAGTCCCCAAGCGTGGTCTACGTGGCTCTATCTTGTATGCCCGATGGTCTTTTGTACGTAATGGTCGTTGATATGGTGAAGCTCTGGATGGTATTAATCGACGAGCAACAACAGTTCCTGGCGCAGACTATGATCGAAGAGAGGCGGCAGGGAGAGGCGTGATAGCTAAAGGCATGAACTTGGCGTCTTCATAAAGTGGTAGAGCTCGTCTCATTGTTAGAGGGATAAACTGGAACCGATGGCTTTCTTGACGTTTCTTCATGAAATAGAGAAGAGGGAGACAATCCCACATACGAGTATCAGAGCTTTGGACTTGATAGATGTTGTCACGCTAGGTTCATGAGGCTATCTTTGAGATAGGAAGTGCTAAGCGATCCTGTGAGTCATACTCCTTTGGTAACACAACTAAATCTTCTACGGGAGACAAATTCGAAAGCGTCTCTCATTGATGTAGTTACCATCGATCCGGATATGGAATATCTTGGACGTTGTTTCACCATTACGGCAGTCGTGCATATGGTCCGGAGTTGGAGTCATGCGATTTTGGACGCCTGGGATGTTGTATCTCGGTGGCTTTCTCTCCGCTTCAAATAAACCGCTTATGGAAGGTGAAGGTTGTATTTCTGTTGGTGGGATGTATGCTTCCACGAACATCATGAGGCTCTTCATTACTTGGAAGGCCTGGTTCTTTCCAGCAGGGTAGATGATGTCATAGATGAGCGTTCAACATCTTCACGAAGTCCAGAGGATGACCAAATGTGCAGATTCTCCAACATAACACGGTAGACATGCACCATCCTATGATAGAGTGATTCACCCGGATTCTTTCTCGATATGACACGCGGACATCGTTATCTTCTTGAGGCTGCTCCCTTGAGGTGTCGGCTTCAGTGGATCTCAAGATGTCCCATGATTCAGAGATGACAATATTTGTTGAATCCTCTGAAACGCTTCCTGTTGTAGTGTGATCCATACGAAACTTGATCATTTCTTCAGCAGGGGGTGAATGAAGCAAAAGTTCACCTTGCCCATGAAGTTTGGAGATCCTTCACAGTTCACGGTAGCGGCATTGTGATGATAGCTTGAGTCTTGGATTTGACTACTATGTCATCCACGTAGTCTTCGACTTGCTTATGCATCATGTCATGAAAGATTTCCGTCATACACAGTTCACGGCGGCGATATTGTGATGATAGCTTGAGTCTTGGATTTGACTACTATGTTATCCATGTAGTCTTCGACTTGCTTATGCATCATGTCATGAAAGATTTCCGTCATAGCACGTTGATACGTTGCGCCGGCGTTCTTTAAACCGAATAGCATGACAGTATAGTAAAAATTGACAAGAGGGGTTCGGAAGGTGTCTTACTTGCATCGTGCTCATACATCCTTATCTCGATTGTAGCCGTTGTAACCATCCATGAAGTAGAACATGCCATGTCCACTTTGGTGGCGTCTACTAACATGTCGATGTTAGGCGAGAGGAAAGTCGTCCTTGGGGCAGCACTTGTTCAAGTCTACGAAATCCACGCAAAGACCGAATACGTAGTTTTTCTTCTTTCTGGGACCACATTAGATAACTAGGTCGGATGATGAATAGTTCGATGAAGCCGGCAGCTAGCAACTTCGAAGTTCGTTTTTGATTTGTTCTTACACTTCGTGTATGAATTGCCTCGGAGATTGCTTGTTTGGCTTGGATCCAGGTATGACATGTAGGTGATGGGTGACCAATTTTTCGTCTAGACCAGGCATTTCCTCATATGTCCAGGAAAACACATCTTGGTACTCCTTGAGTAGCTGGAAAAGACTCACACCTTCATCCACGGATGAGTCGAACTGATAGAGACATGCCTGGGAGATTCTTCATTCCCGATGTTAACAGTCTCGGGCTTATCAGTTGTGGAGTTAGTGCCATCTTATAGCTGTCGCAGAGCGTCCAATACCTCCTCTTGTGTTTCGTCGTTCTTGTAGTATTCAACTGGGCGGAGAGACTGGGTGCCAGTCTCTCATGCTAATTGCTAACAGCGGCGCCGGTATATTGTCTTCCCCTTCGATCACGGTTTGCCTCGAAAGTGCGTTCCCTTTTGGTGTGAGCATGGGTTGAAGCTTCACGCGGATAAAGATGAACGCCTCGTCGAGAAAAGGCGTGTCGTGGTGCTTAGCCCCGGTGATGCAAGTCGGTCTTCTTCCGGATTGAAGCCCACGTGGGTAGTGGGGTGCACATGACTTTGTCGACCTTCCTGCGGAGTTTTTTGGCTCGAATAGTTCCACTCCGCATATTGGTGCGTACGGAGACAATGATGCGGGAATACGAGATGACTTCCTCATTTAGCATGGTCTTGGCACCGGTGATACGTTGAAGGGATGTCCTTATTGTCATAAAGTCACGGTCTCCCTAGTATCATATGGTAGTCCGGCTCCTTTTCTATGACTTCAAATTTCACTTTTGGTCGAACGGATCCTACGATAAATTGATTGACATACCCGTATGTCTTTGGTTTGGTTTCCTTCGAAGTCCGTCATTGTGGTGGGCTGCCGTACAATCTTGCATGGGCTAACCTTGGTTGTCCTGAGAGTCTTGAGACTAATCACATTCGAAGATGCTCCTGTGTCGATGAGGGCCCTCCTGAACTCTGAACCCTTGATGCGTGCGGTAACATGTAGGGCCGGTTGTGACCTTCCTCTGCAATCATGTCGTCTTCGTAAATGTAACATTATTTACGAGATGTTTCCGATGCAGTTAGGACTTACGGACGTGAAGGAGTCGGGTGTACATCCGAGCTATTTTATTAATTGTATCAAATGTCTCTGCCCGTTGATTCTTCGAGAGGTGCAAGAGTTCACACAGGTCTCTGGTTCGTAGTAAAGTTGTTAATCTGAGGGGAACTAGTCCCTGGTGTAGAGGTCTCCGGAACGCTCATCTCTGATGTCATCTTAATGAGGACATCAAGTATGTCATTCTGCTTCTTTTATTAGCTTCATGTTCTTTGTGTGAATCTCCGTACCGTGCTAGTTCGCTAATGTTGGAAATCTCCGATCATGCCGTCGGATACGCCGTTGGGTGGAGGGATATCTCCGTTGGAGGAACCATCGAGGATTTGAGACGGTCGAGGCGGTCCTTAGACCAACCATCTCGAAATGGATTGAATGATAT
This sequence comes from Papaver armeniacum, assembly GCA_023531295.1. Lineage (NCBI taxonomy): Eukaryota > Viridiplantae > Streptophyta > Magnoliopsida > Ranunculales > Papaveraceae > Papaver > Papaver armeniacum. The sequence goes on from JAJJWW010017441.1 coordinate 287,879, forward strand.
TGAAGAAATTGACTTTACAACCGAGAGATTAACCTCCCACTGTGGTCGCCAATTGTTTATGGGTGAAAACTATTTCTGTCGGTTTTGGTAATTTGGGGTGTGTGGATGAGAAATGAATCTAAACCTAAACAAATGCACTGCATGAGAGTGCTTGTAGATTCGAGAAATCAATCTGTGCAAATCCGGCCTAAAACAGGGAAACGGTAGTTCCGGACTTGTTTCGGTCACAAAGTGAAAAAGATGGGGTTGATCTTAGGGAGGGAAGCGAAGAAGGTGTTGAGATTGTGAAGGTGTTGGCTATGTATGACTTGTATCAGAAGGCTGAACTGGCTTGCAGGATGTAAGCTATCAGTTCCGGTGTTTGAATACGATTATATCAACACTTGCCTCTGTTTTCTTGTCTTGCCTTGTTCCTCTTTTGGAAAATAGGAAGGAGAACTTATTTATACAAGTCTTTAAGCCTAACCCTCGTATCTTGTGGGAAGTGGAGAAAGTGGAGTGATGGAGTAGTGGAGTCGTGTGTTTGTGTCACACGACCAGTCTTGCCCACTTCTCCCATCATCACTAACCGTCCATGACTTCCGACACGTTCTTGTGATGGCGCGTTGCACGGCACCGCTGTAAACCACCCAGACCAATACCCCGTATGTATCCCCCGGTTTGTGACATGATTGATGTCTCGAGTGTGTGGATCGTGGGACCCCAGAAAGTAGCATGTAATGCTAGATTAAATAACTAAGTTATTTAGGAAGTCGATACTTGTGAAGTATCGTGTGTATTCTATGCAGTCTCGCATCGAGTATATTCATCATGTATGAAGCATTGTTGTTTGAGCGTCTCAAAATAGCCTCATGTCATCCTACTTCATGTGATAGTTTGGAGATTGCGCAAGCAAGTCCTCCCTTGGCCGACCACATGGTGTGGTAGAGTGACGGGTGGTGATCACCATGGCGCCTCACCGACCAATTAACTCCCGACCGTGGTTTGTATAACCAAGCCGGTGAAGTTGGACAGACGAGATGATCTTTGAGACACTCATCCGCGACCGTTAGTGGAATTAGGGTTTTAGAAGAGGTGCGCAAGCACCACTTTCAAATTTCGGTCGAATCCAAGCTTGGGACACGATTTTGGAATGGCCGACCGGGCATGTGTGCAGATGGCATGCCGGTATACATGCCCATACCTCACTGTCTCGTGAAAGTGTGATCTGGACCGCTGAATTTGTCCGGCAAAGAGGAGCGGTCAGGATTGATTTACAACAGAAGTTTGGTGCCGCAAATGCCGCGCAAAGAGGAGCGGTCATGCCTTCTTCAGCGCGCGTTTCGGGGAAGACCAAGCTTGGTCGGTCCCGACCGATTGGTAGGTGGCAGGCTGGTGTTCATGCCTATACCATACTTTCCCATAAGAACGTGATCTAAGCCACTCAATTTGTCCGGCGAAGTTTAGTGGTCGAGATCAGTTTGCGATTGGGAAGTGTGACCACGCTAGTTTGGGCGTGCGAATTGGAACAACCAGGCATGGTATGCCTTGGCCGATCGAGTGTGGAGATAGATGGGTCCACGTTGATCATGTTGATGCTCGCTGGGCATGCTCAGTCGACTTCTAAACCCTCCATTCGATCAAGAGAAAACGGACGTTTGCGATCAATGCAAACCCTAATTAGGGTTTTGCCGGCCATGCGGCATGCCCACTTTGGGCGCACAATCTGGATCGACCAGCCATGGTTGGTCCTGACCGATTCGGTCATGTGTGTAGGCGGGCTTACGGTGAGCGTGTTGACATGCTATGGGCCCTTTGAATCTACATCTACACCCTCCATCTATGCCCTGCGAAGATGGATGGTTGAGACTATTTTGCGACACATGTAATGTCTGCAAACCCTAATTTAGGGTTTTTCGTCCATACTTTGCTTTGGATTGGACGGTTTGGCAAGCTATGCCACCCTTTTGGGGAGGCCAGGCCATGCGGGGCCCGCGTTGGGTCGGTAGTGAATATTCCAATACCTGCTTGGAGTCATGGATTAAATCTAAGCCATCCAATCAGCTGGTGAAGTTCAATGGTTGTGATCGTTTCTGAGACTGATATGGACAGTCCGGATTCAAATATGCTCAATCGGGCTAGTATAACACACCGAGAGTTGTAGCTGTACGGGTATTTCGTACATGCTTCATTATTAATGCTTAGAGGTTCGTGTTGCTCGCTTTAAACAACACTCAGTCATCATGCCGTCTTCGGTAATGAGTACAGGAAATACAAGAATTTTGGTCATGCATTAATTAATAATCTTTGTAAATTCACAGGGTATATGGGATTGTTGCTACATGTTCCAACCTGGATGAATTTCGTGTATTTAATTAATATAATACTGGGATTGTTGCCACATGCTCCATTCTAGATGAATTAGTAAAGTGGAGAAGTATTCATCACTTTATCAGTGGCTATCCTTTGTAGGATGTCAACGCATAAATTTGATTTCACAATTTTAGCCCTGAACTAAAATCCACCATCAACAGATTATCCACTTACAATTTTTAATTGGGATCAACTTAGGTCGATTCTTCGTAATATGTAAAGTGTAAACTTTATTTTCCATCTACCAAAACCAAATCGAAATAATTTGATAGATCCGTTGATAATGCGGCGGATATGACGAGGTCGTGGTCTTTGGTTGTGGTGGAGGAAATCGAGATGGTGATGGGAGCGATGCAGATGGTGGTGGTGGTGGGAGCGACGGAGGCGATTGAGATTTTTCTTCTGCGTTATTAGAAATAAAGAAGAAGAAGAAGAAGAAGAAGAAGAAGAAGAAGAAGAAGAAGACATGGAAGGTTAAAAATGAGATAACGAAAATTATGTATTTAATTAAATTTTAATTATGCCATTAAGGGTTTTTGTAAAGACTATCAAGGGTATTTGTGAAGGACCCATGGATAGTAGGGGTGTTTATAACATTTCCACTTTTAATTTCTTAATTGTTAAGTTAAGCATGGATGTAAAAGTATATTTTCATTTATCAAACAAAAGTGCAATTACGTTAAATGATCATCCAAAAAAAGTGTGACTACATTAAAAGGAATTACATCTATGAAAATAACGATTTCCCTGACCTCCAAAGATATATTCCCCTAAGCCTGTTTCATCCTTCAACATAGTCGTAAACTCACCAGTTTGAGTCTGAGATGGTGGTTGAGTAGCATCAAAGCGATTCAGCATAACCTTGAATGGTACATAAGATGGTTGAATTGGATGGGCAATTAGATGACATTGTTGAATTGTCTAGGCAATTGGATGAAATGGTAGAGCACAACCTTGTGTTTCTTTATAAGAGGTTAATCTCTACCGTTCGATAAAGACTCCATCACTTAATAATATTACCACAGTGGGGCGGCCAATTTACCTTCTACTATGGGGATAAAAGCAGCTTATGACATGGTTGTTAATTATGCACGGTTTGCTTGGGATATTTATTAATATCCATCGTAAATTCATTATCTTTGGGTGGTATATCCCTAAATAGCTTGGTACATTATTAATAATGTTACAAGAATGGGTGGTTATTTTTTCTAAGAAGTCAAAACCATTAGATGTTAGATCTTAATGTCACATTCCTGGATAAGTTAAGAGTGTTGATCAATTTAAACAAAATTTCAATCCATTTTTTTCCAACTTTCATCGTTCATAATGAGCTTATGTTCCAAATTCATATTCGTGCTACGTATGACCAACTGTTTATGTGTGATACTTGTATGGTTTAGGACTTTACTCTTCCTTCATGCTTTCTCCAATAGGTGGAGATAATCTAAGCTCTCGTCTCTTACAATTTTTAACTAAACAAAAGTTGCCTTTGTAGGTGTCAAATGTAAGAATTTTCATGTGTGGTCAATACTAAACATATGTGTCTCGTGAAAACTTGGGTCATGAGTTTGGTACTATAAAGATATATAAGAAAATGTCGACCAACACGATAATTGTACCTATTAAAATGGTGAGATAAACATCTACATTGGTGGTTGTTACCCTATTCTTTTATATCTTCATAACGGGTGAGAACTAGTGAAAGTATACAAATAGGAGAATCTCTCTCTCATCAAACTTGTTATATTATCCCACATATGACAAATAAAGAAAGAGAAAAGAAGACTTCATTCTCACTTGTCGTTGCTGATTTTCGTCGCGGGTTTGATATCTCTGTTGGTGCTAATGATCAAGTATATAATGACACTCGTTGTGTTTAACAAATCATGATCTTAATCTTTGGAAAGATTTTTATGTTTATTATTGGTTTATAAATATATGTATGTATAGCCTAAAGTTTTTCCAACATTGGTATCAGAGCTATGTTGTTCCCTAGATTAAGAGTTTGATTTCATGTTTGGTAATAATGAATTCTTCTACAGTTAAGTTTTTCTTAAAACCGAGTCGAATAATTATGACTTCTTATATGTGTTGTGATAACAACTATATGCGTATAAAATTGTTTGATAAAATGCTTGAATGAGTAAACCTAACTACTTACATGTTTATTTCCTGAGTATGTGCATAAAACTTTTTTATAATATGTATAAGATAGTGTTGAAAATTATGAGCATGATTTTATTTTGAGCCATTGCTATGATGATTTCAATGAAATTTGTCTGGTCAAATACTGTTGTCACATGCCCATTTAATCGCCTAAAATTTTCATGGGACATGACCGACAATGATTGTGGTTCAGTGAATCAACTTCACCCAAAATCATTCAGCCTTGCGTACTTGCATCAAAGTACGCTTCTGCCTTCACTCATAAGGCATTGCACAACGGAAGTCTTTTCTTCTTTCTCTCTAACTCTTCATGCCCCCATAAGCATAAGAGGTTCTGCCATGTACTTAACCAATTCTCACACAACATCAGCAACATAATGAACACAAAGATATACTGCAACAAACCCATTTTATTGCACTAAAGGAAGATTACAAAACTCGTCCATCACATGGACCAAAAACAGGCCATTCACCCTCTTGGTGAATGCCTAACTCTCTCAAACATGAGACTAACTCTCCTATGTAAGCCTACTGATTTTTCCCACTCCTTAGGACTATTTATACATCAAACTCACTAGCCAAAACCGTTCACAACACTTGCACACGCATGGAACAGCCATGTGTCCCATCGGTAGTTTCCATAACCGCCAGTGACTTTTTCCAACTACCACCTTTTGTGTTGTCAAGCCAACGGATGCCACACTTGTTCTTGGTGGTTAAGAACACTCCACATGGTTATAAACTTCCTTTATAACCATTCTATCTTGCCTCACTTCATTGGCATGCTCGCAAAGACAATAACCAACTCCTAACCTTCACTTGAGCCGTATTGCACACTTGTTGTGCCATACTGGATTCTGTCTTGCACCAACGTTCATCTCTCTTGGCCCTGCATGTTTATCATTCCAAACTCATGCATGGACAATCCTTATGCTTCAGACATCGAGGCCATCTCCTTAATCTCACTCTAGTTACTCATGTGTCATATATGCTTCACTTCGCCAATTAGATTGACAACAACAATGCAACTCTTACATTACTAACTTGTTTGCATTGTTCAAGCTTTGGCCAGCCTTGAACTAATAACATAGACCAACTCCTGGCCTATTCTTCACTCTTGCATCGTCCTTGAGTTTGGGCCAACTCAATTCCATGGATATGCATCGATGCCAACATCGCATGTTGCATCTGTCAACTTTGGTCATGTCTTGCCAATCATTTAATGAAGCTTCATTGTGTCGGCCAATAAGCTTCATTACTTAGCCAAATGTCTTTACAGAGTAGCACCACCTTTGCGCTTGACGGCCTGCGGGGGCCACTATCTTAGTGCTTGACGGTCTATACAATATACCGCTATTATGGCTAAGCGTTGCGCTATTATGGTTCTGTATTGCACCATTACGGCGGATCACAGACTTGGCATGCAACTCTGTAACGCGTAATCATTGTGCGTCACTTGCAGCCATGTCATACTTAGACCCAATGAAATTCTAATCTATGATAGAGATTAGACAAGGTGTCGCTAAAGGTAGAATAAAAATTCATTCAAAGATATGAAGAATTTACGGGTGCACCGCTGAATTGTGGGGGTTGGTTGTGATAAAAGAAAAATCATTTTCATGATGAATTCATAAAAATGTAGGGGTGGCTCTGGAAAATAGCTAGTAAAGTAAAAGATATCGCTATTAAGTCAAGCAGACTTTATGATTCAAATTGTTTGTCAAGGGATGTAGCCTTCCTTGAAGCATATGGGCATGTTACACTACGGGTGGCAAGTGATGACTCAAAAGTCTTCAGTGGGTAAATTATGTGTTTGTTGTATACAATAGCAAAGCGAGAGTATCGGTATAAATCAATCACTCAAATGAATACTGATAAGAGATCAACATTGGACTCTGGACTTCGGACGCGAAGTCAGAAAAGAAGTAGAGTGATTTCGAGATTTTGTATGAATATATACTTGTGTGGCCAAAGTATATGCATGCTAGAAATAGATTGTTCTGATAAAACAATTATTTTGAAAGAAACACATAGTTTGAAATTATGGTATGTCTCGATAAATAGATCGACGATATAGTTTCATAAAACAATTGCTCTCAAATGTGCGCATCGAAAAGAAATTGTGTATGTGAATTGTATCTAGTCGGCAAATGATACGAATTCTAGAGAGCGTATAATTGCGTCATCGAGGGAAATGGGATAGCCTACAATAGAGTAGTATTTATAGTGGACACCCAACCTAGCGATTGGAGATCTCATGGTTATCTAGGTTCAAAAGGGATAACCAAGTTATAAATTTATACTCACCGAAAACACTGTGAGAGTTTACTCTCTTTCCCATTTCTATGATGAAACAGCGTTGCTTGTCAAGTGAGAGGTTGAGAATTTCTCTTAATGATTCCTATGGATTAGTTTTCACTAAGAAAGTATGACATGATACTTTTCAAATAGGAGATCACCTATATGAGTGATAAGTGGGGCCGCTTCCATGATAACTATAAGGCTAAGTTAATCTAGATCACTCATGAAAACCAACATCGTTCAAGGCCGAATTGAACACAACCGAGAACCGGATATGTAAGGAAATAAACTGTGTGATATTTATTGCATCGGTTTATATCATAAACTTGGGCGGTTCAAGACATCGCGTTCACCGAACAACTAGTAAACCCGGTAGGTATTCACTACGAAAAACTCAAAGCCAAAAGTTATCTCTCCCGATGCGGTGATGTTCCGCGCACAAACTCTTTCTAGTGTCTGCATTAAACTTGCATGGATTTCTATTCAATGTGGGGGATTGTTGGAAATTTTGAATATAAATTTGAATCAGTGTGTCCACTCACTTGTGACTTTTCAACATATAGTATCTTATTCCAAGGGATGTGACTCTTCATGAAAGGATTTCACCAAGAGTCACTTCTAACCTATATAAACCCCACACATTCTCCATTGCAAAATAGTGTTTTTATAGTAATAAACTAGTACTAGAAATTTGGAGTTTGCATGTTGTCTTCAATATACCACATCTTTTATATTGGTATATTTTGTTTTTAGAAGGATTACTAGGGTTTGGAATAGCCATTATTGTGAGTACATATAGCTATTTCCAACGTTTTCATCTTCAATATTTTTAGATTTATTTATTTAAATTCTAAGTTTATTTGGAAGATGTTTTTTGCAATTTTAGTCTTTATGATTTTATATATTGTAAATTGTTATGGGATATGTTGTTTACGTCAGTGAACCTGTGACTGTCCCATACTTGTTCAAAAGTTACTCTATTATGTCGGCATGAAAGTATCGATAAAAGATAAAATCAACTTTTGACAAACAAAAGTTAAAGCCTTTTATGTCATTAACAGCCAGTTTTCATGTGAATGATAAATTACAATTAATACAATTATGAATATGGGAGGGTATATTGGTTATACAAAAGACATTACAAGTATGGGATAGTATGGTGTTCAATCTGGACTAGGTCCCGAGGTTTTTCTGCATTTGCGGTTTCCTCGTTAACAAAACTTCTGGTGTCTGTGTTATTTCTATTCCGCATTATATTTTAAGATTACTCAGCATATGAGTTCTATATAACCATGTTTAAGATTATCAATATATGAGTTTTATATAATTATGTTTAAGATTACGAAGTTGAAATTCCAACAGTGAGACCTATCAGTTGAATAACATTATGAACATACTGAATCAGTGAGATCTAGCAGTTGAATAACATTACAAACATACTGATCACTAGATATTTCAGAATTGCAATCTACTTTTTCATCTAGATTTATAAAATTCATATCTCCTATAAGGAACCATACTAGTAATTCAGGAACACCATAACTCCATTGATAAAAGAAGTAGAACATTCAAAACCATTAAGAAGAGATATTTTCACATGACCTATATTGTGGAAGAATTTTCACATGACCTATATTGTGGAAGTAGAACATTTTAGGCAATGTTTCAATTTTAGGAATAGCAAAAAGGTCATGAAGGTCTAACATCCTACACATGATTTCCTTTTTCTACAGTGAGATTTTTGTTTATGAGACGGATGATATCAGTGAGGTTTATGTTTCTGAGACAGATGATATCAACGAGAATACAATCACAAAGTAGCATTTATCCGATCATCATGGGGCATGATGCCAATCAGTTTTGACAAGGACTCTATCAATATGTTCCCCAATATCATTCATGCCAGCTCTTAACAAGTATTAGACCTAGCAAATCTTCAAAATTAAGATATGTGAGACCTATCAGTTGAATAATATTAGACCAAAGGATGAGGCACTATATTTTCAGTACTACAACCTACTTGTTCATCTAGATTCAATATGAATTTCATATCTCCTATAAGGAACCATGGTCCCAAGATACTAGAGAGCTCATTAAAAATGAATGCGCCATAACTCCATAAATAAAAGAAGCAAAACATTCAAAACCATTCGGAAGATATATTTTCACATGACCTATATTGTGGGAGAATTTAAGATCAAATTTAACATTTTCAGAACATGTAATCATCATTGTAGGAACAACAAAAAGATCATGAAAGTCTATCATCCTACGCATGATTTCCTTTTTCTCCACTGAGGTTTTTGTTTCTGAGATAAAGCTGACACCAGGGAGAATACACAATCACAAAGTAACAGGTATCCTATCATTACATTATATTAACATGAGGTCCGTCGCCTTTCATGTGCAAAACAAAATAAGAACAACAAAACACATCCATGCGTCCACTTATCATCCCCTTGCGATAACCACGGTACAACTAAATTTAAGAATTACAACCAAGTCCCTAAGACAATTAATGATTACTTCAAGGGTTGGTTTCAAAAAAACGGAAAAGATAAAACAGTTCAAGTCAAAGAAACGGTTATGCTGAGTAATAATGTGGAGGTTACAAACTCTCGGATTCTCCAGCAATTGGTTCCGGCAAGTCCAAATATTCTAAACTCCCCATCAGCATCACCTCAAGATGAAGAAAGAATGATTGTTTCGAAACTATTGAAATGACAACTCCTGTGCTATCTCGCAACCTCAATAGAGAAATTGTGAGAATAAACACCATTCACAATACAGTGGACCTGATCATGGAGGCAACAACTAATATTGGAGCAAATTTCAAAGGGAATGAAGAAAATGCAAGAGCCTTATATGCAGAAATTGTGGCGAAGCATTGCAACATAAATAATGGGAAAAGCACTTACAAAATGCCACAAGCTGATGAAGTTATTGCACTAGAAGATACAATTGAGACCACTGAAAAGGAGGGACGTAATGAAGTTTTCCAAGATGCATTGAAGTTGGGCTCTGATGGTTTATATGGATATTAAAATTCTAATATGGAACATAAGGGGAATGACAGCAGTAGACAAAATGGACTCTCTAAAGGATTTGATCAAGAAAGTAAGACCAAACATCTGCTTAATTCAAGAAACTCATATGATGAAGATAAACAATTGGTGGGTTAAAAACATATGGGGGAATGAACAATTTCAGTGGAGAGAGCTACCATCTCAGGGATTGTCAGGAGGTTTGTTAACAATCTGGGATGACACAGTTTTTGAGTGCATAGATGATCTTACAGGTCCAAATACTCTTTCACAGAAATTCAAAAGTAAAATTGAAGATTATGAATTCAGTGTCACAAATGTTTACTCTCCATGTGAATATTGGGATAGATGGGATTTTCGGGAAGAGCTTGATGATCTGACAGGATGGATTTCTGAACATTGTTGCATTGTAGGGGACTTCAATGCAATTAGAAGAAGAAGGGAAAGAAATAAATCAGGGGGTTCAAAGAGAAACAAGAACTTCTTCAATGAATACATGGAAACTCATGATTTGGTAGACTTGCCATTAAATGGAGGCCTTTACACATGGAGCAATATGCAAGCTGACCCTCTCTTATGTAGATTGGATAGAGTGCTGGTATCACCACAATTTGAAGGTAAATTTCCATTACTCACTCAAACTGTCCTTTCTAGAACATTGTCAGATCACTCAGCAATTCTTTTAACTACTTCAAATGTTGATAGAATTAATCCTCCTTTCAAAATTGAAACATATTGGCTCTCTCATCCTGAGTTTTTGGATAACTTAAAACTTTGGTGGGAAACGTTGGAATTCTCTGGATCTCCAAGCTACATCTTTTCCAAGAAGCTGCAAAATCTAAAATTTCTTCTCAAAAGATGGGAAAAAGCTACTTATGGAAAAAGGGAGCAAAAAAAAACAAGAATTAACTTCTCAGATTGATGTTTTGAATGCTCAAGAAGAAAATGGACCTCTCACAGCCCAACAATTCAATGAAAGAGTTGAAAAGAGAACTCAGTTGAAGCAATTAAATCTGGACAATGCAAGAAAATGGCTTGTAAGATCAAAATCTCAGCATTTCAAAGAAAATGACGCAAATACTAAGTATTTTCATACTTTAGCTAATGGTAGAAGGAGAAGAAACACAGTGCAGAAGTTGGTTATAGATGGTGAAGACAATTTTTGTCAGGCTGATATAAGAGAAGAGCTATCCTCATTCTTTTTCAAGTTATTTCAAGACAAGCACCCCCATAGGCCTCAAATGAATGAGGAGTTTTTTGCAAAAATTACAACAGAAGAGAGCAATTGGTTGGAAAGAACTATTACTGAAGAAGAAGTAGAGATGGTTATCAAGCATTTCAAGTCCAACAAGTCACCAGGACTAGATGGCTATAGCATGGACTTCTATAAAATTGCTTGGCCTATACTCAAAACAGACTTTATGGAAGTAATAAAAGAATTTGAAGAGCATCACAAGCTTGACTGGAGAGTTAACTGCTCTTTCATCAGCCTTATACCAAAAAAAAGAACAAGTTGGAGGTCCACAAGATTTCGGACCTATAAGTCTGGTAAGCAGCATTTATAAGGTAGTCTCAAAAGTTCTCACTCAAAGACTCAAAACTGTGCTACCCAAATTAATCTCTGAAAATCAAGGAGCTTTTATAGCTGACAAACAAATATTAGATGGCATCTTAATTGCTGGAGAATTGATTGATTCAAGGTTTAAGAGCAAAGTACCTGGCATTTTATGCAAACTTGACATTCAAAAGGCTTTTGATAATGTCAGCTGGAACACTATAAGCAATGTGCTTCAAAACTCAGGCTTTGGATCTAAGTGGATGAATTGGTGTGTTAATTCTGCTCAACATTCATTACTTATCAATGGAAGCTCAACAAGAAAATTCAAGCCTCAAAAAGGATTAAGGCAGGGTGATCCATTATCACCCTTCCTCTTTATTTTAGTGGCTGAAATCTTCACAAAACTAATGCAGAATGCAGTCAATTTAAACATGATCTCAGGCTTCTCAATAAATTCTGTTCAGGTATCTCACCTTCAATTTGCTGATGATACTTTGGTCTTCTTAAATGGATCAGAGGAAGAAGCAGAAAATCTACTACTCATCCTACAGATTTTCGAAGCTATCACAGGCCTGAGTGTTAACTTCAATAAAAGTGCTGTAATAAGCATAGCTGCAGATCATAAGGTTGAAGCTATTGCTGAGATTCTAAAATGTAAAATTGAAAAACTTCCTCTAAAATATTTAGGCATGGCAGTTGGTGCAAAGACTAAAGATAACTCCATCTGGGATTCAGTCATTGAAAAATTTCAGAAGAAGTTAGCTCCATGGAAAAGAAGATTCTTCACCAAAGCTGGTAGAATTCTTCTGATCAAAACTTCACTTTCAAGTTTACCAATTTATTACATGTCTATTTTTGCAATGCCTGTGAGTGTCGAAAAGAAGCTCAATCAGATAATGAGAAACTTCCTTTGGGGTTCTTCATCTGATAGGAAAAAGATCAATTGGGTAGCTTGGGAGAGAGTTTGTAAACCAAAGAAGCTAGGGGGTTTAGGTATAAGAAATTTAAAGCTCACAAACAAAGCTCTGCTAGCTAAGTGGACATGGAGATTTTCAAAAGAAAAAGAACAACTCTGGAGGAAGATTATTAAAGAAAAAATGGGTGCACAACAAGAAGATTTGTGGGTGAAAAACTCAAATGAACCTCAAGGAAGAGGTATCTGGCCTAACATTCAAAAGCAAAAAGAGCTGGTGGAATCCATATCTACCACAGAAATCTCTAGGGGAAATGCTGTTAAGTTTTGGTGGGACAAATGGAAAGGGAATCAAGCACTGAAAATCTCTTTTCCAAGCATTTTTAAAATAACAATACTGAAGAATGGTTCTTTTCAGGATATGATTGAAAATGGAGCTTGGAACATAAAATTGAGAAGGAACTTAAAGCCACCTGAATTATCAGAAATGCTTTTGATGTTTGAAGTGTTGGGGTCACCACCAGTTTTGAATGCTGATGCAGAAGATGAAGTAAAATGCAAGCTCACAGGAGGCTTCTCTACAAAAGCATGTTATGAGTGGATGATGGAGCAAATCCCTGAAACCCAAAACATAATATCATTCTCTTGCATATGGATTAAACATGTCCCTCCAAAGATTCAATTCTTCTTATGGTCAGCTGCTCAAAACTCCATTCCTACTGTGGATAATCTCAACAGAAGGGGAAGTCAGATACAAGATACAGTATGTGCTCTTTGCAACTCACATGAAGAAACAGTTAACCATCTTCTTCTTCACTATGAGTATACCCACAAGGTATGGTCATATTTTATTGATGGTTATAACATTCGATTGGTGCAGTGTGGCACCATTGGTGATCAACTACAAGCTTGGAAATTTCGTCGGGGGCGCAACAGGGGAAGGAAAATATGGCCGTTGTTGATTTTTGCAATTGCTTGGGCCATATGGAATGAAAGGAACAGAAGAGTGATGGCTAGGAAAAGGCCAAAATCAACAACTGAAACAATTAAAAAAGTGAAGTTTTCAATATACACTTGGGGAGGAAAAGAAAATTGGTTCTTTGGAACCATATTCAGGGATCTCATTACACACTGGAAAGCTATTATTGACAGGATGTAGATATCTGTAAACTTTCAAAATGGGGGCTGATGCCTTTTTACATTTTTTTCTTTCATTAATATATTCTCAACCTTTCTCCTCAAAAAAAAACTAAATTTAAGCCAGATGACCAACTAAGAGCAAAAGTTCACATTTAAGCAATAACAAATTAAAGTCAGATTACTTATACTCTCTCCAGTTCCATTTTAGATGAGTGTGTAGGGTTATTTTTTTGTTCCACATTACTTGATAGTTTTCATATTTTTCTCACAAAACTACCAACAATACCCTCACAATTTGTCTTGGAACCATAAGTTTTTTTTTAAATACACTAATAGCAATTAATTTTTGAAGACTTTTTTCAGGGGCATATATAAATTTTTTTTATATCCCTCTTCACTTCTTAATTGCGTGAAAACTTCAGTGCTGCTGCTGCATCATTCGCCTAACTGCTGATAGAGCTCCAAATGTTATAATAGCAGAAATACCAATCACTGAAACAACTCGCCGAACAGTGTATGGTGCATCTTGTAGCTCCTTCAATGTTTCCCGAAGATGATTATTTTCATTAAAAAGACGTTCAGCCTCTTTTTCAAGATTATTTTCGTGTTGAGTCTAGTGAAAACAACAGAGAAACAAAATAAATCAAGTCAGATATCATCTTCTAGATAAAAATTGTAGAGAACGAAAAGGAAAAAAAAAAAAAAAAGTGGTACCTCGCTTGAGAACCTTCTCAAAATGAATCGAGTGTCATGTCTAGGCGCCATGCCTGGAAGAGAAAGACTGCTTGAGAACCTCCTTAACATGGATCCAGTAACAAGTCTAGGCGCCATTCCTGGAAGAGAAAGATTAGAACTTTAAATGATTAGAACTATAAAAATCAAAGACAGATCGATTTAACTCCAAAATGGTCGACTTAACTCAAAAATTAGAACACATCAGGGAGAAAAAAAGTAGTAAGTAGGTATACCTGATCTACTAGTTGGTGGGATGTATCGCAGAGTTTACACAGACGGCGGTTTGTTTTTCTCTTTCTGAAACTTGCGTATCTGTATCTAAACTGAAGCCCTAGGTTATATTTCCGCACAATTTCGGTGGAGGCCCACCATTAGTCTAGCCGAATTCTCTAGGGATACGTCTGGCACATACCATTACTCCAAATCTAACACCTTTTGAAATCCCGGCGAGATTGGGGTATACCCAGATTAATTAGGGTATACCCATTTTATTCCTATCCAAACAAGATTGGCGTATATAGTCGGCTGGGTATAAGCTTGCCATGCCGACTTTTCATCTATGAAATTAGCAGTTACAGGATCGGCAAGATATCCATCTCTATACCTTGTCGACCATATTTTAGTCGGCAGGTTATGAAATTAATACCTTGCCGACTAATCATGCATTTGTAACACTTTATCTGTATGTCAAAAATCCTATAGTCGGCAGGGTATTTTTTTACCGACCTTGCCGGCCATAAGTTGTCGGCATGTTCTTCATCCGCAGACCTTGCAGGCCAGATATAGTCGGCATGTTCTTCATCCGTAGACCTTGGCGACTTTTCATATTTTCAGAACTGAAAATGTTGATTCCCTCTATAATTTCGAGTCTAAAATCACTCAGCAGCTCTACAATCACATATTTATAAGTGTTTGGGTAGTACGATTTCATTTCTGTTACAAGTAGAATTAAAAAAAAAAAAAAAAAATCTACCCACATCCATGAGTTCAACCTAAAATAAAACCTAATTTCAAAATTTTAATCAACTAATTAAATTAATTATCATAATCACATTTATTAGTGTTAATTAATCAAGGGTATATTAGCCATTTTTGTAAATATGTGGATAAGGGGCTTTGAGTTTTACTTCAAAATGACCTTATTTTGTCTCATTTGGTATACCCCAATTAATTCGGGTGCTTCCTTTTCACTTGTATTTCCTCGAATACGGTTTCTAAGATATCCCAAGCATCTTTAGACCGAGTGCATGTAGTCACATGGTGCTGAAGATCTGGGGTAATGGCATGTATGATGGCATTCAAACCGACGGAGTTTTGCTTTGCAGCAAGTATCTCAGCAGCGTCATATGCACCAATATCCTTAGGAACGGTCGCATTCCCTACTGCCACAACGGGAGCATCATAGCCATTAACTACATATACCCATGATTAAAAATCACGCGCTTGAAGAAAGGCACGCATATCAATTTTTCACCACAAGTAATTTGATCCATCGAAGACTGGTGGTACATTTATAGAGATAGCACCTTTGTCCATATCAGATCGTTACAAACACGGACTTGTAAGGTCTTTAACGTGTTTGCCTACTCTGATACCAATTGAAAATGCGGGGGTCTAACAATCACACCCAAAAATTCGTTTGGCAATCTGAGAGGACTTACTCCAATACACTTTCTAGAGAATCAACTAGACAGTCAGACTCAATCTAGAGAAAAGTATATCAAAGAGTGTAAATATCTCTTACTCTTAATTCAATCCGCACTCAGCAAATAGAAATTTGCGAGCCCGATTGAATATAAGAGGATTTACTTGAACGGTACCAAAGACCAATGTTCAAGTGTCAATCAATGTAAATCAACAACCAAAGGTTGGATATTCTAATTGATTGATCTTAACGCACAACGTTTGATATTTCAATTATATAAAAAAAATATAATGCGAAAAAGAAATAACACAAACACCAGAATTTTGTTAACGAGGAAACCGCAAATGCAGAAAAACTCCGGGACCTAGTCCAGATTGAAAACCACACTGTATTAAGCCGCTACAGACTCTAGCCTACTACCAATTAACTTCGGTTTGGATTTGTAGTTGAACCCTAATCAATCTCACACTGATTTAAGGTACAATTGCGCTCCTTACGTCTCTGATCCCAGCAGGATACTACGCACTTGATTCCCTTAGCTGATCTCACCCACAACCAAGAGTTGCTACGAACCAAATTCGAAGACTTGATAAACAAATCTGTTTCATACAGAAAAGTCTATAGGATTGAATAAATCTGTCTCCCACGGAAATACCCAAGAGTTTTTGTTCCGTCTTTTGGTAAATCAAGGTGAACAGGGAACCAATTGATAAACCAGACTTATATTCCCGAAGAACGGATTAGTATTATAGATCACCTCACAATAAACTTAATCGACTAGCGAAAAAAGTTATTGTGGAATCACAAACGATGATACGAAGATGTTTGTGATTACTTTTATCTTGCCTATCAGAGATATAAAATCTCGAGTCAATTATTTCAATTGTACTCAACACGATAGAAACAGCAAGATCAGAACACGCAAATACAAAGAGAATAGTTGGGTGTGGATTCACAATCCCAATGAAGTCTTCAAGTCGTTAACCTACAGGGTCTCGAGAAGAAACCCAAGGTTAAAGGAGAATCGGCTCCAGTTATGCAACTAGTAACACACAGGAGGTGTGGGGATTAGGTTTCCCAGTTGCTAGAGTTCTCCATTATATAGTTTTCAAATCAGGGTTTTCAATCCAAGTTGCCTTGGTAACAAAGCATTCAATAATCACCGTTATATGAAAAACCTGATTCAACCAAGATAATATCTTTCAACCGTTAGATCGAGCTTAGCTTGTTATGTACCCTCATTTAGGTTTATGTAGACGTACCTAAATGTGTACACCATGTTGGTTCACAAATAGTTAACCGAGGTTAGCCATATGATTACTCTCATATCAACCTTATTCATCTTAACCATAACTAGTTCAAATGACTCAAATGAAACTAGTTAAAGAGTTATTCAATTGCTATATTGTCATAAATTATACAAGAACACAATTGAAGCAAAATTGATTTTATTGACTTGAATCAATCATAAACATTATAGCCACAATTTGCAAAGATTGCATTCCTTAAGATTTAAATGTTAAAGTTCATGAACAGACCGATTTGATAAAATAACCAGCTTAAGTATGTGTACAGGTATGCGTACTTAAGCAACCGAATTTTGAGTTTGTTAAGTTTCCAAACTCAGCAGAAATTCTCGGTTCAAAAACTTCCGCCAGGTACGCTTACTTATCTTGTCTCCTTCATCAATTTCGTATATACACATATGCATACACTTGGCTCCCGGTTCATGGATTTATATACTAATGTGCGAACACACTATATATGCTTATATCCAAAGATGGTTACATTATCAACTCTACATTCCAATCATTGAAACATTCTTCTATAATTACAATAGCCGTTTTCACACACTATTAGCATCAAAGCAATTTTCAAGATATTGAAATGTTAACATGACTTTCGTCACGAGTAAAGATGAACATGGCTAAAGCGAAAGATTGCCAACACATATTTCGAGAAATATGTAAGCGAAATATACCCAACTCGAAATCTTAAATGTGTATAGTAGAAAACTATATCGTAAAACGACTTATATCTCAATATAGGAGATAGAGTAAAAATAGACTTTCCAAGTGATAGATGAGTTCAAGTATACCTTTTGTCGAAGAAGTTCCACAAGCTCCCCTTAGTAGTTCTTCGTCTTCAAATGATGAACGCCGAGAAATCTAAGCTCAACTACACTATCTATGTCCTAGTCCGAGACATCTATAAATAGGCTAGAAATCAAGACTTATTGTTTTGATCACTAACATTGACAAACATGCTTGAGATAGCAACGGATGCGAGTTCGACCGAGCAATGCTCTAATAGAAATTAATAGCTTTAATGAGTTACTGAGAAAGTAATTACCTCAAACCATCTTTGCTCAAACATCAACCAATTCCATACCGATAGATCTCAAAAAGTTATGCGAGATAGACTACTCGAACGTGTCTTTCGTATACCGGGCGAAGAAGATATTATCAGATTTATATGGAGGGTAAAGTAGTCATTTCAATGGTGGAATTTATGGCAGCCCTTATCCAAGATAGTGGGTGTCTCAGTAATTTCTCGTTGGTCTTATTCCTTGATTGAGACGATAAACTCTCATTCTCTTTTCTTCTTCTTTTTCATGATTCTTTCTTCTTCTCCTGTTATCCTTCTACTGCGAGTGTTTGAGAGATCAAAAGAGAGTTTTGTGGTAGATAAAAGGTGAGAAGATCATGCAAATAGTAGGTGGTGACGGTGGTGTTATCCGTCTTTGATTCATACTTGAAGGATGAGGTGAATTAGGATTATGGAATCGATTATAGCTTTGAAGATTTAGAAGATAAGATTTAGATCTATGGCGAGTTGAAGAATCATGGGTTTAGGTTTAATTGAATTTCTGAAATTGTCTTGGAGATAAACTGAGAACTAGGGTTTCGAACTGGTTTCGAGATTCGATTAAAGATGAATTATCAAGCGGTACTAGTTTCACATATAGATCGTTGTTAGATTAATTTGTATTAATTAACGTTCGTGTCAAACTAATCGAGTCATTATCGGCTTAGTCGTCTCTTGAATATCGCTTTATGAGTCAAATATCATTGACGAGCTTGAGGGTCTTTACATTCTCCCCACCTTATATCATTTTCGTCCTCGAAAATCGAACCATCCTTCTAGTCTTCAAAAACTCCCCACCTTATAGAATAACACTATCTCTCATCTAAGCGCAAAACAACACAAAACGGAGCACAAACCTATATGGCTTTCTACGACTAAAATTTGTGGCTCTAGGTTCAATATACTAATTTATATTTCAATAAGATAATGGTTCAAATTATGAGAGGAGATACTCAATAATAAAGTGTCTAAGTAAAATTTGGGATCTATCAGTCCACTAATAAAATCAAGTCTCCCTTCTATGCCTAGTGATACAAGAATGCAGTTTCCTGTCTAGGTTCGCGACGCCTTTGACAATGCCTACCTACTTAACAATTATCACCCGAACACATCAGAATTACCAACCTCACTATTCCCCAGTCTTTGGATTAACTAAATATGAATTTATGAAGATTAATTAATCTTTAATTTTTATTTTAACTGGTGTAACCTAAAATTTTACTTCATAAATTATATACATATTTCACAGCATTTTAAACAATTTAGTTATACCTAATTTCTGTTTCCTATTTCCAATTAATGTCAAGAACTATTTTCAAAATATCTCATAGAAAATTTCTACTATTAGTTTAGCACATTAACTAATAATCCTTTTACAGAGTATATGATTTAATTTTTGGTAATTAAAACATCTAAAATCGAAAATCATAATTAAATGCTTTTCAATTATTTCGGTTTGGGATCACCTTGAGAATCAAGCAATATCTTTGAAAAATTAATGATAAGAGTTATGCACATGTTCAAATAATGTCGACATCTGGAAGTTTCCTATATTAGCAAACCCTAATTAAATTCACGCACAACATAAAGAATTATGTGAATTTGAAAACTCGGTTTTGCTCTTAGGACCGGTTCTACCATGACTCTCAAACTAAGTTATACCATGACTCCCAATATAGGTTATGACTAGTGATACCTTGCTTCCTAATACTAGTTAGGATCGGTTATATCATGTCATTAGATATAAGTGATGACCTAGGTTCTACCATGTCTCCAAATACTAGTTAGGATCGATTATACCTTGTTACACAATATAGGCTATGACCGGTTATACCTTGATTATAAAAATAAGTTAATATTGGTTATACCTTGTCACCTTGCATTGGTCATCTAAATATTCTTCAATGAAAACCGACCAACACACTTATTGATTTCCCTTTCAATTACGAAACAAGTTCGTACATCTACTTCCTTAAACCAATGTAATAATACATAGTTTTCTAGGATGAAATCACACCTATATCCCACACATAATCAAGTAACTAATAAATATATAGATTATGTTGATCATAATGCTATGACCTAGTCTAGTCACTAGAGTGTTATAAATATAGCTTCGTATGTTAAATCGACTTGTAAGATACGTTAGGAATTAAAACAAGTCAAGTTAGTATTACTAACCTCGAGTGGAAGAATGATGTCTTTGTTGTAGTCGTTACTTCTTCACATTATTCAGGTCTTCCGAATAATACTTGTAAGTCTCAACATTCCTAGACTTTTTAGTCTAACCTAAGTGAAGTTGACTATAGTAATTAATCAAGCGACTCTAGATGAGTTTTATACTAAAATATGACAAACAAACTTGACATACCAACGCTTGGTGGGTTCAACCGAGCAATATTCCAAAAGTTAAGTCATGAATTGCCTCAACGTTTCAAAATCGATTGACTGGGAAGTAGTCTTACAGTACTGAATGTTTGAAGGGACCAGAAAGAATTTATTTGTCCTTAGATTTAGGTTTTACTAGGAAGTGTATCATATACATGTTTCTTAATGAGAATTCTTCTTTCTCCTTGATGGATCAGGTGGTGCTCGTAATGTGAGATTTCTCAATTACATTGGGTTTGAGACTGTTAGTATACCAAGTTGACCAGATAGTTGCACTTGGTTGATGCTACCTTTAAATTTTCTCATATCCCATTTTAAAGTGGCATATAACTTTATCGCCATTATCTTAATTGTCGTATTTGGAGGACATATCTGGTCTTCATTGAACGCAATATCCTTATTTTGGTTTATTTTGTTGCACAACGGATGTTTTTTTGCATGAAGATGGTATAAAATGTGCAAATATGTACACAACAATAGTGAAAGTAACCCTCTATTAGAGACACCAACTTTATCTTAAGTTCTTGAGTGTTTTGTTTGTGTCCAGTACTATTCCAGTCCGGGGGGACAAGTTTAGATTTGAAACCTTCTTAAATGCATATTCCAAAACCCCCCTTTCCACTTGTAGTTGTACTACATCAGCAAGGATTATAAAGCTCAAATGCATATTTGGTCATTTATGTTAGCGCAGTTTCTCATGTACCTTAGACTAATATATCATGTCAATTTTTGTTGTGTTTTACATATGAGAGTTTGAGAATCCTCTGTAAATTTTATTTTATTTACTGGAGTTTTATTTTATATTCACTTAATCACTGCTTCCGCAGAGTTTTAATTCGATTAGATCATTTACTTAATTATTTGTTATTCAATTTGATAGGTTATGATTTGTTAAATCAGTTGATAAACATGCTTAATGGTTACAAATAATATATGATAATTTGTCTGATTATAATTAAGATATAAAGAGGAATTATAGGTAACTAGAGTTTTGAAATCCTTATAGTATTATTCAATCGTGTGTAGTAGTGGAATCCATAGTCTTGGTTGTTTTTAGAATCTTGATATCACTTTCAATAGAGTTTTCTATATTCACAAGTCTAAGTAACTAATCTATGTAATAGTTTTACAAAGCGAACACATGCTTTCACTATCCATGGTTGTTTTCCATGCACCTTGATTGCATAATGCGCCATGATGGTGCGTTATTCTGTTTTGGCCCGTGGGACAACTTGAATATTGCGCCATGGTGGTGCAACATTTCTCTCGACAAATAACTCACTGGCGTGATGCACCATGATGGTGCAATATTGGCTCTTGGCTAATATATCCTGCGTAATGCACCATGAATGGTGTGATATCTCTCTTGGCCACCCACCCACCCACAAAGTTGATACACCGTGATGGTACAATACGCACTTGGCCAGCCTCCAACTGGCGTGAAGCATCGTTGTGCTGCAGCTTCTGTCCTATGCCAAATGCCCTCAACACGTAATAAAGGCTTGAGATGAAACTTCATCTCATGTCAATGAAGCATCTTTGAGTATGTGCCATGCGAAAAGTGCTGCCATTACAAACTAACTTGCGAACTGTCTTGGATTGAACTAGAAAAAAGTCGACCGTTTTCCTCTTCACTGATACTATTACGCTGTAATGGCCATGTTCCGAAATCCCTGTAGTATGATCACAAAAGGTACAAATTAGTCTCAAAACTTATATTATATCATAACCTAACTTGACGTAAAGAGAAAACAATGACCATTACAATTTTTCTAATCTTTTCAAAGAATTCCAAGTCATACAACACGCCATAAACTTCTACAATAACCCATTAAGACAATGTGATTCGATATAATCAAGGGCGATGTTTGATTTATAATCAATTTCCGTATCTGAACCTATGAAATTCTCTTTATCAACTATATTCTCTTTATCAACTATATTCTCTTTAACCTAGTCATGGGTGAAGTTAAAATTTTTTACTTGCTAACCATGTGCTTGCGTAGGCGACAGTTAGGAGGAGATGACTCACGTAAGATATACAACTCAAAAAAGAATTTGATGTTCTTCGCGTGTGATTGAAACCTAAATTCAAAGATTAAGACTTTAATGTGGCGTCAAATAGGGCATCAAATCTTATAACTAATCATTTGGGCGGCGCAAATTTGTGCTTAATTAGCCGCCAACCTCTCACGCGCACTTGCAATTCACACACTGTCTCCTTACCCTAAGTATACATACCTCTTGAGTATATATAATTCATATGCATCCGATAAAAAAGCGACGTACATATTTTTCAAAGGTTTATGCAATGCTGTTTTACAAACTAAAAATAAGTTTACTATTATAGTATGTTTGAATACTACTCAAGAAATTGCTTTTTGATTTCTTGAGGCAAATAAGTAAAAAATTAGTTTGGGTGCACAAGTTTAGAGTGACTACTAGAAACAGAAAAAAGATTTTGCGAAGTTAAAATATCGCTTTCAGTATCCAAACGGTATGGTGAAAAAAGTTACCTCGATTCCATAAAAACCGCTGGAGTCCGGCCCATAAAAAAAAGTTACTTGTCTTGAGCATATTTTATGATCACTTGTTTCTTCCGCCCCACCACCGCGCGCGGTCTAGGTTTTTTTTCTCTCTCTCTGGTTAGTCCTGACGATAAAGGAAGACGATCAGTGGCCGCGGAGTAAGTTCAGAGATTTCGAATCAAGTAAGTAATCAAACCCTAATCTGTTTATTCCCAAATTAAATAAGTATGATGTTTCGATGATTATAATTCTAGTATTTAGATGTTTGATTAGAACCAGTTGCTATTTTAGGGTTTAAAGTTGAAACTAATTTGGTGGGTTCCTGTTCTGTGAATAAATTAGGGTTTATAATTGAAAATAGTTGAATTCCAATCAAGTATCAACATGAATACATGATTATCTTCGTTTAATTAGGTTGTTTGTTAAATGTATGAATTGAATCAGTTGTTAATTTAGGGTTATTGGGAAATTTAAGGTGAAATGAATGGGAATTTTGATAAATGGTTTAACTATCAACTATCAACACTTCTCCCTCAAGTGGTTTCGGATGAATTTAGATTTCTCCAACCTCTGAATTTGGAATTCTTATTAGGTATTAGAGGTTATAAACAAAAAAGTTTGTCTAAATTCAAGATTTTATTATTCGGTAAGGATTTTTGTAGTTTGTCCTGGTATCACATTATTGAGTATCCTTTTGATAATTTTTTCGATTAATTTTGCACGAAAATAATGTAGTGGAGCTCTGGTGGTTATTTCCTGTTAGTACCTGAAATCATGCTTTGCGATGATTTTATTTATGAAGGGAAGTATTAGGGTCTCCTTGAATTGGTATTTCATCGGGTTTTTTTTCTGCTTTCTTCCTGTTATTTGGATTTTGCTTAATTTCGAGTTTTATTCAATTGTAGATAATGGGCAAGGAACGTAAGAAAAGTAGTAGTAGTAGTAGAAGAGAGGAGAAGGATTATGGAAGCAGGGATAGAAGAGAAGATGTTGACGAACTCGAGAAAGAAAAGATTAGAGATAAGGTTGTTAAGGAAAGAGAATATGATCAAAAGGAGAAAAGTAGTAGAGATAAAGAAAGAGACAGGGATAGTAGAACGAAAGATAAAGATATAGAAAAAGAGCATCATGATCGAGGGAGAGATAGAAAGGAGGAAGAACGAGGCAAGGATAGAGAGAAGGAACGAGATAGGCCAAAGGAAAGAGAAAGAGAGAAACATAAAGACAGAGAGAGGGAGAAGGAACGCGATAATAAGTCAGAGAAAGAGAAGAGTAGTAGAGGAAAGGATAGAGATAAAGAGAAAGAGATCGATCGCGATAACAAAGATAGGTCTAAAGATAGAGCGATTGGAAGAAGTCGTGAAGATGGTCATGATAGAAGTAAGGATGGTAGAAAGGATGAGAAGCGAATTGAACAAGACGACAGTGACGACAGCTATAAGGAGCTGAAACAAAAGAATGAAACGGCATCAGCAGGAGTACACTCATCAACTTCACAAATAGAGGAGCGTATACAAGAGTAAGTCAATTTATGTTTTATGACCAATTAAATTCCATTTTTTTTTATAAAAACTTGGACCAGATAAAAAGCCTAATTCCACATTCTTGAAGCTTATCTCCACTAAGGGTTTTAATTCATGTCTGTATTTACAGGCTACAGCATATGTGGCCAAAAATGAGAACTCTCTAGAGCATCTGTTTTTAGCATTATGCCGCACTAAAAATAATAACTCTTTTCCATTGAATATTCTCTCGCCACGAGTGCATTTGCTGCATTTGCCCTGCCATCTTAGGACACATCTGGATATGACCTTACATCATTAAACTTGAATGTAAAGTTTATACCGAAGTAGCATTAGAAGTTAGCTGGGCATTCTGTTACCAGAAAATAATCATGTCTCTCAATGGGGTTTTGTCTATAATCTCTGATCTGGGGATCTGTCTGACATTAAGAGGAGGAAATGGATTCTGATATTTTCAGTCTTGTAGTTTGAATGTTTGTCTGTCACCCTTTAGGTGTTTGTTTGTTAAAGTTTAATTGTAAAAAAGTGCTGGTATTTGTAGATTCCAGCAAATATTAAGTATTTGAATATCTTCTCTAAGTAGGTTCATTACTGCAGAATGAAAAAAGCGAGGTTGAATAAGAAATCTGAAAGCGTTTCTGAAGTTCTGTCATGGGTTACTAAAAGCCGCAAGCTCGAGGTGAAAAAAGTTTCCGAGAAAGAGAAAGCTTTACAACTCAAAAAGGTTTTTGAGGAACAGGTTAGTTTGTCTCTGCTCTATTGTCCGTTCACTTTCGTGTTAGTTGGTTAATGTGATATACCTCATATGTCAGTATATTATACTGGTTTATTTACAGCTCCTTCTTTTCTTTCAGGATAACATTGAGGAAGTAGAAAGTGAAGATGAAGGCCGGGTTCAGCACCTATCAAGTACAACATTTTACTCTTTACTGTGAACACTTATTTTATATAAGCCTCTAAGTGACCTAAGTATAGGACAATTAAGTGAAGCCTAGGAAAACTTGTAGCATAACACGTTCTCGGTTCTCTTATTGAGAAGAAAACAATGATCTTTACATTTACTAATCCAGAACAGTTCTGTTACTGTCTGATTAAGCATTAGGGAGAGCAAGATTAATGAAGGTAGGGAAGGAAGATCAGGAACTATTTGCGGTACTGTCGCCTATTGTATAGATATCTTGCATTAGGCAAATGCTGCAAAGGTATCCACCGTCTAAGCCAAATGAAAACATAAGTTTCAGCAAACATCTGGAGCTGAATTCTTTCCTCCGAGACAAGTCGTGTCTTAGTTTGTCCTAATAAATACTACTTTTGCAAGTTTTTAATTGAATGATAGTTTAATATGAATTTGGAACTAGTGCAGTTTAACTTATGCAACTTGTTCTTGCCATTTTCTTGTGTACTTACAATAGAAGATCTTGCGGGAGTAAAAATTCTTCACGGACTTGATAAAGTAGTTGAAGGTGGAGCAGTTGTTTTGACATTGAAGGATCAGAGTATACTTGCTGATGGCGACCTTAACGAAGGTAGTTTCTCTTAGCTGTTACCATACTGTTTTGGGTGCGTTTTTTGTATTTTCCTGGGGAATTTTGAAGCTAGGAACTCATTTTTTGCAGAGGTTGACATGCTTGAAAATGTGGAGATTGGAGAGCAGAAACTAAGAGATGATGCCTACAAGGCTGCTAAAAAAAAGACTGGAACATATGATGATAAGTAAGATCTGTGATATTCTTTGTGTTGCTTGGTGCAAATAAACCTCCAATGACTAATTTGTTTGTTACCAAATTTTCATTTAGGTTCGATGTTGATGGCATGTCTCAAAAGAAAATGCTTCCCCAGTATGATGATCCAGTTGATGATGAGGTTATTTTCTCCCTTCTTAGCTTTAATTTTGTCAATAGCTGTTGGTTGTTCTTATTTTTTTACTTCACAGGTGGTAACGTTGGATGCAAGCGGCCGTTTTACTGGTGAAGCAGAGAAAAAGCTAGAGGAGGTAGTTTTCATCTCTTTACGGTTCTACTCTATTCAGCATGGCGACTAGAATGTGTGCAGCTGATAATATTCTTTGTTTTTCTATATCTGTTCCTTTGGCAGCTTCGTAAAAGGTTGCATGGTGTCTCCACAAGCAGTCGTTTTGAAGATCTAACATCTTCAGGGAAAATCTCTTCTGACTACTATACCCAAGAAGAGATGCTTCAATTTAAAAAGCCCAAGAAGAAAAATCTATGCGAAAGAAAGAGAGGTTGGATTTGGATGCCCTTGAAGCAGAAGCTATCTCTGTTGGGTTGGGTGTTGGGGATCGTGGTTCCAGAAATGACGGAAGATGCAGTCTGCTAAGGAAGAGCAAGTGAAATCCGAGGCACAGAAAAGGAGTGATGCATACCAATCTGCAATTGCGAAGGCAGCAGAGGCAACTAAAGCATTGCGTCTTGAGCAAGTTTCAATAGTTCCTGCGGTTGAAGATGAAAACCCTGTTTTCGGAGATGAAGATGATGAACTATACAAATCGTTAGAGAAAGCTAGAAAGCTAGCTTTAAAAGAGCGAAATGCTGCATCTGGTGCTCAGGCAGTTTCTTCAGCTATTACTGCGAGCAACAAGTTGGCGGAAAATGAAACGCCCATTACCGAGGAAGTAGAAGATGACAAGGTTGTCTTCACAGAAGTGGAGGAGTTTGTTTGGGGTCTTCAGCTTGATGAAGGTGAATATTATTGTTTGTCTTTGTTAGGCATTTCGGTTTGAAGAATTTTGTGGTGTCTTACTCATGATCTTCTCTGGTTGATTTTTCTCTTTACATTCATAAATATCTACTGTTTGCTTTCTCAGAAGCTGATAAACCTGAAGGTGAAGATGTTTTCATGGAGGAAGATGAAATCCCCAAGTCTTCTGATCAAGAAATAAAAGATGTTGAGACAGGTGGTTGGACAGAGGTAAATGATGCCGATGAAGATGAGCGCGTGACTAACGAGAAGAAAGAGGATACTGTACCAGATGCAACCATCCATGAAATTGCTGTTGGTAAAGGCTTATCAGCTACACTTCAGCTCCTTAAAGAAAGGGGAACGCTTAAGGATACCGTGGAATGGGGGGGCAGGAACATGGACAAGAAGAGAAGTAAGCTGGTGGGGATATATGACAATGATGGGTCAAAGGAAATTCAGATTATCAGGAGAGATGAGTTCGGTAGAATTGTAAGTGTTTCTTCTGATATATTCACATTCTTTTTGATATTTTCACATTCTCATCTAATGACCTACTTTTTAGATTATAAGACCTACTGGAACTTAAGTGCAAAGCGTCATCAAAATTTGACATTTACTCTGTGATTTAATTATGTCCTGATCTCATTTTATTTTCTCCGACTGCTTGCTAGATGACTCCAAAAGAAGCTTTCAGGAATATTTCCCATAAGTTCCATGGAAAAGGCCCGGGCAAAATGAAGCAAGAGAAACGCCAGAAACAGTATCAAGAAGAAATGAAGCTGAAGCAGATGAAAAATTCCGACACACCCTCTCAGTCAATGGAACGAATGAGGGAAGCGCAAGCTCGGATGAGGACTCCGTATCTTGTACTAAGTGGGCATGTCAGGCCAGGGTATGTTATCTACTTCCTTTTTCTTTTGCTGTTGGATTGTAGTAGGAGCGGAGTTGGTTACCACTCATATCCATTGAATAATTTATTAGAAGATCTGTCATTGGCTGCCTGCTCTAATATCTTAAATGGTCTGAAACTGCAAGGGCGTCATAGATATTACTTATGGTTTTGGATTTTGCTGGAGTTCTTCTCTTTTGGTGAATTGGAGTTTTACTAATATAGTAATATACTTTCTTGTCCAGGCAAACTAGTGATCCAAGTAGTGGTTTTGCCACCGTCTCAGACCTTCCTGGTGGTGGCTTGACACCCATGCTTGGCAATACCAAGGTCAGTTAACTCACTCCGTCTGTGTGTAATTTATTGTAGAGTTGTGCATTCTAATGTTCAGTAAAATGACATGAATTTCCTTTCAGGTTGAGCATTTCCTAGGAATCAAGCGCAAGGCTGATACCAGTGACAAAGGTGATTCTACTAGCATGGGTCCCCCAAAGAAGCCTAGGAACTGATGTATGGTTGGATGCGTCGACCAATTTTTATGGCCCAAATGAGGACCATGGAAATATTATACCGAAGATAATAACTTTTTTTTGTTTATAGAACTTTTCTCTATCTTGTTAGTAAATCGTATGCCGATTTTCTCTAAAATAGTAAAATAGTGCATTCGGAATTTAGAAAGTAAAGCTAAAAATTGAGGATTGGACTATTAAAAACACTAGTTCTGGTTGCTACGACTGGCATTTGTTCAGATTACATCTTTTATCTGTTTGCTACGACTATTAAAAACACTAGCTCTGGTTCAGTACACCATGAAGTCTCTAGTGGTATGATATGTAATAAAATTCAGAAGCCTTGCCTGTAATCTATGTTGTAAAAGGCGCTAGGCAAGGCGAGGCGCCCTAGGCGATGACCTTTTTGTATAGAGAAAAACGAAATGTAGTATAATTTGGCGCCTGGGCAGCAAGACCTTGAACAGAGAACTTGGGCAGCAAGACCTTGGTCTTGAATTTCCATAAAGTTTCTCCAAGATCTTCAACGGAAACAAGACTGTTCATGTGAGGTATTGCGTGAACGTACACATTGTCATGTTTGTCTCCGTCCCAATATCTTTGCAAAGTTGACGTCTTAGGATCATAACAACAGAGACTGCTAGTCCCATTTTGCCACAATAGAACCGTATTCAGCTTTGTAATGACGAACGGTGTGTACAGAATTACTTCACCTTCCCATTCTATACCGTACTCTTTACTCCAACTCCACGTGTCATCATAGCAGTACTCCCGTCGTTTTTCTCCGTCGCCGGAATCAGTCACTGTCTTCTTGAACGCCCATATATCTAGCCGTTTGTTCACAGATTGATGGTTGGTATGAGCAACACATAAATTACCTCCCAATAGAACGAGTTTGGAGTTGCAATAATCGCCATCACTTAAAGGAGGGGATGGGATGGGACAGAATTCCTCACAGGCCACGCCGAAAGCTAAAATCTTGCATTCTCCTCGGCCAGGGATGCCGCCTTTCACGTTGATCCAATGGAGAGCTCCGTTAGCAAAGATGCCTGACTCGTCAGCTGAGAAGATGCAAGGGACAATTCCTTTCTGTCTCCATCCAAGGTGACTTCCAAGAGTATATACCTGAACATATGCTTCCGAGTTTTCGTGATAGATTCCAATAACCTTGTACTCATTAGTTGAACCAACGTAGCCGAACCCACCAACCGGAGGTTCTGAACTTGGTTTCTGCAATCCGCGAATAAGAGCACCCTCTCCGGTTATGGGGTTACTACATGTAAAGATGAGAGCATGGTTCGAATATACTAATGGATATGGCACTTTATAGCAGACCAAACCATTGCAAGAACCAACCATTAGATATGGATCCATTGAAAGCATTCTAGGGTCTATTGGTGTAAGTGTAGTCTCGGAATAGTATTTCTCAATATGAGTTTCATATCCGGGATCCCCATAGTAGAGCTGTATTTCATCCCCAGGCTGCGGTGTAGGACGCTCGAATGTGATGAGGAGACCTACCTTGTTGCCGATGATCATTCTCCAAGTTTTGCATACTCGTTTGCTCTGCAAGGTGGATTCGACGTCTAAGCGATTAAATATGTTTTCTAAGATATTTGTGGGAAGAGTCTCCATCTCCTTGGTTATGTTCATATGAATATAGGAATGGTGGGTACAATATGCAGTATATATATATATAGTTGAAGAGAGGCGGTTGATGTTACAGGATCTTTTGTGAATTTGGAATCCCAATTCTCGTGGTAGTGAGTAGAGTTGTATTGTAAATTGGGCTGCATCAGACCGAGCACAGTCCAGTAGTAAGTTGGGTTGGGCTAGACTAATCAACACAGTCGCCTAACAAAGCACCCCGCATAGATAAGTACGTGGCACATCACAACACGACATGTTAAGACAACACGTCATAATATGCATAAAACATTACAACATGGTACAATACATTACGTTATGTATGTTTCACAAAAAAATCTTTATTCCAACTAATCTAATTTGACATTTTATCATCGTTGTAAATGTCGCACAACACGACACAACACGTTTTTTTTTTTTTGGCACAACACAACATCTAGCACGTCACGACACGCCATAATCCTTGGTACAACACACGACGCAGACATGCTAAGCACGTGATTTTATGGGATGGGTTGTGCTGGGACGACACGTTTTTTTTAGCAGAAAGTTTAAACTTGTATTAATGATGAAAAATATATAACAAATATTAGAGCTCCTGCTACTGGACTCTCATTACAATTCCGGTTCACTCTATATTCTGCAATCTATGATAACTTTCCAAAGACTGATGAGATCCCTAAAAGTATTCAATTTGAACCAACCCTCAGCTTCCCCCCATTTATATATTGTTGCTTGAGGATCTGGGTCATTTCCCAGCCGCATGGTTCTCATATTCCTTTCATTCCAAAGCTTCCATGATATGGCAAAATCAAGCACGGGCCAAATCTTCCTGCCTCTATTCCTTTATCTTCTGTACTTCCAGGCTTGCAATAAGGATGTTATATCTCTGGCTTGTACCCATCTCACATTGTACCCATTTAAAAAGTGTTCCAGACTTGTACCGAGAATGGGCAATGTATTAGTAAGTGATTTACTGTTTCTTCTTCTTGGGAGCATAATGAGCAAATTGTGTTGTTAATGTTACACCCTCTTCTATTTACGTTGTCTGTTGTGGGTATTGCATTTTGAGCTACAGACCATAAAAAGATTTGCATTTTGAACGCATTAGAGAAGTCGAGCAACATTGACATCGTGTCCGAAGTGACCTTTCAACTCTAGAAGGCTATTTACATCATGTAAAATACTTTCTCCTCCGGCAGGTATACCAACCCCGAAAAGAAATTGGGTAGAGAAGATGAAAAAAATTGAAAAAATTAAGATGAAAAATATGAAAAAAGTGATTGGCTCATATAAATAAATTAAGATAAAGTTCTTGTGATTGGCTCAATTTTTTATAAATAAATTACTACCGATACTAACAAAAGAAAAAGTCAAATTCCCTAACGTTAGACCGAAGCCAATCACAACGGTCTAACATCCGGTCAGTACCAAGCCTAACGTTGGACAAATGTTAGACCGAAGCCTAATGTTGGACACAATCTAAGTATTAAAGTCTAATTATCCCAAATAAATAAACTAACAAATGAAAATAAAATAAAACAAATAAATAAATAAACTAATAACAAACTTCTTCGCAATTTGTACCACTACGCTATTCGTATGGGCCTATGCACTTAATATTAGTAACGGCCGTATTGGGTATGTGATGACATCGCGTAATGAAATTTCGCCAGTGACTGCTAGCGTAGTTTGTTGTTTAATACTAGATTTTAAGGGGTATTTTGGAGAGGCGTTGCTCTGCTCATAACTAGCTAAACTTGCTTGCAATAAATTCAGTACGCAAGCTGCGGATGTACACTTCTTCCATGATCATTTTTCCATCTTAAGCACTATGAAGGTTATCATTGGTTGCGGCATCGGCGGCTCAGTTTACACTAGGTTAGTTCAAGCTGGGATGAACTTGCTAACGTCCAAAGTATTTAGATTTTCATTCTTCTTTGTAACTGAAGTTCATTGTAAGGTATAGTATGTAAGGACTTTTTGTTTCAATCACCGGAACTTTTGGTGGAAACAAGGTCATACTTGTGAGGTGGCTTTGATTGAGTATGTGCTAGTTTAATCTTCTTATTTATCTATTTTTGTCGTCATCAGACAAATTTATTAAGCTTTCATTTCTAGATTTTGGGATTTTATGTCTATTTTCTATAATATGTATATATGGGCATTGGTGTTTGGTCATAATGGTTGAATAATTGGTTATGGAGTTCTGAAAATGGTTGCATAACCTGTTATGCATCTATAAAATTCGTTGCATAACTTGTTATGTAGTCCAGAAAACAGTTGCATCACACGTTATGTAGCTACTTTTTTCTTAGTATTGAAACCAACAAAAAATAAGGTTGCATAACTTGTCATGCGCCTATGATAATATCTACATAACATGTTATGCAGTCGTGAAAATGGATGCATAACATGTTATGCATCCAAAATATGATTGCATAATGCATTATGCATCGAGAAAATTGTTGCACAATCTTTTATGCATCGAGAAAATAGATGCATAACCTGATATGCATCCGTAAATATGGATGCATACTGCATTATGCATCAATTTTTTATGTACGCACTAAAATCAACCAAAACAATGGTTACATAACTTGTTATAAAGTTATGCAGATGCATAATTTGTTATGCAGTGGAGAAAATGGTTGCATAATTCGTTATGCGTTTGCAGAATGTGTTATGCATCTTTTTGGTACCGCATAATGGTTATGTAGTCACAAATTTTGCCTAAAATGATGATCACCTCCGATTTTTTCGTGAAAAACAAAAATTTGATATTGTTGTTTGTACTCACAAGGTAGCTCTCTTAAAAGATTTATAACGATATAAAATTTGTAAAATTCCAAGGCGCGGATTTTTAGATATGTTATATCCAAGTTGCGT
The DNA here is from genome assembly GCA_023531295.1 of Papaver armeniacum. NCBI lineage: Eukaryota > Viridiplantae > Streptophyta > Magnoliopsida > Ranunculales > Papaveraceae > Papaver > Papaver armeniacum. The sequence goes on from JAJJWW010017441.1 coordinate 321,173, forward strand.
TGCCAATTATATCCCTGATGCATAACCCGTCATGCAGATGCATAATCCGTCATGCAGATATTTTTAATAATTTCATATAATTATGGGTGTCACGGAAATAATTATGGGTGTCACAATCACCTAAAATTAATTGTGGGCTGACAATAAGAATATTATTTTTTTGGGCCTGCGCCTAATTTTCCCATCGCATATCGGGTATGGGACGATGTGGCCCAACAGATATGGCAGGCAATTGCCCTTGTGACCTATGATGCTTCATAGCTTCTCTCATATGGCTAAGTTGTTGGAGTATGTGGCTCGATAAACACCTTTCTCAAATGTGAACTTATTACTTCCAGTTTTCCTCCCTTTTCTTTTCCCTTTTGTTTTTCAATTGTGAACTTATAAGTCGCAGCAATTCTTCCTTCCATTTTCAGCTGTGAAGAAATACGAACTACATCCCACTCTGATTTTTTTCTAGCGATTCGAAAAAACAAAAAATATGTCATTCAAAATCCAAGACAGCAAAAATGGTAACGAAGTGCTTTTAGAAATCAATGAAGACCACAAGAAAGTCAGCGGGGTGTTCAATACAATCCGCAATGACAGAGACTTCTATGTGCCAATGGAAGGGATATCTGAAATCAAAGTTGGGGGCTTAACAATCCCAACAGATTGTAGAGAACTTTACGTACTATCTGCCTACATAAATGGTGCATGGAAGCGACTGTATGCACATCAAGAAATACTAGCAGTTAAAGGAGTAACCCAAGATACCATATTTTGTGTACAAAGGGGGTATTACCACAAACTATCAGAGTTGCACCAGAACCTGCATCCAGCACAATGTCAAAACGTAGTACAACTCATTCAGGAGGCTAATGCATGGGTTGATGGATGATAATTTAGTTTTTTTTTTGGATTTTGTGGGTATATTCACTGTAAACCCTCACGAGACAACACTCGTCCACTAGGGTCGCCTAGGGGTTTAACGGCTTGTTGCACGTGCTAAGTGTAACCGTGATTTTATTCGACAATGAATTAATAAAACTTGGGATCAAAATGCAAAAGTTTGGCAGTAACTAAATACAAACTTTGCAGCAAACCTAAATAGTTATCCCGGCTATGAAGAAAAGAGAAAACAATTGTTACAGTTCTAACAATATAATACAACAAATGAAAGAAACACACGGCCATGAAGTAAAGAGAAAACAATTGTTACAGTTCTAACAATAATACAACAAATGCACAACATCCATTTCAAAACCAAAATACAACATCCAATTCACCAGGGCAGTAGCCTAATTTAGGCACGTCTTGCAGGTGTCATTGTAGTATAATAGTAATTATTATTTGGTAATGGTATCTCCGACCTGAATTCGAAATAATTCAGCATTGGGGTGGAAGAATTTTTGTTTCTTTGCCTCTAGCTATCTTGGTCAACAGGTAAATTAACTCCAACCCAAAAAAAAAAAAAAAATCAGAAAAAAAAGGTTACTATGACGGCATGCAAAAATTAAGTGAAAATCAACTGTCGCCGGTATATTAAAAGGGTAAATTTACAAGTATTTGGTTACTGATCATGCAGAAGTAGCAACAATCTTTTGTCTTTCAAGGACGAACAAAAAAAAAACTTAAGGCCATGGTGGTTAATTCATGCAAAAATTCAAGGGACTTGATTAAACATGCAATTTTGCGGGGGATATAGTTAAATAATAGAAAATTATATTTTAATGGTTTAAATATTGGAAGTTAATGCCAGGTACCCGTTTTGCAATATATTTTCCATCTGGTAATTAATTAAAAATTAATACAAGCATAACCTGTGTATACTATATATAAGAAAAATTCTCAACTATAAATACATGCAGCCATTGTTGTTGTAAGGGTTCTTCTTTCTCATCCACACACACAGGAGAATTAGAAGCAACCATGTTCCCTAGATTTTGATTACTCTAATATTACTCGAATCGGATGCTCATATTCATTTATAGGTACCAATTGATAATCTCTTTTTAATTCTTTGATAATTATCTTATTCTCGAATTAATCAAAATGGTGTGTAATTAATTCCATGATCAAATCTATGCATGTATGTGTTTTTAGCTATGGCTGTCATGATGGAACAAGCAGTTTTGGACCGGGAGGAAGAAAATATCAAGGTGCATGCGGATATTCATGGTTTGCATGAATCCACACAAGATTTGCATTCAGAACTCGATGCTCATGAACGTGAATTCCTATTAGGTTATTACATTGGATGTATTAAACTTTATGCAGCTAAAAAGCAATTATGTAAGGTAATTTTATACTCCCTCCGTTCTACTTTAGATGATGTTTTTGGAGTTTTCACGCAGATTAAGAAATGGAGAGAGATGTGAAGATTTTCCATCTATACCCTTGAAAAAAGTCTTCGAACATTAATTGCTATTGGTGCATTTAAAAATAAAACTTATAGTTCCAAGACAAAATAAGAGGGTGTAACTGGTAGTTTTGTGGAAAAATATGAAAACTTTCAAGTATTGTGGAACAAAAATATAACCCTAAAACATCATCTAAAATGGAACGTAGGGAGTATATTTTTTACGTGTTTATCAGTTTTTCATGTTTTTTTAATCTGGTGCTGACGAATTTTGAACTCAGGTCATTGATATCATCATCGTACTACAATGTCAATAATCTTTATGTGCCACTGAAAGCTAATTTATTGCTTGAATCTATTATGCAGATGAAAGCTACATTGTTGTATTTTTTAAAGTCACACATGAAAATTACGTTGTTGGAGTTTTGCAAGTCACAGATGAAAGCTACAATGTTGGAATTCCATAAGTTCCAGACGAAAGCTACAACGTTGGAGTTTTACAAGCCACAGATGAAAGCTACAATGTTGGATTATTTACAGTCTCTTGTCGGACTTGATCTTCCAGAGGAATGTAAAAGCTGGCTGGTTGAAAGTGATCATGACATCACGGATGCATTTGATGACGCTAAGAAGTCCTTGAAGAAAAAGAAAAAGTTGAAAAAAACCTCCAAGAAAAAGAAAAAGTCAAAAAAAATTTGCATGAAATTACTAGAGGAGGTAGTTGGAGTATTGACAGATGACGACGAGTCCGAAGACGAAGAATTCCAGTCCGAAGAGTCCGACGAAGAACTCCAGCCCGAAGAGTCCGAAGACGAAGAATTCCAGCCTGAAGAGTCCGAAGACGAAGAGTCCGAAGACGAAGAATTCCAGTCCAAAGAGTCGGAAGACGAAGAACTCCCGTCCGAAGACGAAGAGTTCCAGTCCAAAGACGAAGAACTCCAGTCCGAAGAGTCGGAAGACGAAGAGTCCCAGTCCGAAGACGAAGAATCGACAGATGACGACGAGTATCCATATACTGATATGGATTCATTCTCATCAATGATAAAACGCTTAGAGGTATGCAGCAGCTACATGCACATGCTTGCAGTTATCCGTTCATTATGTCAAGTTTGGTTGTCATATTTTAGTAAATCAAAACTCATCTAAAAGTCGCTTGATTATGTATCCGTTCATATTTTAGTATTTGTTTGTTTTCGGTACAAATACTAATGCAGGTTTGTTTATTGTGCTCAATATATATAGGTTATGGAGGATGAAATTGAGAAGAAGTTGGAAAATTTAAGGAAGGTGAATGCAAGCCAAAACTTTGCTTGGACGAGATATGGACGCAAAGTATTATTCAAGGTTACTTGTTCTTTACCTGTCTGTCAACAATTTTCTTCGATGTTTTACTCTTTAGCTTCACCGAAAGCCATTTTGCTTGCAGATGACAGCTACAGTGTTGGAATTTTCAAAGTCACAGATGAAACCTGCCAAGGTGTTGGATTTCTTAACGTATGTTGGCGCTCTTGATCTTCCAGAGGTATGTAAAAGCTGGTTGCTTCAAAAAGCAGCTGAAAGGGACATCGCCAGAGCATACGATGATGCTAGGAAGGGTATAAAGAAAAACGAAGAGTGTGAAAAGTTTCACATCATGAGATTACAAGAGTTACTAGGAGTTGAGTACCAAGAAGATGGCGAGTATGCATATACTGATATGAATTCATTCGCGTCCATAATGAAACGCTTACAGGTATGTGCAGAATACATTCTCTATCACATGCATTCACTTATTCGTTCTTGTTTTCGGTACAATACTAATGCATGTTTATTTACTGTGTTCTATACAGGTTATGGAGGATGAAATTGAGAAGATGTTGGAAAAACGTAAACGAAAGCCGAAACCATGTATTTAGAATTTAGATAAGGGTGTCACAGACGAACTATAAGATATGTCAATAGGAAGAAGAAGTAGTGTTGCCTGTAATTATGATTATTACTTATGTTTTCACTGCTAACCCAAAATTTTCGCCGAAAGAGTCATTGCAAAGGCGAAATCTTTCTCTAAATTTTATATGAGAGCTGTATAAATTTCAGAAGAGTTACAACGCATTCATGTATAACGTTGATAAATTTTCTATATGTGGTGTGCTACATTCACTTGCATAATATGGCAGTATAAAGGAGTGATCTACATGGCTCTTGCATTACTGTTTTCTGCCAGATACCGTCTTTTTTACGGCTCCAACTGAGACTAAAAACTGATCAAGTGAAGACAGTGTTTTCATATCATCAGGCGGAAAGTAACTCCCTGCTTTTCCCATAATGGATGTGAATAGAAGAGAAATCGATGGACGCCTAACGTAACTTGTACCCAAAAGTTCATCAAGAAATCCAAAGGCAGCCAAGAAGTCTGACCTACTTGCATTTACTGGAGCAGCAAAATGTGCAGGAATTATTCTCTTGAATGCCCAGTCTCTTGTAATCCTGTCAATCCAATCCCTTACCTGCAAAATTTCGATACCCAAATTCAAACCAAATGTGTGCATAAATGAGTTAGAAAATTGCATTGCAAAGTTGAACCGAATACACATTCATAATTTTTACGTTACCTTCTCAGGAACTTTGCTGAAAACCAATGTCTTAACAATAGGCGAAACAATCAGTTTCTGTGACATCTGACCAAAGCTAGCTTTAGGTTCCAGGAGATTTGAGGGACCAAGAAACAGGATTTGAAGAACCATTCTCTCCCATCCTTTTGACGGTTCATTTTTATTGTCAATAACTGGTTCGTCAGGGACATCTCTTCCTTTGCTAAGTATCTTCACGGCTAAACCGTTCTGCGCAGCTGCTAACAATGAAGCATTGCTAATACATTCTGGTGGTTGAGCAGGGACAAATATTACCGCATCAGTTACTAGTAATGTTCTTGTTTTCTTGTGGTAAAATGCTACCTCTACATAAGGTCCAATTCCTGGAATGATGCAGCATCAAAAATTAGCATGGTTCTATACAAACTTTTTACTGAAACAAATAAAGAGCAATCAAGACTAGTTTCACGTACCAACTTCCGGGGAACTAAGAACTTTCTGTTCAATCTCATTTCCCCAAGGCGTTGACAAATCTTCATCTACTAAGGTTTTAGAGCGAAAGATCCCAAAGAACTCAAGTGGAAAATTTAGAGGCCAACTCCATTGCCTTGGTGCTACCCACGTTTGAGCTCGAGGGAACTTTCTGGAAAATGGTCCAACAAAAATCTTGTGCTCGTACGCAAACGTAGGCAGGACAATGTATTCCACAGGGGCTCCTAGTTCCTTAACAAGCTGGTAAATATGCAAAAATAGACGATTTGTAATAAAGAAACTGAAATGTCTCACAGTAAGGCCATAAATCGAAGAGAACCATCTGACACAATTTAAGAAAGGTCTACCTTTATGCACTCCTTGGTTGGAGCAATAGGTGCATGGATCCACAACCCTCCAGACTTGAGTTTGATAACAGTCATTCGTGTGTTTGTAGAGACACTACTGAATCCTAGCGCTTGCTCTTGTTCAAAAAGCCACATACAATCCTTAACAACCTATAGATGGCAAAGACAAAGTAAGAGATACCAGTAGCTAAAGATAATCTAATGGGTATATGCAGTTCAGTGCTCCTCAGCTCAGTGCCTTCAATAGTCAAAATTTCCAAGACAACAAGATTTGATTCTACAATTGAACGGAACGAAGAACGCAAGCAATTTGAATACTGCAATTGAATTATAAACAAAAATTAAGCAATATCAACTGAACCGAAAATTGAAAAACCCATTGCAGGGAACTTGACAACTTGCTTACCTCAGTTCTTGTAGTCCTCCTATTAAAGAAAGGTCCTAGAGGAAATGGAAAACCAGTGAAATTCAAGTAAAATCTGCCACCACCACTGCTATTGTTTGAAGCAACTACCAAATTGATATGATATCTCTTCCTGTTTTGGATGTTTACTTGTGAAGGAAACCCCTTCAAACTGGTTCCACCAAGAAAACAAGAGTGTGGGTTTCTAGTAATATGATGAGGATTCTGCAGAAAACTGGATTTTGGAAGTGAAACATCAATGGCTGCCACCATTTCTTAGAGCTGTTTTCCTGTGTGACCTGGTTTCCAGAGAACAAAGGGAAAGGGTGAAAAGAAAACTCAGCCTTTTGTTATCTGAAATCCAAACATTTTATTTATTTTATATAATTCAAGGTTAGATTCTTGCCACGTAAATGATCTGATGTTGATTGGACTTCTGGAATTTTTCTGAATTTTTAGATCCACATATATTAGGCCTTTCACTCTGTAGATGATTCTGGTGGTTCTTCAGGCAACAAACTAACAATTCCTGTCAACTACAGAATACAGTCTAACCTGTGATGTTCATGTTACTCTATGCTCCTAGGTTCTAGGCCCCTCTGTAGAACATAATCGCCGTGTCAGTGTCAGACCTAGTGCGCAGGAAAATGCAGAGTAGTTCTTCTGATAATACAAACTGAACCTGAAATTTAATAGGAACTTCAAATGTTGAAACAGGAAGTGGAAAAACAATATACAGATTTGATGAAAACCACTCTTTAAATTACTACTGTACTAAACATCTTCAGAGGAATAAAATTGCAGAAACTGATCTTCAGATGCAATAAATACAAATGTAAGCTCTTCCATTGTGTTGCTCGTCTTGCTCAACCTGCACTAGAATAGAATGCTCGATTTGCACTGGAATCTAACCAGGTCTTCATAGCTACAGAGAAAAAGTTGGTTGCGTTATTCTTCTATGCAATCTTCAGGAATACTCAGAACTAGTACAGTGTTGAATCAGGAGCAAAGCTTCAGAATTCCTTCATAGCCTCTCTACCATAACATCACCCATATTCAAGAATAAACCTTACAACCTTGCCAAACGAAAGGATGCGGAGGATATCTATGGTAAAAAAAAGATACAAAACTTTCAAGCTGGAAAAGGGAAGTCGTCGAATTTACACCACTGATGAGTTTCAAATGGCAGCGTCGAGAAGATCTCTACGTTCACCCAAGAACTGCGAGCACTTTAACTGGTAATTTCTCTCACCAACCAATCCAAACAAGGGTATGCAAAGTACAGTATGAGAAATGATGGCACCGCAACCACAAGAGTGATGAGTATGTACAAAACTAAAATGGCAGCACAAGCAGGAATAGCATATACCACGATCAGAAGGAATATGACTACTAGTGGGAATTTGGCCGTCAAGTGAAGAAAGAAGGCAAGCGACTTACAGAAGGAAGCATGAATACTTTCGACGTTAAGGAAGTTAACTCTAAAGCTTGAATTACCAGGGTTATGGCCTACTTGCTCTTGGTTGTGAATGCACGGGTTTCTCCTGAAATTACTATGGTTAACTTGGGTTCTGTTTAATGATGGCCAAGCTGATTGGTGATCCCCAGATAAGGTTGAACGAGAATTGACCCTATCACCATTCATGCTCTCAACCATCCAAAGAAGGAAGAAGTTCTTGCGAGGGAACGTAAGATTTCCCTTGTAAATCCACCGAAAAGATAGCATCTGACACCATGGACAGGATACGAAGAGTGGCAGCTGAAGAGGTAGCGCCGGAAATTTCACCACCGCCCATTGAAGACCCAAGACACAGTTCTTGCAAAGTGTATGACCACACCATAAAACATAGGGCACATTCTCTACTATATTGAACGATTCCCAACATATTGGGCACTCCAGTCCTTCCTCCTTGCTGTTTTTCGAAGAACCTTCATCGTCATCTGAGCTTTCAGCTCCAGGTTGACATACTTTTGGAGCATCATTCTTCATCCCAATAGTTCCAGCTATTGCATTTGAAGCAAAACTCCACATTGTGACACCAAAGAGTACTGGTTCATGAAACAAGAACTAGAAGACAGCCAAGCATGCTGGCTACAAATCTGAACTTCAGTAGCATCCTGGTACAAAAATCCACTAAAAATCATTCACGGATTAAAAATATTCATTCAAGGAGTTTTTAATTTTGGTCCCATTGAAAAACTAGACTAAAATAGATTGATATATGAGACTAAAGGTTAAAAGCAAGCTCTGGAAATCAAATTTCTCCGCCTCTTTTCACTCTCTTTTCATTTAAGGATCACAAATCTGAAATTCTAATTCAGTATCACTTGAGATTCTAAACAAGGTGATGTAAAGCAGTGGCAGACCTACGTGGAGGCAAGTTGGGTCAGTTGACACCACTCACCTCTTGCACTTGTTTAGCTAATGAATCAAGCCGACTCCAGTGACCAGATTCACTTGTAGCTAATAAATTTCTGTTCTTAAGAAAATCTGATAGTTTTACATTTATCCAAATGTGCTCACCATATTCTTGTGGGTTAGTCCTAACAACTGTTGGTAGATGAATCTAAGAAGCTCATTGAATTTTTGAGCATTTCAACATGCAAAGAAATCCGATAATGTAAATCATTTATAGAGATTGACAAACCCCAATCTCCAATTTTTATCTTTAAGAAACTGAGAACAGACAAATTAAATTCTCAGTGGAAATTTCAATAAATGCAAAGACATTATTGTATCTATCCCAAACCAAAATCCCAAGTCTAACCCCCATGGGAAAGAAAATCCCCCCCCTTTACTTGAAGTTAATTCTCAATCAAATTGATTATGCCCTGTGGAAACCTAAATTCAAAACCTAAAAACTCCATCAAAATCACAACGAAAATCCACCAAATCGCAAGTAACAAAGTTCTGGCAAATCCTCTATGGAATTACCAAGGATGATCGACTAAGATCCAACAAAATTGAACAATAAAAACGCATGAATTGATCTATGATGAGAGAAATAATCAATGATGATGTTAAAGAGAGATCGGCAAAATTAAAACAAAATAAGAAATCGATGCTTACCGGTAATAATAAGTGTGTTGAGAATTCAGAGATCTGGGAACAAGAAGAAGAAGAATGGAATCGGCAAGAATGTGATGACGAGAGGCGGGGAGGACTAAATCTCTCTCTGTCTGTCTTTCTTTCAATAAAGCTTGCACTCGTAATAATATGATGATGACGAGAGCTGAATTAGAAACAGAATAATCTAGAAAAAGATGCAACTAGTCACTTTTCGGGGCTTGGTTGGCCCGTATCAGAATCATCACGTGGGGTGATAGTTATTTAAAATCGATAATTCTACGTACACCGGGAGAGGAAATCCCGTGATGTTACCGCGTGAAAGAAAAATGGTGTGGGACCCACCACTAAAAATCACCACTGGGACCCACCACTAAAACCAAAATCACCCTAAGAATTCGTGTGGTGATAGTTATTTGTGGTGGGCCGAATATCAGACTAAGTTTGTGAATCTTGAGCTAGAACCTAGACGAATGACGCGGTATTTTCCATTTGAACGCATGACCTCGGTAGGTAACTCTCTGCCAGATTGGTTTTTGTTTGATTTTGTATATACTTTATATTTAAATACAATTATTCGGATAAAATTTTATTGGTAGTTGTTTAACCGGTTTTATGTGTTGATTTTTGTAGCATCATTCATTTAAAATGGCCCGTATCAGAATCATCACATCGAGTGATGGTGATTTAAAAGAAATTTTGGAAACTAGGATTAGGAGGAAAGAATGTCATGGTTTGCTCTTAATGTTGTATGTATCAACAATTCAGCAGACAGAGGGGTTCTTCCATAACCATACCCAAACGCTACCACTAACTATTCTTTATGCACCATGGCAATATAATTTGCCATATCAGCGGAGGATGGGTAGAGAATTCCTAAAAATATCTACCCGTTTACGGAGATTCATGATTTTTACGAGGTTGACTTCAATCTTCAATCAATCTTTTATCTTAAATTAACTTGATGGTATTATTGTGATTCGTGGAGTTGTTTCAATCTTGTGGCAAACTAATTACGTCTCTATGGTAGTAGATTAATGGTTCATGTTCTGATTTATTTAGAAATGGAAAAGGTATAAGATAAGGTGATCCAATTTCATCTTTCTTATTTATTAAGATATTCAAGGTTAATGAGATAGTAAAGATACTCGACCTAAACTCGAATCTTCTAAACCTGCAAACAATCGTGAGAAGTGAGAACCATGATTCGACGATGATGGGAAGAGAGCAACTAATATGCTTTGGCTTTCCCAATAACAAAAATCTATTTAAAATTCGGCATCATTTCCACGAGGGTGATGGCAATACAATTTGTTTCAAACCATCTTCCAATTTCAATAAAGATCAAATAACTCATTTGCAATTTGCAGATGATTTAATTGTTTTCCTTGATAACAGCGAAGAACAAATCACAAATCTAAAGAATATTCTCTTAGCTTTCGAGTTAGTGTCAGGGCTGAAAGTGAATTACAAGAAAAGTGCTTTAGAGGTTGTAGGTAACTCAATACATGTTGATTCTTGTGCTTTAATTTTTGGCTGCTCAAGGGTACATTTTCCTTTGAATTACTTAGGAATTCCGTTGGGGAGTAAATCTAAATCAGTGTTTGTTTGGGAGGTCATCTTATAAAAATTTCAGCAGTGACTAAGTTCTTGGCAAAGGAGATATCTCTCTAAAGGAGGTAGGTTAATGCTCATCAAAAATGTGCTTTGTAGCTTACCAATTTATTACCTTTCATTGTTTCAAATACATGATTTTGTGGAAAAACAAATGGATAAAATTATGAGATGCTTCTTGTGGGGTTCTTCTACTACTATTCAAAAAGAAAAATTGGGTCGGCTGGAAGACGGTCAAATTAACAAAAGAGAGAGGAGGTGATGGAATTAAGAAACTGAGATTACTTAATAAGGCACTTCACGCTAAATGGGTTTGGAGATACGGTAAGGAGAAGAAAGCTCTATGGAGGTCAATTATTAACCAAAAATTTGGTGGAAATCTTAATTATTAACCAAAAACGATTGTGCTAAGCATATTGGTAAAAGCTTATGGTCAGGTATTCTCAAATCTAAGCCAATTATTCAACAATACTCTACCTGTCATGTTAATAGTGGTATTAATATCTCTTGTTGGTTGGATAAATGGATTGGCGGTATTCCCCTTTCAAGTCGTTTACATACACTCTACAGATTATCAAGAAACAAACATGCTTCCCTATGTGATATGATTTCTTTCACTAATAACATTGCTACTTGGAACCTGAATTTTTCTAGAAATCTAAAAGAAGTTGAGGTGGTTTTGGTTGCTGAGTTACGTCAGATTATCAATAACCCAATGCTCCTTAATATGGGGGGAGATTTTTTGTCATGGAATGCATGTAACTCTTTCTCCATTAAGTCTTGTTACAATGCTATTGAGTTTGAGGGGTTGCTCAGATTTCCTTATAAGAATGTGTGGAATCATAGAGTGCCTCAAAAGGTAACTTTTTTCATTTGGACCCTATGTTACAATTGTTAGAGCACTGCTCGGTCGAAATAGCAAGCGTTGCAATCTCAAGCTTGTTTGTCAATGTTAGTGATCAAAACTATAAGTCTTGATTTCTAATCTAATTATAGTGATGTCTCGGACTAGGATAGATTGTGTAGTTGAGCATTAGACTTCACGACGTTCATCAATTGAAGACGAAGTACTACTAAGGAGATCTTGTGGAAGTTCATCAAAAAAAGGTATGTGGAGACTAAAACTCATCTATCACTTGGAAAGTCTATTTCTACTCTATCTCCTATATTGAGACAAAAGTTGTATTACTATATAGTTCAATTATGCACTTCTGATATTTCGAGCTGAGATTAACTCGCTTACATATTTCTCGAAATATGTGTTGGTAAGCTTTCGCTCAACCAAGTTCATCTTATATTCTTGACGAAAGTCAAAAGATTATCATGTGAAAATTATCGAGTAACATTTTACAGATGATCATTTGGTAGACTTGGAATGTTTCGTTATGATTATTTCAATTAATTGAAAATTGCTTTGATGTTAATGGTGTGTGAAAACGGCTATTGTCATCCTCTAAGAAAGTTGCAATGATTTAAATAGAGTTTAGAACTATTGTATTATGAAAATAGTATGCAATCTTGCATGTATGTGATCCATGACGGAACTATAGTATGCATACACGTATGCGTACTTATAGTTGTGAAATTCCGTGTACCAAGTACACATACCGGTATGCATACTTTCATAAGGTATAGGTCCAGGAATTTCTGATGGGTTTTGGAAGTGTACTAAGGTACGCACCCTTCGCATACTGGCGAACCCAAACTCAGACCGGCTACTTAAGTATGAGTACATGTTTGCATACTTGAGTGGTTGAAGTTCTAAAATCGGTTGTGACATGAACTAATACATTTATATAATAAGGAATGCATTATTTGCAAACCGTGGCTATAATGTTCATGAATTGATTCGAGTGAATCAAACCGATTTTGCTTCAATTGTGTTCTTGTATACTTCTATGATAATATAGCAATTGAACAACTCTTTAACTAGTTTCATTTGAGTCATATGAACTAGTTATGGTTAAGATGAATAAGGTTTATATGAGAGTGTTCATATAACTAACTTCGGTTAAATACTGTTGAGAGAACCTAGTGTACACGTTTAGGCATAGTTACTGAAACCTAAATGAAGGTACATTTCATTTGTGTATACCAAGCTAAGTTCGATCTAACGGTTGAAAGATGTTAGCTTGAATCTAATAAGGTTTTCATCTAACGGTGAATATTGAATGCTTTGTTACCAAGGTAACTTAGATTCAAACCCTGATTTGAAAACTATAAAGGAGAACTCTAGCAACTGGGAAACCTAATCCCACACCTCATGTGTGATACTAGTTGTATAAGCTAGAGTCGATTCTCCTTTAACCTTAGGATTTTCACGAAACCCTGTAGGTTAACGACTTAAAGACTTCATTGGGATTATGAAGCCAGAACCAACTATTTTCTCTCTAGTTGCGTGTTCTGATCTTACTTCTACTATCGTGATTGAGTATTATCTTTGCTAAGATTTGCTTGAGATTTATCTCCGATAGGTAAGATTAAAAGTAGTCACAAACATCTTCGTCTCATCATTTGTGATTCCACAATATCTTGTTTCGCTACCATACGATTAAGATTATTGTGAGATGATTGATAATACTAGGTTGGTCTTCGGGAATATAAGTACAATTTATCAATTGGATCTTGTGCACCTTGATTTATCAAAAGTCAGAACAAAACTCGTAGGTAATTTTGTGGGAGACAGATTTATCTATTTCAATAGACTTTTCTGTGTGAGACAAATTTGTTTATCAAGTCTTCAACTTTGGTTCGTAGCAACTCTTGGTTATGGGTGAGATCATCTAAGGGAATCAAGTGCGTAGTATCCTGCTGGGATCAGAGACATAAGGAGCGCAAATGTACCTTGAATCAGTGTGAGATTGATTAGGGTTGAAATACAGTCAAGTCCTAAGTTCATTGGTAGTAGGCTAGTGTACATGTGAGCGGCTTAATACGGATGTGGTGTTCAAAGCTTGACTAGGTCAGGAGGTTTTTCTCGCATTTGGCGGTTTTCTTAGTTAACAAAATTTGGTGTTCTGTGTTATTTCTTTTCCGCGATTATATTTTATTATATAATTGAAATATCACAGGTTGTGCGTTGAATCGATCGATTGGTAAATCCAACCTTTGGTTGTTGATTGAAATTGATTGATCCTTGAACATTGGTCTTTGGTACCATTCAAGTTACTTCTCTTATATTCAATCTAGGCAAGAAATTCCTATTTCTTGATTGCGTAGATTGAATTAAGAAACAGAGAGATACAAAACTCTTTGATATACTTTTATCTAGATTGAGTCTGATTGTCTAGTTGATTCTCTTGAAAGTATATTGAAGTTTGTCTATTCAGATTGCCAAACGAAATATTGGGTTTGGTTGTTGTACCCCTGGTTTTTCAACAATGTTGCACCAACTTTAAATAAATTAAGGAATTCGTTTGTTATTAGTGGATGCATTTTTTGTAAAAAAGCGGTTGAATCCAATTCGCATCTCTTTCTACATTGTGAGAAAACAAGGAAGATTTGGAATTGTTTTCTATCTAGCTTCAGATTGGTTTGGGTTTTCAGAGAGGATATTGGGGCTACTATGTGGGAATGGAATAAAAAGAAAGGTAAGAAAATGCAACACAAGCTTTGGAGTATGATTTCGTTCGCAATTTGGTGGACAATTTGGAATGAGAGAAATAGAAGGCTTTTCCAAAGCAAATACAAACACTGGAAGCTGCTGTTAGATGAAGTTAAATGCCTTCTTTACAGTTGGTCTTTAGGCACTAATATCTTTGAGTCTATTTCCCTTGACATGGTGATGCATAATTGGGATGGCGTACTATGTTCCATTTTAGTGTATATGTTTTTTGGTTTTGTTTCTCTTAGGCCTTTTCTTGGTATGTTTTTATTGGCTACTCGGTAGCGACGTCTTTTTGTATTGTTCAGGTGTACCACTACTTTGTGGAAACCTGTCACCTTTTTCTACTATATTGCCCTTTTCCTGAGTAAAGAAAAAAATTGCGTATCTATGGAAAATTATTAACGATGGAAATCCTATCGAATAATATTGTCCATGTTGCCAGCAATGAAATTATATCGAACGACTCAATACAACCAACTGTCAATCCCACCTATAAATGCCACCTCTCTTTCCTCATCATCAACAAAGAAATCATGGAAGATTAGACTAATTTTAGAGATAGTCTAACACCATGCAAGTTTTTTTTTTTTTTTTTTTTTTTTTTTTTTTTTTAAGCCTATAGAAAATTTCCATATAAATGGAATTGACATACAAATGATGAATGAGTAAGGATATAGAGGCTCCTTTTGTCTGTCCCTTTGTGGACATCTGATAACATTGGGTCTTCTTATCTAGTGCCTTTATTGGTTTAAAAGTATTCCTGAAACTCCATTTAGAAGAATAGAGATAGAAGTTGTGGAAATGCATTGTTCAATATGAGAATATGCCTGACAATTCCAACCAAAAGCATGAAGAACATTTAAGAGGAATTACTAATTTACTTATTAAAAGCTTTCGGCATGTCTATCTTAACTTCTAAACCTACAGTTCTTATTTCTTCTCTAAGAAAAATATAAGAATTATACTTACACATACCAAATTAGAAGAAACATTTTTGCACAAAAACTATTTTACAAAATAATTAATGCCAAAGTATAACTCTTTGTGTATATGCATAATAAAAAATATAATTATGTTTTTCAACAAAAAGATAAAAGAAAAACGGAACATGTATATGAGATTGCAATCTCTCAGTCACATGTTATTTGCATGGACATAATTAGCTTATTGGTTATAGTTGTTATTATTATTTTTTTGTATTTATTCAATAAAAAATAAACGACACATATTATGGAGAGATTTTAATCAATCTTTATGATGCATCTTTACTCAAAAAGTCTTTGAAAATCCTTCAAAGTTTTAATCATTAATTTCAAAATGAAAATGCAATAACAAACACTTTTAAAGACTCTATAAGATTCCCATCGACTAACAAGAGATTTGGATTTTTTTTTTTTTTAGAATTCTCTTTAAATCCAAGTTCACTAACCCCTTGTTAACATTCGTGCCAAAAGACTAATATAACAACTAAATTAGGACGCCAAGCCAAAGGCATCTCAAACTATGCCACCAATAATTTGTAGTTTTATACCATTGGAAAGCATTTCAAAACACCTACGTAATGAATGTAAACATGATTATCAATGTATACATGTTGCTTATACTAAGGTTCAATAATAATAATCCATTAAAAGGGAAATTTTAAAAATGTGGCCTTGTTTATTTATAAAACTCAACTTTTAGAAGAACAAAAAATTGGAATATATGAATAGGTCATCTTTGGAGGGACGGATGGAATATAAAATAAGGGTCGTATAACACAAATAATGCAGAACTAACAAATAAGGTAGTATCATGTTGCCATATCATTAGTACAAAACAAAGCTAGG
This sequence comes from Papaver armeniacum, assembly GCA_023531295.1. Lineage (NCBI taxonomy): Eukaryota > Viridiplantae > Streptophyta > Magnoliopsida > Ranunculales > Papaveraceae > Papaver > Papaver armeniacum. The sequence continues at coordinate 337,443 of JAJJWW010017441.1, forward strand.
ATAAGTTTGCCTTTGTTAGTGGTGGTCAATTTGTGGGACAAGGATAAATCGAAGGGTCATGTGTTTCGTGCACCCCTACAACTCGCATGTGTGGCGTTAATTCCAATATTATGAATGAAAATGAATACTCAAGTCAAGATATGGATTTTCAAAAATTATAACGGGAGGTTCGAACTCATGACCTATTGTGTCATAAGAGTGGCCTCTAAACTGTTGTTCCACCTTGGTTGGAATTAATAAAAAAGATAAATCAACGGTAGTGGTTTGTTCAACTTAAATATCATAATTGATTTATTAATTAGTGTTTCACTAATTGCACATAATAAATAATATATTCATTATAGTGTTTTATTAATCTGTTCACTAATTAATAGTGTTTTATTAATTAGTGTTTCACTAACTGCACATAATAAATAATCTATTCATTATAGTGTTTTATTAACTGCTCACTAATTAATAGTGTTTTATTAATTAGTGTGTCACTAATTGCACATAATAAATAACTGTTCAACTTAAAGTGTTTTATTAATTAGTGTTTCACTAATTGCTCATAATAAATGACTAATCATTTTCTAAATATAAATGTGTTCTTAATTAATTATAATATTTATTTCTATTAATAAGTAATTTTGATAAATAATATCAATAGACATTTTTGGCGACAATGAGTAGTAGAAGAGGTGGAGGCTAGAAAGATTAGTGGTGGTTAAGGGCGGAGCCAAGCACAATTATATTTATTTTAGTTCTTATATCGTAAAATGGGATACAAAGTCCATTTTTCACATGTATCCAACTTGCCAAGAATTTTTCTCCTCTTTCCTCAAAAACTTAGCTCGCCCCCTGGTTTGTGGTGGAAGAATCGAAGTAGTGACGGTGAGTCTTTGGTGAGTAGTGATGGACAATATTAATTTTATGTTGTCGTTACAACATAAATCTTGTGGAAGATGTGGTTGGTTGTTTTAACACTTTTGATAAATGAAGGTACCATATATTTCAGGGATGATATCATACAAGACAATACTTTCATGATCGTAGTTGGATCACCCAAATGGTACCCCTGTTATCTTTGGTACTATATTGTTTAAATCATGATTTTTTAATATTAAAATAAAATTGATTGCAATACAAAAAAGAATATATACACGGACAAATAATAATGAAACTAATCAATTGACGACGTTTTGTTCAATCTAAAACCTCATACATGGCATTTGTGATTGAAATTAGAATTGCGTCTACCAACCTACATGGGGTGGGCGGCAGTGATGGTGGTAGTGGTGGAGTCAAAAATTTATATTGAGGAGGCCTACTTTTAAAAAAAAAAAAGAAACATGTAAACTTTGGTGGACTAAACCATAAATATATATGGACAAAGTACTATTTACAGTATAAAATAAACAACAAAATTTATGTTGTTATTGAAAATTTAAGGGGTTAGAGCCAGGTTAGTCAACCCTTGGCTCGCCACTAGGTGGTGGTGGATAAAAAAAATGGATTCATATGGTTTTATGGTGGTGGCGGGTATTGGTGAACAAAAACATATTATGCTAATTTCATAACGCCACAAAATATGTAACGTTATATTATGGACGATATTGAGTAGTTGATTTCACCGAGATCGTTGGCCGACGACATATTTCCAAAAATATTTAAACTTCCATGTCCATGTAGAGGGTTATCTCATTATAAGCAATGGACCTAAATATAAAAGTGTCGGAAGTTAAGATTATATTTCTTTCGTTTGAGCAAATCTCCGGCGGTAAAATGTTAAAGGAAAAAAACAAGAAAAAAAAAGAGGAAAATCCCAACTATTTTTATGACAAACCCATATTAAATCATCAGGAGTTGATAAGAATCGGGACACAAATTATACGATACATTAAAAATGAACCAACATCATGGCCCGTGCCGTTACGGCACGGGTTAAGGGCTAGTTGGTACTAAAATAAAGTAAATTAAGCACTTATTATTAACGTATCATTCGGTTGCAAAGTAATTCTAGCTAGTATTCGATATTTACATGAGCAAAGAACCATAATACAATATATAGTATCCTGAAAATTTTATTTCTCATTCAATTATTTTTTGATACATGTAATATTTATAATAGCTTATTTGGATATTACTCCACTTAGAAAGTTTCTTTTTGTCTTTTGAATATATACTTGGCTTGCTTGTGTGGCCGGATTACTGCTGACAGACTATAATTATCCTTCGGTATTCTTTACCCAAGAGCCCAATATTTTTTTTGGGTAGAATTATTGGGCTGAGGCACTTGGGCCAATATACCGAACGTACAAACAGTTTCATGGCGGGTCCATGAAAACCGCAAACCCCTATTTTTGAGCATATGGCCAGTTAATCATGAATCAAAACGGGAATTACAGATCACTTTACGAGTTTGAAAACTTCATCCCAGCCTATTAATTAGCATCACGGTTCCTACGGTTTTACCCCCTCCCACAATATATAAACATATACACCATTTCTTCATTCCAGAACCTTTCATCTTCTGCTTTTCCCCCCCTTTAATCTTGTCTTAGTGATTTCGTGTTGTGAATACTTAAATCTAACAATGGCGGCAGATAAAGAAAGGGAAACTCACGTTTACATGACGAAGCTTGCTGAGCAAGCTGAGCGATACGAAGGTAATCAACATCTTTGCTTCTTGTTTTTTCTCTCTAATATGTGTGTGTTTTTAGAACTTCATCATTTGGATCTCATCTGTGAAGTACGAATTGGTTAGGGTTTGTGTTATTTGGTTCTCGTTCTACGTTTTTACCATATTTGGATGGTTCATGGTTGCTAGGGTTAGATCCAATATGAGTTGGTTCAGTTAATCATGTTTCCTGATCTCATCTGTTTTTTACCAATAGGTTAGGGTTTGTTTTATTTGGTTCTCATTCTCCGTTTTTACAATATTTCGATGGTTGCTAGGGTTAGATCCAATATGAGGTGCAATAGGAAGTAGGTCATTACCAGATTCAGTATGACCTCGTGAGTCTTGTTTTTCGCTTTGGAAATGGCTGTCAAGGATACCAATATCAGCAGCATAGTCTACAACAAACTGAAATAGCCATCTTGTTTATTCTCCATGCTATTCTACGGATTGTTGTGTTTTTCTCAAATTTCATAGTTGTTAATAGGTAGTTATGCCTTTTTGATGGAGCAGAGATGGTGGAATGCATGAAGAAAGTTGCAAAGCTTGATCTTGAACTTACCGTGGAGGAGAGAAACCTCCTTTCCGTAGGTTATAAGAATGTTATTGGTGCTCGTAGAGCCTCATGGAGAATCATGTCTTCAATTGAGCAAAAGGAGGAGTCGAAAGGTAATGAACAAAATGTAAATCTCATTAAAGGTTATCGCCAAAAGGTAGAAGAAGAACTCTCCAAGATCTGCAGTGATATCTTGAGTATCATTGATGAACACTTGATCCCTTCTTCAAAGACCGGAGAATCTACTGTTTTTTACTACAAGATGTGAGTAATTCGTGAACCCCTTCAGTAGGTGCTTGTTTGTAACTCCGTGTGTAGTTTATCTCATATAATGTCAGCTAGATGTGGCATTAGAGATATGGTTAAACAACGTAGTTTCTAGCTTCATTGTTACTTTGCCCATTATTATGTGAATAAGATTAACCCAACCTTGAATTGGTGGTTTAGGAGACCATGGTGTCAAGGATATCAAATATCAATATAGCTACGACTACTAAAGCCTAAATCTGAAGACCATGGTGTCAAGGATTGTTATATAAGTTGGAGTGTGTACAGGAAGACTATTTCAGTTCTGTTGTAGACTCTTTTTGTATATCAGGCTTAGTCTTTTGCTGTAGCTATGTCAAACATTGGTATCCTTGACACATGAAAGCTTTAGTGGGTGAACATGAATTAATGCCTAACCCTTGCTACCTGTATTTTGCGAAAGCGTTCTCGTGGCTCAGCTAGGAAAATAGTCTAAATAGACGTAAGGCCCCTCCTGTGTGTTTGATGTTTCTCTGTTGGAAGATTAAGTTAGTTTACATGTTGATGTTATCCTATTGGAAGCAATTAGATCAGCTCAAACTTATTGTTTTCATGTTCTTTTATATACATTTAGGAAAGGAGATTACTACCGTTATCTTGCAGAGTTTAAGACCGACCAAGAAAGGAAAGATGCAGCAGATCAGTCATTCAAAGGCTACCAGGTATGGTTGTCAGGACTTCATGACTCTTAAGCATAGTAATGATTTACTGGACGATATAATCCTCGCGGTAATATTTTTTACTCATCTCTCGATCATTTTCTGTGGTGGTAAGGCTGCTTCCAACACGGCAAACACGGATCTTCCCTCAACCCATCCTATCCGTCTTGGCCTGGCCTTGAACTTCTCCGTCTTCTACTATGAAATACTAAACTCCCCCGAAAGGTTCTCTGATTTCCAGTTTTTTTATGATGCTTACTCTTACTACTCTAGATATGAAAACAATCATTTCGATCTTGTTCCTAGTTTTTTTTCCTCCTAGCTAATTGATCAATATACATCCAGGGCTTGCCATTTGGCTAAACAAGCATTTGATGAGGCAATTGCTGAGCTTGACACTTTGAGTGAGGAGTCATACAAGGATAGCACTTTGATCATGCAACTGTTAAGGGACAATCTCACCCTCTGGACCTCAGATTTACCCGAAGATGGAGGTGAAGACGGAATCAAGGTTGAAGAACCCGCCAAAGCTGCTGAGCCTGAGGTATTTACTTCTACCTTTTGAAGGAATCTTTTGAAGGAATCTTGAAAGATAGTTTTGGCTCCAAATTTTGAATGTGTTGTTTACTTATTTTGCAGAAGCAGCAGGGACAAGAGTGACTTCAAGAAGGAGTATGCACAAGAAATACAGTTACCAAAGAAGAGCAAAATTCTTAAAATGGGGATCAAGGAGAAGCTCATAATTCTTGACAGATGACATATACATATAGAATGAAATTTCCTCATATAGTCGAATCAATAGTTTGTTGTTTGTCTTTTATATTTTATTATCTAAACATGTAACACTCTAAACGAACAAAGCTCTCACGTTGAACGGTAATGAAATTTCAGTCTCCCATGGGCTCTTCTACCGGAGGAAGTCGCTACTTGTGTGCATGATTGACTAAAATCTTTACTCTAATCTCTCACTGCGGCACACCTTACTTAAATTCGTATTACTTTATTATTTTGCTTTTATTATATAATCTTGTTTTTACTTTCACTAACAAAAATTCCTCGTGGTTGCACATTGTACACATCTTGGCGCCTAGGGCGCTGTATTGCCATTGGGCGACTCGTGCGCCTAGAGCGCCTTTCACAACATAGCCTGAGGATACAAATCCTACTTATTTCCGTGATTAATTCGTACACATTTTGCAATCCTTCGTTGCTTGTTACTTGTTTGATGGTGTTTGTTGTGAAAGACTGAGAGAATATATTATGTAGATTCAATGATACTTAGATTTACACACGGCCTTAGGGAATTGCGATGCACTTATCTGAGGCTGTAATATCTGATACTTAGATTTACACACAAATGTGGCTGTAGTTTAGTGGTAAGAATTCCACGTTGTGGCCGTGGAGACCTGGGCTCGAATCCCAGCAGCCACAAAAAAAATGCATTTTATTTTTTGGATTTGTGTTTGGCAAAATTTATGCCATGTACATTATTAACCTCAAAACTTAACAAGTTTCGGAAAAAATGCGTCTGCCGGGAGTCGAACCCGGGTCTATTGCTTGAAGGCAATTATCCTAACCGTTGGACTACAAACGCTCGGATTGCTATGGATCGATTTACAAAATGCTTACTTTTTTATGATTCTTGATTCACCACTCCGTTTAATGTTCTGCTAAACAACTGCAATAGTATTTGTAATTCTGGTGCACCACCATTTTACTGAATTGCAAGGACCCTTGGCTTCTAGCAAGTACTCAACATGCATGTTTCAAATTTCCATTAGCACATTGTTTAATTTATAGCGAGCAACTTTAACAGTGATATTTTTGATCCTCCATGGATTGTTTTCATGATATATATACTCATTTGTACATTCTTGGTCGTTGCCACTCATATGTAGGGCGGATCCAAGGGTTGACTAAACCTGGCTCTAGCCCCTAAAATAAGAAAAATTATAAAAACACCCTTAGTCTTATGGTATATAAAATTTGGATTTAGTCCACCTAATTATTAATGTTTAGTCCTCAAATGTCCAAATGTTTTATTTTAGTCCCCTCATTTCTAAACTCGGGTTCCGCCACTTTGCTCATATGCTACCCTTCCGGTTAATTGCTCGTGTAATCCGACTGTTAGTAAACTTATTATGTCTTGTACATTCATCGTAGTTGCTCTAAACGAACAGAGCTCTCACGTTGAACGGTAATGAAATTTCAGTCTCCCATGGGCTCTTCTACCTGAGGAAGTCGCTACTTGTGTGCATGATTGATTAAAATCTTTACTCTAATCTCTCACTGCGGCACACCTTACTTAAATTCGTATTACTTTATTATTTTGCTTTTGTTATAATCTTGTTTTTACTTTCACTAACAAAAATTCCTCCTGGTTGCACATTGTACACATCTTGGCGCCTAGGGCGCTGTATTGCGCTTGGGCGACTCGTGCGCCTAGAGCGCCTTTCACAACATAGCCTGAGGATATAAATCCTATTTATTTCCGTGATTAATTCGTACACATTTTGCAATCCTTCGTTGCTTGTTACTTGTTTGATGGTGTTTGTTGTGAAAGACTGAGAGAATATATTATGTAGATTCAATGATACTTAGATTTACACACGGCCTTAGGGAATTGCGATGCACTTATCTGAGGCTGTAATATCTGATACTTAGATTTACACACAAATGTGGCTGTAGTTTAGTGGTAAGAATTCCACGTTGTGACCGTGGAGACCTGGGCTCGAATCCCAGCAGCCACAAAAAAATGCATTTTAGTTTTTGGATTTGTGTTTGGCAAAATTTATGCCATGTACATTATTAACCTCAAAACTTAACAAGTTTCGGAAAAAAATGCGTCTGCCGGGAGTCGAACCCGGGTCTATTGCTTGGAAGGCAATTATCCTAACCGTTGGACTACAAACGCTCGGCTTGCTATGGATCGATTTACAAAATGCTTACTTTTTTATGATTCTTGATTCACCACCCGTTTGATGTTCTGCTAAACAACTGCAATAGTATTTGTAATTCTGGTGCACCACCATTTTACTGAATTGCAAGGACCCTTGGCTTCTAGCAAGTACTCAACATGCATGTTTCAAATTTCCATTAGCACATTGTTTAATTTATAGCGAGCAACTTTAACAGTGATATTTTTGATCCTCCATGGATTGTTTTCGCCAGTATATATACTCATTTGTACATTCTTGGTCGTTGCCACTCATATGTAGGGGCGGATCCAAGGGTTGACTAAACCTGGCTCTAGCCCCCCTAAAATAAGAAAAATTATAAAAACACCCTTAGTCTTATGGTATATATAAAATTTGGATTTAGTCCACCTAATTATTAATGTTTAGTCCTCAAATGTCCAAATGCTTTATTTTAGTCCCCCTCATTTCTAAACTCTGGTTCCGCCACTGCTCATATGCTACCCTTCTGGTTAATTGCTCGTGTAATCTGACTGTTAGTAAACTTATTATGTCTTGTACATTCATCGTAGTTGCTCTAGACTCTCGTAACTCAAAGTCAAACAAACAAAGCCAAATTGAAGGTCTCCTGAATTGAGATTGAACGAATAAATACGGTGTTTCCACCTTGTTCTATTTCATGGCAATGCATTTGGAGTTAGTGATATCCTCCTTTTGTTTGATTGTACAGTTTCTCCAAAAATGATATCAAATTAGTGTTGCGCAAGTTTGAGAAATATGGTGGGATATTGGATCACGTCCGAGTTCCTGGTGATAACTGGATGCATATTCTTTATCAGGTTATTTTTTTTTTTAACATTCAACTTTGTTTATTTTTGCGGCTTTTTCTTACTTTTGATTAGTATATTTGTTCTCTGTTTAATTTTTTCCTCTAGTTTCCCTTTAGTGAATATGAATAGAAGAATCAGAAGCAAATCATCTTCACCAAAACGAGAAGAATGTTATCACAGATAAGAAAAATGGTTGGGAAGCTACAGATAATGGTGATAGAAATCGCAAGTTAGGGCTGATTAAGGGGTTTGAATTTGGTCTTGTCTCAAGAAAGAGGTGGAAGTGCTTTAGAACAGCTGATTAGAGCTAAAAGGATGTTGCAGTGGCATGGCAAAGGAGATGGAAGTGCAGATGGGTTTGGTGTGCGTGTGACGTGAATTTAAAAGAAAATGAAGGTGTGAATAGTGATGCACAACAAGTTATGCATCTAAAAATTTGTTGCATAACTTGTTATGCATTCTCGAAATTGGTTGCATAACACGTTCTCAGCTTTTTTTTTTTTTTTTTTGCTTAACTTGTTATGCAAATCCAGAAACATTGCATAACACGTTATGCAGCCTACTTTTTTCTTAGTATTGAAACCAACAAAAATAAGGTTGCATAACTTGTCATGCACCTACAATAATATCTACATAACATGTTATGCAGTCGTGAAAATGGATGCATAACCTGTTATGCATCCGAAAATATGACCGCATAATGCATCGAGAAAATTGTTGCACAATCTTTTATGCATCGAGAAAATAGATGCATAACCCGATATGCATCTGTAAATATGGATGCATACTGCATTATGCATCAATTTGTTTATGTACGCACTAAAATCAACCAAAACAATGGATACATAACTTGTTATAGATGCATACGAGAAAATGGTTGCATAATTCGTTATGCATCTACAGAATGTGTTATGCATCTTTTTTTGTGGCTGCATAATGGTTATGTAGTCAGTTTTCGAAATTTTGCCTAAAATGATGATCACCTCCGATTTTTTCGTGAAAAACAAAAAATTGATATTGTTATTTGTACTCGTTGCGTATCTCTCTTAAAAATATTTCCAACGATATAAAATTTGTAAAATTCCAAGGCGCGGATTTTAAGATATGTTATATCCAAGTTGCGTTGCCAATTATACCCCTGATGCATAACTCGTCATGCGGATGCATAATCCTTCATACATACATTTTTAATAATTTCCTATAATTATGGGTGTCACGGAAATAATTATGGGTGTCACGGTACCTAAAATTAATTGTGGGCCTGACAATGAGAATATTATCTTTTTTGTGCCTGCGCCTAATTTTCCCTAAGCAAATTTAACCATAACGCGAATTTTTATCATGAGCTTAAACCGGATATTACTGGTTTTAAATTTAAGACGAAGAGACTTTTGTAACCATTTTACAAAATCATTAATCTGCTTCAAAGTAGAACTTTTGTTGTGTTGTGCACAACTTAATAAAAAATATATTTTGCTCATATTTGTCAATCTGTGGTGTGATAGTTGAGTATTATGCGAATTATGTTATAACAAATTTTACATGTTCATGTATGTAAATAAAATCCATATTTAAATAGTATTTATATTTACCTAATTACAGTTTTGTGATTTTTGTGATTCCTAACAATTTGGGAAAAGACATATGTAAAGCTAACATTTTGTAAAATAAACTAAAAACAACATAAGAACAAAAGTTATGCTAATGGACCAAATATATTAAATATCCTTTTCGAATAAATTAGAAGTAAATGGAGATTTTTCTCCTCCAGTATAAGAGAAAACCCACAACAATCTTTGTCATGCATTGAAGTTAAAATAGCAATTATAATTATCGTATCAGGGAAGAACACTACACCAAATCTAGGATTTTGCAACATGTAGTTTTTGGGGTGTGCAACGGATATACGCGTTGGGGACCTCAATCCGTTGCACATAAATGTATTACGTTGCACTAAACACTGAGAACCGGAAAGAAAAAAAAGAAAAAAGGACACGCTTGTAACTTATTTAAATGGTTGAGGGCTTAAAAGTCTATAAAACTTATTATTCACCATTTCTTTTCTATTTTCTTATTTTTCCTATCTCTCTTCCTAAACTTTATCGAGTTCTCCTCCTCTTTTTTTCTTCTTCTCTTCTAACCCAAAACTGCGATCTGCGAAATCAAATCCAAAATTTCGAAACCAAAACCCGTTTCTCCTAAACCCTAATTTGAAGGATCAAAACCCATCTTTCATAAATCAAACCCAATCATTGATAATCCCAATTTCGTTTCAAACCCTAGATACGTATGTAATTTCTCCATCAGAAACCCTAACAAACTATTTTCTTAATTTTCATGAATTTGAGTCTTGAGTTTCACTACTATATTGTATTGATTTCATAGGGTTTATTTTTTTTTCAGTTTTAATTCAGGAATTTATAAGTAGGCATAATCATTTAGGTTTAAGATTTACAGGTTTCTTAATTTTTCGTTTGGGTGCTGGTTTGGTTTCTCTTCGTAGAATCTGAGCTAAGATCTATAATTCCTAGGGTTTGTATTGGGGTGATCTGTTTTTTTATTTTATTATTTTTTTTTCTCTTGTTTATTTCAGTCCTGACCACTTTAGAAGACGAGGATGATGATTGAGTTGAGGGTGCTATCTAACTTTAGGAGTTATGGTAAATCCAGCCTATTGAATCTGAATTTTGTATTAAGTTCTGTGTGGTTGCGTTTTGATGTGGAAAGAAATGCAGACTGACCAGTGACTTGTTTCATGTTAAGTTCAATTGTGTATTTGTGAAGCATGTGTTCTGATAAGATATCATGTATGGCTGGTTCATAACAATATCACCCTCTTTCAGTTACCTCCAGGTTCAAATATATTTGGATGTCCATCGTCACTCTCACCCTGTAGCTCAGAACTTGACTAGTTTAGAACATTGTTAGAACAAGGAACATATTGGTGTTTCTGGTAATTTTTTCTGCAATTTTTATACAGTTGCACATTTAGACATAGCTCTGGGATATGGAAATGGAAAGGGAAATTGGGTTAGAAGCTTGATTCATATGCATTTCCTGAAAGGAAAATGCCAATATTATAACGAGGTACAATTGGGTTCTATTGCCTTTAAAGTATTTCTTTTTTGCTTAGAAAAAATGTCTATCTTTTCTGAGAATTGCTATCCTGAAAAAATTATCTCCAGGTTCAAATAAATTTGGATGTTCACCATGTTGCTTAACTTAACTAGTTTAAAACATTGTTTGAACAAGGAACTTATCGGTGTTTCTGGTAATTTTTTCAGAATTTTGATATCTTTGTTGTACAGATTAGACATAGCTCCGGGAGATGGAAATGGAAAGGTAAATTGGGTTATAAGCTTGATCCCATATGCATTTCCTGAAAGGAAAATGCCAACATTATAACGAGGTACCATTGGGTTTCAATTGCCTTTCAAGTCTTTCTTTTCTGCTTAAAAAAATGTCTTTCTTTTCTGAGAATTTCTATCCACAGACTAGGAAAATG